>CM062812.1:665661394-666021394 GCA_031772625.1 Pinus tabuliformis
TCATGTAACTCCATATGTCACATGTGAAAGCTCCTATCTTGCTATTTATCTTTGAAGAGTGTAAGGATGCCTAGGTCAAACCTTTAAGCACATGTCTACCCTAGTCTTTGAACACTAAATCTGTTCCAATTTGCTTCAGGGTTTGTTGATCATGTAACTCCGTGGTCTTGTCACAATATTTCTTTGAGTGTGTTGATCAAGTAAACTCCATATGCCACAAAAACATATTGGCATGGTAAGAACTTTTTCCATTTTAAAAACCCTTTAAATTGTTTTATTGGACATTGCATATTCTTGATTGTGTGTGTTGGGGAATTTCTCGAGCTTATCCTGCTTGACGTAAACCTTCCAATCAGCCATTGGAACCTTTGAAATCAAATCTAGAAATACTTTCAAAGTCATAAAAACCATAGCAATCGTTTGTTAGGAAGAACCCCCTTGAGCGAGAGGAAAGCCAATCAAAAGTAAGAAGAGGGTTGGTGAGATGATAGTGGCCCCCTCTTAATTACATAAAATATGACACTTAAAGCTTTAAAACTTTATCTTGAGAAATGTGAGACTTTTTTGTAACAAGACTCCACCTCAAACAACAAAAATGAGTTGGTGTGCAAACTAAGGCCCAACTATAGTTGATTAAGAAAATGGAAAAAAATTGTATGTGGGATGAGGTTTGAAGCTTGGTTGCAAGGCAGGTTAGTGTGGAAATTAAGGATCAACTGAATATGATAAAAGAATGGAAAAAATATGTTTCTAGGATGAGGCGAGAAGGGAATCGCTAGAGTGAGGTTGAAGGCCAAACCCCACTTCAAACCCTACACATACAAAGGTTAGAGTATTTACTAGCTTCCAGGAGACCAAATTATTTCAACTCATTATATTGCCTTACTATGGTAAGTTCTTGCCAAATATGCTATGATGAGAGATGAACAAAATCCATGATGCTTTTGGCTCCTTCATCCAACATAGGGACACGATGTTCGAAACAAGGAACTATACTTAGAGCTAGGAATCTAACTAACATGCAACAAACAAACAGAAGGTTGTAGATATTGTTAGTGTCAGTCTTTCCAGCCTTCCTACAGTGATCAAATATGCTCTTACAAAGTGATCTCAGAGTTTCCAAGTCAAATTTTGTCATTTCAGTGAGTCTTCAAGCAAAATTTGGTCACTAGGCATTAGGTCTAGGGTTTGCCAAATGTTGGTCTATGTCACCATTCAGCTGAGTTTATCATCATTCAGAGGGTTTTCATTGTCATGTCAGTGTCTATGAGTCATTTCACACCTTGTTCATGCTTCAGTTGTGCCTAGGCAAGCTCATTTCCCTCTCCTAGGGTTTTGAAGGCAATTTCTCTTGGATGGTCAAATCACCGGCAAAACTTGTTTCCTGATGTTCATACACCTTCCCCTATCCTTAAAGTACCTTATCAAACACTTCCCATCCTTAGATCCGCCAAATTCCTCATTTTTGCACAAACCTAGTTTCTAGCTACAATCTGGCAATTTTCTAGGTTTGGCCTGTGTTTTGCCCTTTTCGACCCTTCCCTCACTCAATCTCTGAGATTCCACTTTCCCCTGCTTCCTACATCCTTCCCCACTCCCAAAAATTTCCCAAGAATTTAGAAGCCCCCTATCCCCTTCATTTCGCTCCATTTCGACAAAATTCCTTGTTTCACACATCGGGACAAGTTGCACTCAAATGATGTTTTAGAGCAATAAAAGATGAATTTTGGAAAACTGAGAGAGGTTTTTGTCCATAACATGCCAAAGAAGAAAAACCTCCTTCACTTTTTACACAGGTGTCATGGTTTGAGAGAAATGTCAAAAATACCGGCGAGAACGAAGGTGCTCCAAGGACGGTTGGCCAAAGCACAAAAACGAAGGAAAACGCCCGATCCACTCCAAACTTTGGCCAAAGCCTCTTTGACTGAGCATGGTACTTGATTGGGGACTCCCAACCCAAATTTCAAGAAATTTGGAGAAAATTTTGTCATTTGTGAATTTTTTGTGCAATTTACAGGTTTTGGCCATTGGAGTGGTCTCACCCTGAGTGAGACCATTTTGGAGGACTACTCGGAATTTTGAAAACTTGGAATTTTGGAAAGGGCATGCAAAGAGAAAAATTACCAATACTTGGGAGAAGCCTGATTTTGAGATTTGAGCCTCCAAAAGCTCAAAATACATCAAAAAAATGACTTTCTGCCCACTTTTTGAGTTGCAGAAAGTGACCTTGGGAGAAATGGTTTTTGAGGGGGAAAAACAACTCCAAATCCAGAAATTCGACTTGGGATGGAAAGTAGACAGACCAAGCTTTCCAATGAGCCATCTTGCACCTGATTTGGACCAGTAGGAACCCACTCAAAAGTTGCTGCAAAGGGGCGCGACCACTCGAGCAGGGGGCGCGACCACTCGAGCAGGGGGCGCGACCACTCGAGCTGAATTTGGCAGTTTTGACTTTTCATGGCCAGAAAACACTGTTTTCACCTTGGTTGATGATTTTTGCTTGTAGATGATGGATGAATGTATAATTTTCATGGCACATTGATAGATTTTATCTCTCTTTACCCTTCTAGAAGCTTCCTTGATGTAAAAAGTGAATAATTAATGCATGGATGAGTTAGCTAAGTAAGAGAGGCAAGTTGTTTGACTGCCTATTATCTAGTGCTTAGTTTAGAATCAGTTCAAACTGCTCCTAGGAAGCTGAGATCAACCGCTAGAGGTGGGGAAAGGAGTTAGATGGTCTATATTATGCCTTCTCTTGCTCATTTTCATGGTTGGACTCTTGAGGGAGAAGCTCTATTGTATATTTTACTTGTATCTCTGCAATTTGAGGAAAAGGAAGGCCAGGGTTTTGCAGACATCATTGTGGATTCTTGTGGATTGTTGTGTTGATGGTGTGTTCTCTACATGTTATTGTAAGTGTGTTTATGTGTTCCATATCTTATTCTATTGCTGCTAATTGAACAGATGAAGTGATAAAGTTTGAATTCATGCATGCCATGCTCAGCTTTTAATTTTGTTCAATATCTATGTTTTCCACTGTCTAAAGAGGATTCTAAGTTATTGTTTGCCCTCTTTTGCTCCTCCTCTATCATTCATGATCATCCATCTCAGATTAAGGCATCAGCACTCACTCCTACCTTGCCCCAAAGATCCCCCTGCAAAAACTGAGCCCAATCCCCGCACCCTGAATTGCACTCCCTCCAATTGCCACCAAAAACCCCAAAAATCTTTAAATCAACCTCCCTTATCAATTTACTAGCCTAAAATCTTTATTCCTAATCGGTCAGCTTACCATATTGAAAGATCTACCGAATCTGACCCGAGAGAGCCTTCTCATACCTCGTAGGGCTAGCTACGAGGTGAAATGGTTTGATGTAGCCTTGAGAGTTTGTCTATCTCAGCCTAGGTAAATTCCAAGCACTAACATAGTGGCGACCATACTGGGGAGAACAAACTTGTTTGTGGGTTGATGTGTTTGTTTCATAAGTCTTAGACGGAGCCTGAAGTTACGCCAGAAGCCTTTGAAAACGCTCTTGTTTTACATCAGCGTTAGTAGATAAACGCTGCTTCAGTCAATCTCCGTGAGCTTGTGAATACAACACTTCATTTGCATTTCACCCCAGTACATGTATCAAGTTCAGATCTGATTGTTGATAGTGGACAACGATCAGACACTGACAAGGCTGAATCATTCACTTGGCGACTCCTTTCACTGAAGAATCCAGCGACCTATGCTTCATGGTGACTTCACTGCAGGAAGATCAGTAGCTTTGAGATTTTCAAGATGGATCGGATTGCAAGAAGATATGCTCCCTTGAGCCGAGATCACATTCCAGGTTTTCCGAATAAGATGCCCAAGGTAGATTGGTCAAGGAATCTGCCCACATTTAACGCTGATGGTAAGAAGGATGCTGCTTTACATTTGATTAGATTTCATATGCATGTTCGCAAGTTAAAGATCAATTTTCCTGAGGACTGTTTGATGAAAATGTTTATGGCTACTCTGGAAGGTAGAGTTCAATCATGGTATGAAAGTTTGCCGCCTGCTTGTATTTATTGTTTAAAGGATTTTCATGCTATGTTCATTGAAAGATATAAGGACTCTTATCCATCATTAAATTTAGTTCAAGATTGTTGCCAGCATGCCTATAGTTTTATTGAAAGCCTTGAGAAGTTTTATGAAGATGATAATTTTATGGATGAAGAGATCATGGAAGCCCTGTATGAAAAGCCGTTTCAGCAGCACATAGAAATCTTAGAGGATACTTGTCCAGATCAGCGGGTTGAAGATGGCTATATGGTTGTAATTGATGAAAGAGAAGAGCTTGTTTCAGATCTACCCACAGAAGAAAACCATATTGCAGAATGTGATAATGTTAGGACAGCTACTTCAGAACTACATTCAGATTGTGATGACCAAGAATACCTTGTGCTGAAGCCCATGAAAGAGAGCTCTATTGTTGAGGTCACAGACATAGTCTTGGATTCAGATGTTCATGAACAGCAAGGTGAGATCTTTGTGCAAGTAAGTGATGAATCTCCTTTCAATAACTCAGTAATAAATGGTAGTTTGAATGCCTTGTCATATGAAGATAATTATTTTTTAAGCAGAAGAAAACAAAAGGCATTGTCTCCTTTGTCTGAAGAGGAGATAGATCAGCTTTCGAAAGGTCTTGTTACAGCCCAAGCTAAAGCAAATTGGCAGTGTGCACATGGTCACGAAAGTGTTGGTGAAACTTCTTCCTCTTTTGAAAATGATGACAGTCTTGTAATTAGTTTTATAGATCAGCAAACAGATAATATTTTCTTTCATGAAGATGATGAGGCTGTCATGTTTGATGATCTTGAGGATCGTTTTCTGTTTAAGAATGAATTAGATCATGAAATTGAGGAATATAAGCTTGAGAGAGACAATATGTCAAAATTTCTCACGGTCAAGGAATTTTCAGCCAACACTCATATGGCAGAAGCTTATACCTCTCTATGCCTTCCTATCAATCAGCAACCCACTGTTCTTTCATATCAGAATGAAGCAAGTACTTATATTTTTGCAGTTGGATCTCCAAACGAGGTAGTGCTTCAGGATTATCAAGATCCCTTTGGCATTCTTCTGCAAGCATTAGAAAAGATAAATGTTGCCTGGTTCATTATCATAAGTTTTGGTTTCAGTGGTTATTTTGAGTTGCCTACAAGTTCATTGTTTCACCTGCTCGAGATAAGCGAGAGCAAAAATTTGGTATGTAGCCATCTGCTGGATTGGTTACATTGGAAAGCTCATTATACATGATTGTACATATTTCATTAGTATGCAGGTGGTTGTCATCATGATTTCAAATCTTGATGGACTGCTGCCTTTCAAAAAGCTTTGTAAGTTCTTTTTTTAGTTAAGTCAGTCATGAGTCATTTGTGTTTGGTCTGTTGAGTGAGTTTTTTCAAGTTATTTCAGTTTGCCATCGAGTCGGTTTGAGTCAAGCTTCAGTTAAGTTTCAGTCAGTTTTCAGTCAAGTTTTCATTCAATAAATGAGTCAAAGTCTTGTCTCGTTTGCCGAAATAATGACTCCATCGCCCAATGAATAAAGCCCTGGTCTGCTCTCCCAGAGGTCTGAGGTTCTTGGCACCTCCAAGAAGCTACCATCCCCATTGGAGCCAATGTTAGTGTCAGTCTTTCCAGCCTTCCTACAGTGATCAAATATGCTCTTACAAAGTGGTCTCAGAGTTTCCAAGTCAAATTTTGTCATTTCAGTGAGTCTTCAAGCAAAATTTGGTCACTAGGCATTAGGTCTACGGTTTGCCCAAATGTCGGTCTATGTCACCATTCAGCTGAGCTTATCATCATTCAGAGGGTTTTCATTGTCATGTCAGTGTCTAATGAGTCATTTCACACCTTGTTCATGCTTCAGTTGTGCCTAGGCAAGCTCATTTCCCTCTCCTAGGGTTTTGAAGGCAATTTCTCTTGGATGGTCAAATCACCGGAAAAACTTGTTTCCTAATGTTCATACACCTTCCCCTATCCTTAAAGTACCTTATCAAACACTTCCTATCCCTTAGATCCACCAAATTCCTCATTTTTGCACAAACCCTAGTTTCTAGCTACAATCTGGCAATTTTCTAGTTTTGGCCTGTGTTTTGCCCTTTTCGACCCCTTCCCCTCACTCAATCTCTGAGATTCCACTTTCCCCTGCTTCCTAACATCCTTCCCCACTCCAAAAAATTTCCCCAAGAATTTAGAAGCCCCCTATCCCCTTCATTTCGCTCCATTTCGACAAAATTCCTTGTTTCACACATCGGGACAAGTTGCACTCAAATGATGTTTCAGAGAAATAAAAGATGAATTTTGGAAAACTGAGAGAGGTTTTTGTCCATAACATGCCAAAGAAGAAAAACCTCCTTCACTTTTTACACAGGTGTCATGGTTTGAGAGAAATGTCAAAAATACCGGCGAGAACGAAGGTGCTCCAAGGACGGTTGGCCAAAGCACAAAAACGAAGGAAAACACCCGATCCACTCCAAAATTTGGCCAAAGCCTCTTTGACTGAGCATGGTACTTGATTGGGGACTCCCAGCCCAAATTTCAAGAAATTTGGAGAAAATTTTGTCATTTGTGAATTTTTTGTGCAATTTACAGGTTTTGGCCATTGGAGTGGTCTCACCCCGGGTGAGACCATTTTGTAGGACTGCTCGGAATTTTGAAAACTTGGCATTTTTGGAAAGGGAATGCAAAGAGAAAAATTACCAATACTTGGGAGAAGCCTGATTTTGAGATTTGAGCCTCCAAAAGCTCAAAATACATCAAAAAAATGACTTTCTGCCCACTTTTTGAGTTGCAGAAAGTGACCTTGGGAGAAATGGTTTTTGAGGGGGGAAAGCAACTCCAAATCTAGAAATTCCACTTGGGATGGAAAGTAGACAGACCAAGCTTTCCAATGAGCCATCTTGCACCTGATTTGGACCAGTGGAACCCACTCAAAAGTTGCTGCAAAGGGGCGCGACCACTCGAGCAGGGGGCGCGACCACTCGAGCTGAATTTGGCAGTTTTGACTTTTCATGGCCAGAAAACATTGTTTTCACCTTGGTTGATGATTTTTACTTGTAGATGATGGATGAATGTATAATTTTCATGGCACATTGATAGATTTTATCTCTCTTTACCCTTCTAGAAGCTTCCTTGATGTAAAAAGTGAATAATTAATGCATGGATGAGTTAGCTAAGTAATAGAGGCAAGTTGTTTGACTGCCTATTATCTAGTGCTTAGTTTAGAATCAGTTCAAACTGCTCCTAGGAAGCTGAGCTCGACCCCTAGAGGTGGGGAAAGGAGTTAGATGGTCTATATTATGCCTTCTCTTGCTCATTTTCATGGTTGGACTCTTGAGGGAGAAGCTCTATTGTATATTTTACTTGTATCTCTGCAATTTGAGGAAAAGGAAGGCCAGGGTTTTGCAGACATCATTGTGGATTCTTGTGGATTGTTGTGTTGATGGTGTGTTCTCTACATGTTATTGTAAGTGTGTTTATGTGTTCCATCTCTTATTCTATTGCTGCTAATTGAACAGATGAAGTGATAAAGTTTGAATTCATGCATGCCATGCTCAGCTTTTAATTTTGTTCAATATCTATGTTTTCCACTGTCTAAAGAGGATTCAAAGTTGTTGTTTGCCCTCTTTAGCTCCTCCTCTATCATTCATGATCATCCATCTCAGATTAAGGCATCAGCACTCACTCCTACCTTGCCCCAAAGATCCCCCTGCAAAAACTGAGCCCAATCCCCGCACCCTGAATTGCACTCCCTCCAATTGCCACCAAAAACCCCAAAAATCTTTAAATCAACCTCCCTTATCAATTTACTAGCCTAAAATCTTTATTCCTAATTGGTCAGCTTATCATATTGAAAGATCTACCGAATCTGACCCGAGAGAGCCTTCTCATACCTCGTAGGGCTAGCTACGAGGTGAAATGGTTTGATGTAGCCTTGAGAGTTTGTCTATCTCAGCCTAGGTAAATTCCAAGCGCTAACAGATATTATGGAGTTGACAGGAAAAATGTGTCATGTTTTAATAAAATTGTTGAGATTGAAATATAAAAGTGAGAAATGTATGCCCACCAGTGGCACAAAGTGCCTTTTCCCCTTCCTAACTGTAGGTGGAAACTAGTATGGTCATAAATAGGATTCAAAATTTTGTTTTGGTCCATCCATATCTAAAAAATCTACTCAATTAGAGGCAAGGAGACCAAATTATTTCAACTCATTATATTGCCTTACTATGGTAAGTTCTTGCCAAATATGCTATGAAGAGAGATGAATGAAATCCATGATGCTTTTGGCTCCTTCATCCAACATAGAGACACGATGTTTGAAACAAGGAACTATACTCGGGAGTTAGAATCTAACTAACATGCAACAAACAAACACAAAGTTGTAGATATTATGGAGCTGACACGAAAAATGTGTCATGTTTTAATAAAATTGTTGAGATTGAAATATAGAAGTGAGAAATGTACACCCGCCAGTGGCATAAAGTGCCTTTTCCCCTTCCTAATTGTAGATGGAAACTAGTATGGTCATAAATAGGATTCAAAATTTTGTTTTGGTTTATCCATATCTACAAAATCTACTCAATTAGAGGCAAGTTTTGCTTCCCTATAAATTTCAATTACCATCATTTACTCACATTACACGTTATCTATAAATTTACATGAACACACGTGATATAAGAAGCAAAGCAAAGAGTCCAATTTAAACATGGAATCATAAAATTATGTCGCAGCAAACATGTAAATTCCCTCATACATACCTCCTTCACCTTCATCAATTACATCCATGGAATCTACATTGACCTGCCTTACTTTCCCCACCCATTGAATTAAAAACAAGAAGGCATGAACAAAGGTAAGAAATTTACAAGAGAAAACAAACACGAAAAGTAAAACATCAAACCACAAATTAGCATGGCCATGCTATTAAAAGCAAAATAATAAAAGATAAAAAATAATAACCATAGCTATAGGAAAATAAAAACACAACAAGAAATAGCAAAAGAAACAAACAACAATAGCAATAAAATAAAAAAGAAAAAAATATGTAAAATATACAAAATCTAATAATAATAATAATAATAAGAATGAATGGGGAACTCTCCTCTATATGCCCAGAAAGCGTCTATGGCAAATCAAGGACATGCTGCATATCAAAAAATGAAAAGATATTAAATATAGACCATAAAATCTTATGTGAAATATTAAATACACATCAAATATCGTATGAGAAATATGAAACAAAGACCAACATCAAGAGGATTTCATCACAAGATCGCACAACAAAAGAGAACTCACCTCTCCCTCTAACCCTCCATTATAATGCAATGTTTCTCATAGATATTTCAAAAGTTCATTAGATATCCTTCATGTTGCTTTCCCTGCATTGTGTTGCACTCAATATTAAATTAGAATTTTATCAAAAAACCATAAAAGAAAAAAAATATCATGAAAAACATTGAAAAGGTATTCAGATATGTAATGAAAAATCTTGATCAATAAAAAAAATATCTTATGCAAAAGCCAATAATCACAAACCTCAAATAGTTAAGGAGGGAGGAGCATCATTATAATTGAAACAAGCATTTCATAAGAGTGTGCATCTATTTTGTACCAAAAAAAAACTAACTATATCTTTGTACAACAGATGATATAATGCCATACAACAAATGACTTATGTTCAACCGATATGGAATCAACATACCTCCTACTCCACAATTTTCTTCTAGCCCATTGCACATGTGGAACCTACATCAATTCTAAACCCAAAACATGAACTATTATTGATACTGGTAGAACTTACTATCTACCTATACCATTCCATATGCTAACATTACCTTACATAGCCTTCACATGAGTATATGTCAACAGTGTTGCCCCACCATCCTTTACCTACATTCCATTGATTTCAATTGATAAATAAATGACAAATAATATAATATATGAGTATATTTCTACAGTGTCATGCACACTACTTCCATCCTTTACTTACATTTTGTTGAATTCAATTGATAAATAAATACAAATAATATAATATGTTTCTACTTTAAATGAATACATTAAACCATGTGTACCTCTTGCTCCACATTCACCTATTACATTGTGGAATATGCATCATCCCTAAAGAACCTAGCTTAATTTATTTCTCCACCTATCGAGACAAACAAAATCCAAGTCAAAAAATATTAAATTAAGACCAAAAAATTCTATGAAATATCTTATGAATAATGTTAAACAAAAACACAAAAGACAACTAAAATTTCACAAGAAATATTAAGCCAATAATAGAGCATTTTCCTTCACCCAATACATTGTAGAATCTGCATCATCCCTAAACCCACAAAATGAGTTTCCACAACCTGGTTTAATATCTCCACCTAATGATGCAATTAATCTGAAAGACATTATTATTCACAATAAAATGTATCATTAGAAATATTTAACCAAAAATGAAATTTATTTTGTGAAATATTAAACAAATAATGAAATACATTATCTTATAAGAAAAAAGTAACTAACCCTCTATGCCATTGCCTCTACCTTCGCTATAAAGCCCCACACATCTGTCTCACACAAAGATATTCAGAGGTTTCATTATTGCTCCACCTTCCCTAACTGCATTGAATTTAAATTTAGACAAGCACATATGTAATTAAAAAACAAAATAGGTAAAATTAAAATGACTACGGAATGATAGAATTATGTAGAAGTGAACAAGTAAATTTCTCAATACATACCTTCATCATCTTTCCCTGCTACACATTTGGAATTAAACTCACAAAATGGTTTGTAGGGAAAAATTTAACTTTTGTACACATTGAATCCAAAAAAAGATAATAAAAGAAAAAACACAAAAAATATTAAAATAACATAAAAAAATTCTATGAAATATCTTATGGGTAATGTTAAACAAAACATAAAAGACAAATAAAATTTCACAAGAAATATTAAACCAACAATAGAGCATTTTCCTTCACCCATTATATTGTGGAATCTACGTCATCCCTAAACCCACAAAATGAGTTGTCATAACCTGGGTTAGTTTCTCCACCTATTGAGCCGACCAAAAGCGAAGCCAAAAAATATTAAATTAAGACCAAATTTTTTTATGAATTATATTATGAGTAATGTTAAACAAAAACACAAAAGACAACCAAATTTCCCAAGAAATATTAAATGAATGATAAAATGCATCGTTAGATATATTTAACCAATAATGAAATTTATTTTGTGAAATATTAAACAAATAATGAAATAGATTATCTTATGAAAAAAGTAACTCACCCTCTATGCCATTGCCTCTATCTTTGCTATAACACCCCACGTATATCTCACAAAAAGATATTTAGGGCTTTCATTATTGCTCCACCTTCCCTACCTGCATTGAATATAAATTTAAACAAGCACACATATAATTAAAAAGTCAAATAGGCAAAATTAAAATGAGTATGGAATGATATAATTACATAAAAGTGAACAAGTAAATTTCTCAATACATACCTCTGTCATCTTTTCCCACCATGCTTTTGGAATTAAACTCACAAAATGGGTTTTAGGGACGAATTTAATTTCTACACACATTGAATCCAAAAAAAAAGAATAAAAGAAAAAACACATAAACTTAATAATAAATAAAAATATATATATCAAACCACAAGCTAGCATGGCCATCCTCAAATTAAATAAATAAATAAAAATCCATAAAAACAGAAAATAAAAAAAGAATCATAACAATAGCAAAAGGCGCCACGACGGCGAAACACAAAAAAAAAAAAACAAACAAAAAGAAAACAAGCAAAAAGAAACAATACATAGAGACTCTAATATACAGCTCCAAACTGCGTCGAGACTCTAATATACAGCTCCAAACTGTGTCGAGACTCTAATATATAGCTCCAAACTGCATCGATGGCCAACCAATTATACCTTGCACACCAAAAAAAATACACACAAACTGGTGTGAGAAGTATGAAACAAAAATCTAAATATCTTACGAAAAATGTTAAAAAGAGACCAATAATATTATGAACAATCGTATTCACTAGAAATTACATCGTATGCAAACATTAAATATCATCAACCCTAAATAGTTAAGGCGAGGAAAAAACTATTATATTTGAAGAAAAAAATATTTCATAACAAATCATACAGAAATTTTGCACCAAAAGACAACTTACCTCTACTTTTGTTGTTGCATTCTACTACAATTTCCTTATCATAATGATATTTCAATAGTTTTAGAATTAATGAGGAAGTGTTTGTATTGGTTGTTTGATTTTAATTGGTATTTTGTTCTTGCATGATGAGGTTATGAAGTTCTCTAGGGTTCTCAAGTGCCTTCGAGAATGACACTTATCCCCAACTTGGAGCTAGATGTTACACATCAATTTCTCGAGTAACTCTAAAGGAGTCCTCAAAATAACTTTTTGGAATAATTTAAAAAGAAAGGAACAGATGATGTAGCATAGAAGCTTACCATCAGGCAAGAAAGAAGTTAAAATATGTCATTACAGAGCTGACCTGACAAAGCTGACCCTGAGTATGTCATATTCCCATTTTCATTGTGTTAAATTGCCATATCACGAACTCACTTCAAAGAATCATTGGTTCACATTAACATACTCCATTTGCAGATCAATGGTATGCTTTTAATGCTAGATGGAGCATACTAAAAAAAATTGGCAGTTTTGATCTCTACAGTGATACATTTGGTTTCTTGGCTTACGATGCAGCCTAGGCAATAGTTCATTTTGTACACACTTCCTTCTGAAATGTTGGAGATGTTTTCTTTTACAAATTATATTCAACTACCCAGTGTTATAATAAGACTCAATAAGAATGGAAACTTGTTTGATTGTGAATTGAGATGTTGTGGGGAGAAAGTGTCAAATTTGGCAACTAGGGCCAAACTTCACCTTGGACAGTTCATATGAAGCAGCTGATATTTTTATTGGATTTCCTTTTTGAGAGGTGTAGGATTGATCTAAAGATCATCTCATTCTAACATGTGCAAATGGAATTATAAATGTATTTCTATTATGGACAAATTGTCAAGATTGGCCAACAATCTAATTTAGGCTCTCAAGTGCACAACGTTGCATATAAATAAAAGGAGCCTCTTCCTCCTTTGCTCACTTCACTTTTGACACATCTCTCTCTCCTCACATGATTGGGTACATATTTCTGGGCAGCCTCTTCACACGTGAAGCAGGATATAGTCATTTTTTGCCTTGGACATTGACCATCATTGACCGAATTTCAGGAAGGGTTTTGACCAGTGTTGACCTGTTTGACTGTGTTTTTGGTGAGGAAAATTCTGTTTGGGCAAGCCACATTTCTGGGCATAGAAATCGAGGCAACCCATACTATTTGACTAACATCGACTACAGAAAATTGACCACATGTTTGACTTTTGTGTTGATCAAGTTTGACTGTGATTTTCGGTATTGTTTTGGGCTGATTCGGAGAACTGTTGGAGGCCGAGTTGACTGGGTTTGACCAAGCTAAATTGGAGGAATAATTTTGCCCTGTTTGACCAACGTTGACTTTCTAGTTAGGGGCTTCCTATGATTGCTATTTGACAAGATAGATTTGAATTTGATTGGGCAAGTGAAATTTTGCATATTGTACTCTCTCTCTTCGCTGAACTTTTGAAGAATAATAAGACGAATTGATCAAAGGGTTTCCCCACACTGGGGTTTGTCCCTAGCATGTGCCACATCTTGTGTCCTCTTGTCTTGGCTTGTCTTCTACTGTTACTGTTTATGTTCTATCTGCATTTTACTATCATGTTAATGTGATTGCTAATTTGGTTATTGATATTGGGCTAATAGTAAAATTGAGGTAAAATTGCTCTTAAGCATAGAACATACCATTGTTACCTAAAATTAACATGGTATCATAACTGAGGTGAAGGCAAAGCCCAAACAAGAGTGAGAAGAGAAATAACTAAGAAGAGAAATCACTGAGATCCTTTGATCAAGGACAAGATTCAATGGCCTCCACATCCTACTTCAAGTCTGATGACAAGCTTCATGATAAGTCTGATTATCATGCATGGAAGGTGTCTCTTGATTTGACTTTAGCAGAGCAAGATGTTATGGACTATGTGTAGGGAAATATTAATGAACCTCCTTCAAATGCATCGACTATTGCTAAGACAAAGTACAAGAAAGGTGAAGTCAAAGCCAAGAACATCATCAAGGATTTTATTCATAAGCATTTAGTTGCTTACATCTCCGATTTGAACACATCAAAAGAGATATATGATAGGTTGGTTGGCATGTTCAAAGCTAGCAATGAAAACCAAGTTCTTTTCTCAAGAACAAGCTGAAGGACATAAAGAAGGGAAAAGACGAAGATATTCAATCCTACTTCATGAGGATTATCGAGATAAAAAATGATCTTTCAATTGGAGAGGTTATTGTTGATAGGGAGCTCACTATCATTGCCCTTGGAGGTCTCCCTCATGAAAGGCATGTGCTCAACACTACTATTCTCAACAACAACAGGATTAGAGGTTTTGAAAAATTGCTGACCAGATGTTCTCAAGAAGAAACAAGGATGATGGAAATGGATATGCCTTCTAATAGGAATGAACCTACTACATTCTCCACGCTTGCCAAGAATAAGAACAATGCAGGTTCAAAGAAGCAATGTCAAGGAAGACCAAGATTAAAAAATGGAAGGAAGGGAAGATGCTTCATCTGTAACAAATTTGGCCACTATGATAGGAAGTGTCCTAATAGAAGGGATACACCTCATGATGATGACAACCATGACCATAACAATTCCAGGGGCAACAACAATCAAAGGAATGGTAGGTTCAACAAGAAAGGAAAAAGGAATACTTATACTACTCAACTTGGAAATGATCGAGCTCCCAAAAGAACAAAAAACTCTAGGTATGATGAATCTAATGTTGTAAATACCAAGCAAAAAGAATTTTATCTTATATCTTCACTCTCTATTGCCTCTCCTCTGGACACCTTGGGAAATTGGTTGATTGATAGTGGTGCCTCAAGGAACTTCATTGGGTACAAGGAGGCTCTTTCAAATATGTTAAAATTGGCAACTTGGTCCAAACGCCACATGGGTCATCTTCTTTATGACGGCTGATATTTTTCTTGGATTCCTCTCTCTGAGAGGTGTAGGATTGGCCTAAAGATCATCTGATTCTGACATGTACAAATGAAGTTGTGAATTTATTTTAATTATGGTCAAATTGTCAAAGTCGGCTAGCAAACTTATGTAGGCTCAGAAGCCCAACAATCACGTCTACTCATCCTCAATGTTGCATATAAATAGAAGGTGACTTAGCCTCATTTGGACACACCCATCTTCACACTTCTCTCTCTCTCTCTCCTCATTGATTGGGTACGGATTTTTGGGCCTCTCTCTCTCCACATGTCCGAAATTTTAGGAGAGCGAAATTTTAAGAGGTCGAAATTTTAGGAGACCAAATTTCTGGATAGTTTGACCAAGCATTGACCAGAATCCATTGACTACATTTTTGTGAGGGATATCTCTGTTTGGGTAGGCCACATTTCTGGGCATAGAAATCGAGGCTAAATGTTAATTGTTGACCAGCGTTGACTGAAGCTAAGGCTGACTGTAGGTGGGTTGTTTGACCAAACTTTGACTGGGCTGAATTTCACTGTTTTGAGGGTTTTTTTATCTTGCTGTTTGGAGGCCGAAGTTGACCAATTTGTTGAGGGCCAAATATTCCATGTTGACTAGCGTTGAATTTTCTGGTTAGGGTTCTTTTGTTGTTGATATAAGATTTGTAAATTGTACTATCTCTCTCTACTAAACTATTGAAGACTAAAAGAAGATGTGATCAAGGGTTTCCCCACATTGGGGTTTGTCCCTGGTTGATGCTACATCTTGTGTCCTCTTGTCTTGGCTTGTCTTCTATTGTTTATGTTTATGGTCTATCTGCATTTTACTATCATGTTGATGTGATTGCTAATCTGAATATTGATACTAGGCTAATAAAGAAATTGAAGTAAAATTTCTCTAAAGCATAGAACATACCATTTTTTCTAGAATTAACATGGTATGAGAGCTGAGGTGAAGAAAAAGCCCAAGAAAGATTGAAAGAGAAATCACCAAAGACAATTTGATAAGGACAAAAGGTTCAATGGGTTACTCATCCTACTTCCCAGCTGAAGACAAAGTCCATGATAAATCTAACTATCATGGATGGAAGATGTCTCTTGATTTGAGCTTGGAAGAAAAAGAAGTGATGGACTATGTGTAGGGTAAAATCCTGAACCTATACCATTTTTTTCTAGAATTAAGATGGTATGAGAGTTGAGGTGAAGACAAAGCCCAAGCAAGAGTGAAAGACCAATCACCAAAGACAGTTGGACAAGGACAAAAGGTTCAATGGGTTCCTCATCCTACTTCTTGGCTAAAGAAAAATTCCATGATAAATCTAACTATCATGGATGGAAGATGTCTCTTGATTTGACCTTGGAAGAAAAAGAAGTGATGGACTATGTGCAGGGTAAAATCCCTGAACCTCCTTCAAATGCACCGGTTGCTACGAAGACCAAGTACAACAGGGTTGAAGTCAAAGCAAAGAAGATTATCAGGGATTCTATTAACAAGCATTTAGTTGCCTACATCTCTGAATTGAAGACCTCCAAGCAGATCTATGACAGGTTGGTCAGAATGTTCAAGGTTAGTAATGCTAATCAAATTCTATTTCTCAAGAATAAGTTTAAGGATATTAAGAAGGGCAAGGACGAGGATATTCAATCCTATTTCTTGAAGATTACTGAGATCAAGAATGATCTACTCTCGATTGGAGAAGTCATTCTTGATAGGGAACTTGCTCTCACCACCCTTGGAGGACTCCCACCTGAGTGGTATTTATTTAGAACCAATGTCCTCAACAATGATCGAATCCCAGGGTTTGAAGAATTGATGTTGAGATGCATTCAAGAAGAAACAAGAATTGTGGAGAAAGAAATGCCTTCTAATAGAAGCAAACCCACTGCATTCTCCACTCATGCCAAAAGGACAAATAATGCAGGGTCTAAAGGTCATTTCCATGGAAAGCCTGGATCTAAAGGAGGAAGCAAGGGCAAGTTCTTTGTTTGCAATGAGTTTGGCCTCTATGCAAGGGAGTGTACAAATAGAAGGGACACATCGCAAGATGATGATCACAATCATTCTAGGGGCAACTTCAACAACAATGATCAAAGGAATGTGGAACATCAAGGAAATGGTCGACCCTCCAAGAAATCAAGGAACTCCAGGTATGAAGAATCAAATTTCATAAACAATGAGAAAAAAGAGTATTATCTTATATCGACCCTCTCCACTACCTCTCCTCTGGAAACTTTGGGAAATTAGCTGATTGATAGTGGTGCCTTAAGGCACTTCACCTGATACAAGGAAGCCCTCTCTAATCTGATAGAAAAGGAGACAAACTTGGAGATCATCCTTGGAGACGATGCCACCTATCTCGTGAAAGGAGTAGGGAATGTTACCCTTCAATTGAATCAAAGTAACACTATTCATTTGTAAGAAGTACTATATGTACCTGATCTCAAGAAGAACCTGGTGTCCATTTTAGCCGTGGAGAACAAAGGATTCAAGGTGGCATTCATCGATGGAAAGGTACGCGTTTGGAAAATAAATTTTAAGGATGCTTTTACTCTAGGGTTCAGGGTTGACACTTTGTATCAAGTTGGTGGAAGTCCATTGGGAGCCATGTCTTGCGACACATTTCTAAAATTTGAACTATGGCACCGGAGGTTTGCCCATCTTCATTATAAGGCCCTACCCAATGTGAGACAGATGGTGATAGGTATGCTTGAGTTCAAAGTAGAGCATGAAGATGTATGTCCGGGATGTGCCGAAGGAAAACTTACAAGGGGACCATTCCCCTCAAGTAATAGCAAGACCACAAATATATTGCAATTATTCCACTCCGACATATATGATATGATGCCCGTAAACTCTTTGGGAGGATACTTATATTATCTCACCTTTACCGATGATTATTCTCGCAAGACCTAGATCTACTTCTTGAAGAAGAAGGATGAAGTGTTCACCTAGTTTCGACACTTCAAAGCCTTGATCGAAAACCAATCCGAGAAGAAAATCAAGATATTGAAGAATGATAATGGGACCGAGTACAAATCCAATGAATTCTAAGATTATTGCAAAGAAGCTAGCACTAAGAGGGAGACTACAATGCCATACACTCCTTAGCAGAATGGTATGGCTGAAAGGAAGAATCGCTCTATTGCAGAATCAGTTCGTGCCATGATTCATGATCAAGGCCTTACGAAGTTCCTATGGGATGAGGCTACAAATACCATTGTGTATGTTCAAAACCGATGCCCTCATTAAGCATTGGACTCCAAGACTCTCGAAGAAATGTTCACTGGTAAGAAACCCAATGTCTCTCATTTTAGAATTGTTGGAAGTCCCGTATATTTTCATGTGCCGAAAGAGAAAAGAAGAAAATTGGGTGCATCTGGGAAGAAATGAATCTTTGTGGGCTATAGTGAAAATTCTAAGGGATATAGAATTTATGTGGCTGGTCAAAAGGAAGATGATATAAGTCATGATGTCAGCTTCAACAAAGCTATGGCCCATAGGAAGATCAACAACCTTCCTATCCTAAGGAAGGAAAAAGAAGCTGACATCGGAAATAAAGGTGCAAAAGAAGACTAAATGATGCCTGATGTTGATAAACCTATGGATCCTATTGATCCTCCTCCTCATGAGCCCTTCTCCTCCAAAAGAAGACCCTCATGGCTTAGGGAGAATCTTGAAGATGCTGAGAGACATTGCACCAAAGGGGGACTTTCCGTGAAAGCAAGAAGCCGAACAGGTATCAAGGATATTTGATCACCATGTGCACTATCATTCAAAATGAGCCTTCATCATTTGAAGAAGTCATGAAGCATCAAGTATGGAAGGATGATATGAATGAAGAATATGAGTCAATTATGAAGAATGATGTCTGGGATGTGGTCCCTAGACCCCAAGAGAAATCGATTGTCACCTCTAAGTGGCTCTACAAAATCAAGCATGGAGCTAATGGAAGTGCAAACCCTCTCATTCACAAATGTAAGAGGGAGTTGGCTTCTGAATTTGAGATGGAGGACCTAGTACCGATGCACTATTTCATAGGGTTGGAGGTTTGGCAAAAGCTAGGTGAAATTTTCCTCTCTCAATGAAAATATGTTGTGAAGATGTTGGAAAGATTTGGGATGGTGGACTGCAAGCCTGTGACTACTCCGATGGAACTTAAATTTAAGAAGTTATGTGGTAGTGCTACTGGACGTAACTTGGGAAATGATTATGAGTATCATCAACTCATAGGAGCACTGATGTTCTTGGTGAACTACCATCTAGACATATGTTTTGCAGTTAACACGTTGAGCCAATATATGGTTGAACCTCATCATATACATTTTATTGGTGCCAAGAATCTTCTGAGATATCTTCGGGGCACAATCACTCATGGAATGAGATACACTTTGGATATGTGAGGCTACATGGCTATTCTAATGTTGATTGGGCTGGCATTGTGGTGGATCGCAAGAGCACTTCTAGATGTTGTTTTTCTTTGGTTTATGCTTTGATATCTTGAATGAGAAAGAAGCAGAAATTGGTTGCCTTGAGCACCACCAAGGCTAAATATGTAGCTACTAGTATGGCCTCCTGTGACGCTATCTGGTTGAGGAAGATTTTCTGTGAGCTGTTAGGACATGTGTTGGATACCACCGTGATCCTCTGTGACAACCAAAGTGGGATCCGATTATTCGAGAATCTCGTGTTTCATGATTTCTCCAAGCATATAGATATTAGGTACCACTTTATCTGGGATATGATACAATGAGGAGCAATAAGGCTCCATCACATTGGGACAGATGATCAGGTCATTGATATTTTGACAAAGCCCCTGGGGAAGTTCAAGAGGCTAAAATTTTAGGAGAGTGAAATTTCAGGAGAATGCAATTCTGGATAGTTTAATCAAGCACTAACCAACATGCGTTGACCTCTTTTGATTGTGTTTTTGTGAGGGCTATACCTGTTTGGACAGGCCACATTTCTGGGCACAAAAATTGTGGCTAAATGTTGATTGTTGACCAGTGTTGACTGTAGCTAGGGTTGACCGCAGGTGGGCTATTTGACTAGACTTCGACTGGGCTAAATTTGACTGTTTTGAGGGTTGTTTTATCTTGTTGTTTGGAGGCTGAAGTTGACTGAAGTTGACCAATTTGCTGAGGTTCAAATCTACCCTATTGGCCAGCGTGGACTTTTTTGGTTAGGGCTCTTTTACTGTTGTTAAAATATTTCTAAATTGTACTATCTCTCTCTGCTGAACTATTGAAGACTAAAAGAAGATTTGATCAATGGTTTCCCCACATTGGGGTTCGTCCTTGGTTGGTGCCACATCTTGTGTCCTCTTGTCTTGGCTTGTCTTCTACTATTTATGTTTATGTTTTATTTTCATTTTACTATCATGTTGATGTGATTGCTAATTTGAATATTGATACTGGGCTAATAAAGAAATTAAAGTAAAATTTCTCTAAAGCATAGAACATACCATTTTTGTCTAAAATTAAGAAAATCTGATAGAAAAGGATACAAATTGGAAATTATCCTTGGAGACAATGCCACCTATCCCATGAAAGGAGTTGGAAATGTTACCCTTCAATTGAATGAAGGTAACACCATTCATCTACAAGAAGTAATATATGTACCTGATCTAACTCGTCAATGGAAGACAAAGGATTCATGGTGGCATTCATCGATGGAAGGGTTCTTGTGTAGAAAAGAAATTTCAAAGAAGCATTTACTCTTGGATTCAAGGTTGACAACTTATATCAAGTTGGAGGACGTCCACTAGGATCTATGTCTTGCTACACATCTCTTCAATCTGAACTATGGCACGAGAGGTTTGCCCATCTTCATTATAAGGCTCTACTTGATGCAAGGAAGATGGTTACAGGTATGCCCGAATTCAAAATAGAACATGAAGTTGTTTGTCAAGGATGTGCTGAAGGGAAACATACAAGGGGTCCATTCCCCTCGAGTGTTACAAAGACCACTAACATTTTGCAATTGATTCATTCTGATCTATCTAGTATGTTGCCTGTGACATCTTTGGGAGGATATTTATATTATGCTATCTTAGTGGATGACTTCTATCACAAAACTTGGATATATTTCTTGAAGAAGAAGGATGAAGTATTCACATGGTTTTGTACTTTCAAAGTCTTGGTTGAAAAATCAAACAGGGAAGAAGATCAAGATATTGAGGACGGATAATGGAACCGAGTATGAATGAAATGAGTTCAATGACCATTGTAGAGAAGCTAGCATTAAGAGGGAGACTACTATCGTATATACTCCTGAGAAAAATGGTGTTGTTGAAAGGAAGAACCGTTCCATTATAAAATCCACCTATGCCATGCTTCATGATCAAAGCCTTGCAAAGTTCCTATTGTGTGAAGCTGCCAACACTGTCGTGTACGTTCAAAATTGATGCCCTCATCAAGCATTGGACTCCAAAAGTCCCGAAGAAGTTTTCACCAGTAAGAAACCCGATGTTTCCCATTTTAGAATTTTTTGTAGTCCCATATATTTTCATGTGCTAAAAGAAAAGAGAAGAAAATTATAGGCATTTGGGAAGAAGGGAACATGTGTGGGCTACAGTGAAACTTCCAAGGCATATAAAATCTATGTGCATGGTCAAAGAGAAGTGGAGATAAGTCATGATGTCACCTTCGATGAAGATGTTGCCCTTAGGAAGATTAGCAACCTTCCTATTCCAATGAAGGACAAAGAAGCAGATACAGGAAAACAGGGAGAAACGCAGGATGATTCAATTCCCGATGTTAAGAACCAATGGATCCCATTGATCCACCTCCACATGAGCCCTCCTCCTCTAAAAGGAGACCCTCATGGCTTAGGGAAACTCTCGAAGATGCCGAGAAACATGTTGCACCTAGAGGGGCATTTCATGAAAGCAAGAATCCAAATAGGTACCAAGGGTACTTGAATACCATGAGCACTATTATTCAATTTGAGCCTCACTAATTTGAATAAGTTGTGAAGCACCAAGTATGGAAGGATGCTATGAATAAATAATATGAGTCGATTATGAAGAACGATGTTTGGGATGTGGTCCCTAGACCGTTATTCAATTTGAATTTGAAGAAGACTTTGTGAAGCACCAAGTATAGAAGGATGCTATGAATGAGAATATGAGTCGATTACGAAGAACGATGTTTGGGATGTGGTCCCTAGACCGCAGGACAAATCTATTGTCACCTCTAAATGGCTCTACAAGATCAAGCATGGAGTTGATGGAAGTGCTGAAAAGTTCAAGGCCAGATTTGTTGCTCGAGGCTTCTCTCAAAAGGAAGTTGTGGACTATGATGAGATATTTGCACCAGTTTCACATGTTTCACCTAGGGGGACATTTTGTGAAAGTAAGAAGCCAAATAGGTACCGAGGGTACTTAACTACCATGAGCACCATTACTCAATCTGAGCCTTTCTCATTTGAAGAAGATGTGAAGCACCAAGTATGGAAGGATGCTATGAATGAAGAATATGAGTCGATTATGAAGAATGATGTCTGGGATGTGGTCCCTAGACCCTAGGAGAAATCTGTTGTTACCTCTAAATGGATCTACAAGATCAAGCATGGAGCTAATGGAAGTGCTGAAAATTTGAAGGCCATATTTGTTGCTCGAGGCTTCTCTCAAAAGGAAGGTGATATTTGCCCCAGTTGCCTGTTATGCCACCATCCGTTTGATCATAACCCCTGCTACCTCACAAGGATGGAACCCACACTAGATGGATGTCAAGATTTCCTTCTTGCATGGTTTACTTAAGGAGGAAGTCTATGTAGAACAACCTGAGGGGTTCGAAGTTCAAGATCATCAGACACATGTATGCAGGTTGAAGAAAGCCCTCTATAGGTTGAAGCAAGCACCCCAGGCCTGGTATGAGAAGATTGACAGTTATCTGATGAAGCTAGGATTTACAAGAAGTGAAGTTGATATGAACCTTTAATTTAATGTTGAGAATGATAGACCTCTCATCTTAGTACTCTATGTGAACGATCTCTTTCTGACAGGTGCAGACCCTCTTATTCATCAATGTAAGAGGGAGTTGGCTTCCAAATTTGAAATGAAGGACCTAGGACTGATGCATTATTTCCTAGGGTTGGAGGTCTGGAAAAATCCAAGAGAGATTTTCCTTTCTTAAGGAAAATACATTGTGAAGCTACTTGAAAGATTTGGGATGGTGGACTGCAAGTTCGTGAATACTCCGATGGAACTTAACTTCAAGAAGTTATGCGGAAGTGTTGCTGGGCCTGATTTGGGAAATCCTTGTGAGTATTGTCAACTCATGGGGACCCTAATGTTCTTGGTGAACTCACGTCTAGACAAATGTTTTGTAGTGAATACATTGAGTCAATTTATGGTCAAGCCTCATCACATACATTGGATTGCTACCAAGAATCTCTTGAGATATCTTGGAGGCATAATCACTTATGGACTGAGATACACTGTCGGGAATATGAGGCTCCATGGTTACTCTGATGCAGGCTGGGCTGGTAGTGTGGTGGATCACAAAAGTACATCTAGATGTTGCTTCTCTCTAGGTTCTGTTTCGATATCCTGGATGAGCCGGAAGCAAAAGTTGGTTGCTTTAAGCACCGATGAGGCTGAATATGTTGTTGCTAGTTTGGTCTCTTGCGAAGTTGTTTGGTTGAGGAAGCTCTTTAGTGAGCAATTTGGACATGTGTTGGATAACACCATGATCTTATGTGAGAACTAGAGTGGGATTCACCTTTTTGAGAATCTCGTGTTTCATGACCGCTCCAAGCGTATTGATATCAAGTACTACTTTATCTCGGATATGATACAAGAAGGAGCAATAAGGCTCCATCATATTTGGACTAATGAACAGGTTGTTGATATTCTTACAAAGCCCCTGGGGAAGGTCAAATTCTTAACCTTCTGTGAATGGCTTGGAGTCGTGGAGAGACCCTCTTATGAGGTAGATATTGAGCTCTGGGAGCTCCGGGGGGCTTGAGGTACTTCTTGGAATGATGAGTGATCATAGGGTGAGTGGTTCACCTTCCCCTAGTGGTGTGTTGTGTACAGGGTGAGTGGTTCATCTTCTCTTGTGATACCCATATTGATATATGCATAGGATGAATGGTTCACCTTCTCCAATAGCATATGAGCAAGATGAGTGGTTCACCTTTTTCTACTAGCACATCCTACCCATGCAATCCGGGACTCATGGGAAGTACCTCTCATCTGGCCAATGAGTAGGGAAATGAGGATAGGGACCATAGTACTACTAATGGACGCATCATGTACTACCATACTCCCTATGCTAGGATGTTTGATATTGATCTGGGATCAATGGAGACTAACTTCGGGTCAGTGAAGAGTGGTATGATACACTCTTGATTATTGGAGACTAACTCCAGGCCAGTGGAGAATGGTATGATACATTCTCGATCATTTCCTCTTCGTTATTTCTTCATGGTTCAGCAGAATAGAGCATAGATGACAGGGATGGTACAAATTGTCATACGGTTTGGCAGGGGAAGTTCTCCCTAGTTGAGAGGGAGTGTTAAATTTGGCAACAAAGGCCAAAATTCACCTTGGACAATTCATATGAAGAAACTGATATTTTTATTGGATTCCTCTTTCCGAGAGGTGTAGGATTGATCTAAAGATCATCTCATTTTATCATGTATAAATGGAATTATGAATTTTTTTTTATTATGGACAAATTGTCAAGGTTGACTAGCAATCTAATTTAGGCTCTCAAGCCCACAACGTCGCATATAAATAGAAGGAGCCTCTTCCTCATTTGCTCACTTCACTTCTCGCACATCTCTCTCATCACATGATTGGGTACGGATTTTTGGGCAGCCTCTCCACACGTGCGAAGAAGGAGATAGTCATTTTCTGTTTTGGACATTGACTAGCGTTGACCCAATTTCACGAAGGGTTTTGACCAGCGTTGAACTATTTGAATGCGTTTTTGGTGAGGAAAATTTTGTTTGAGCTGCCTGTATTTCTAAGCATAGAAATTGAGTCAATCTGTACTATTTGACCAATGTTTACTGCAAAAAATCTAAGTTGCACTGAAACAGATACGGGAACAGATACAAATATGAGGTTTGAAACAGATATGACAAATTTTCAAAAAATCTGGATACGATACAGTAGGAAATGGCGTGCACACACACACACACAATATAAAACAACTCTTTTAAAGACCTGTATTCATGGATCTAATTGTTTTCTAGTATGATCAAACACATTGGCAATTGTAGAAATTGATGAGTTGATAGCTTCAACATTACTAATGGACATTGATGTATCACTCAAAGACATGTTCTGTGTCTAATGCATTCTTAGCACTTCCATTTTGGTGACTCCAGTGAGGGAATAGTTATGTATCCTATGCAATTAGCCAACAAAATTTTAGAGATCTCTCTCCTTTAGCTCGACCCTTACTCTACAATTTACTTAACAGTAAATTTCATATGGTTCTCAATGCATTCACATGAATGGTATGTCTCCTTAAATGCCCAACCTTCGGAGTCTCATTTGCATACAACCATGCTCCAATTTAGCTTATGTACCAATCATTAATTGAACATAAATGAGGACAATTTTCTAAAGCATATAAGCAATGGAAAACATGTAAAGCATATAAGTAAAATAATTCTCCACATGCCAAAACTTAAAAGAAATATAAACCAAAGGATTTCACCATACGTTGCCAAAAAATGGGAGGAAGGAAAGATTCATGTGTTGTGCGTCACACTTGACAATTTTTATCATAGTTCACCACTCAACGGGTGTCCAAACTCTTATACAAATGCCCAACATCAGTGGCACAATCTCTTGAAGATGGCCATAGTCTACGAGGTGGTGTACGCTTTGTATTAATCATAGTGCACACACGGCCTCCAACTTTCCCTAAAAACATTTTAATGTGTATGGCCTCCTAGTGAACATAGTACATATTAATAGGCATTAAAAATTAGTGGAAACAGATGCTTTTTACAAAAGCGCCCTAAAAACGTTTTTGGATTCCAACTCACAATTTCTGATATTTTGAAACACTACAAATATGTTTTTATGCTGTTTTTTAGGTGTTTTGTACCAGTTTCTGAATCCGAAATGCCAAATAGAATTTTGGCGAGGTTAGCCCAAAATTTCTAGTAACTTGGCATAAAATTGACCATAGTTTTGAATTCTGCATTGACCAAGTTTGATTGTGATTTTCAGGACTATTTTGGGTTGATTTAGAGGACTATGGAGGCCAAGTTGACTGGGTTTGACCGAGCTAAATTGGAGTAAGAATTTTGCCCTATTTGACCAATGTTGACTTTCTGGTTTGGGATTCCCGTGACTATTGTTTGACAGGATAGATTTGACTTTGATTGGGAAAATTTTGTATATTGCACACTCTTTCTCTCTCTGCTAAACTTTTGAAAAATAATAAGAAGAATTGTTCAAAGGGTTTCAACTTTCCCCACATTGGGGTTTGTCCCTGGCATGTGCCACATCTTGTGTCTTCTTATCTTGGCTTGTCTTCTACTGTTATTTTTTATGTTCTATTTGCATTTTACTATCACGTTAATGTGATTTCTAATCTAGATAATGATATTGGGCTAATAAGAAAATTGAAGTAAAATTGCTCTTAAGCATAGAACATACCATTGTTACCTAAAATTAACAGGAAGGTAGTGATGCTGGTTGGTTTAGAAGGGAATGGCAGTAATTATTGCTAAGGACAAACTATGTTAGGTTTGTTGGAAAAGAAGTGGCATTCCAGCCAAGCTCTAATTCTATCCACCAAACAAAATGTCTAACATACCGTAGTTTTACATGCTAAGGCATAACTCATAAATTAGAGATTGCCTGTTTATGTTTTCAATTCTGAGCCTACATCATGACATTTGTTAGAGAATTATTCAGTTGATGATTAAATTGTAGGGTTCAATCAAACAAATGAAGCACTTCTACTAAAAATGCAGGACAATTGACCATACCTACGAGAAACAGAAGGTCAAAAAACTACACCAATTGGAGACATAGATCCAATACTAAGGGCAAATCACATATGTAACACCTTTAACTAATTCCAAAATAGAAGTTCTTCATCCAAATTCTGAAATGGACATTCAAGATATAGTTGCCATTGCGATAGATGTTGTATTGTTTTGGTGCATTGAAAGTATTGCCTACCCTTTTGTAAATCAATTGCTAAAAAACACTCTATGTATATGTGGGATGAAGAGGTTGCACTGAAACCATGTCCAAGCTGTGAGTGCTCATCCAATATCCAACATTATCATTCATATTAAAATGGAAAATACAACTGATCTATTATTGTATTGTGTGTATTCTGCAACAAAGTAGTTTCTTTACTGCTATGACCTTAAGCTGCTAAAGTCAAGAGTAGACAACAATGGTTGATAATGTTGGTATATGTGGTGACATCTCTTATTGGGTTGAGAAACATAGTCTAAAACATGGTTAAGACAAAAAAAAATTGCAACCTAAACTCAAATAGATGTTGCAAAACAGAGTGCCTAGTGCACCTAGCGATAAAGAGAAACAGATAATTAAGATTGATCTATATAGTCAACCAAATCAACAAATTGTATTAATATCTTTGCACAAGTTGACCTTAAAATGCATGTTTAAAGTCTACGTAAATCTTAGGCTGGCCTATATGACCCAAGGCCAACTCCAATATGATTAAATTTTGATTAGATATGAGAAAATTGGAGAGCTTCTTTCCCCATGTAGATTAGGATAGCCTACATGTCTGCACGTAGAGAATAATAGAAAATCACTTGTCCACCTTGGATGATGTTTGAAGAATCCACTTGCTAATTTGTGGAGAACGGAAATGTCCACCTTGGATGATGTTTGAAGAATCCACTCGCTAATTTGTGGAGAATGAAAATGTCAACCTTGGAGTTTAGATATGGGATGTTTAAGCCACTATGGATATGCTTTAAGGTCATGAGAAGTTGATTGTTTCATAGATGGGGTTTGTGTGTCCACTTTGGAAGCCCCCCTGCCCCTTTGGAGAATGTAATGTACCCTCCGAATTGATTGGCTAAGTGAGGACGAAATAGCCTATCCAACCCCATAGGGTTATAGTCTTGATAAAGGGGTAAAACCCATTTTTTCCAATGTTGGGGCAACATTGTGTAAAAGTTGAGTCAGCTAGGGAAAAAAAGCCCAAAATTAGGGGTTGCATTCACAACCCTCATATCTGGGAGGCCATGAAGGAATCCATAAATAGAGGAGATAGGAGAGTTGGAATCAAATTGGCATCATCAAATTAGATCAAATACTTATGTTCTCTTGAGTTGTGGCTCTATGGTTTTTAAAACCCCTTTTTCTCTACTAATTTCAGTGGTGAAAGATTCCACCCTAGTTAGTAAATTCCTCATTTATCTTCTGATTCTGGTCTAGAAATCATGGGATTCACCTATCTAGAAGACAACAAGGTTTGGTGTCAAATTTGAGGAAAGAAATCAAATTATTTTAAAGTTGTGCAGATGTATTCTAAGGCATATTTCAGTGAACTATTCCGTAAGGTAGTTTAGCCTTCTTAAGGTAGAAATGAAAATATATTATGGGAAAATTTCAGTGAATTTCTCTGAGGTTGTTTGGTCTTCCTAAGGCAGAGTTTATTATATATTACATGTATATTCTGATGGATTTCTTTGAGGTTGTTTGGATCTCTTAAGGTAGTGTTAGATGTCTCAAATAGTTCAGCCCTCCTGAGGTAGAGTTCGGTGTCTCTCTGAGATAGTTCAAGTCCTCCTAAAGCAAAGTTTGGAAGACAAAACTATTACATGAACATGAGTTTCAGTGAACTAGCAAGTTCCAAACTAAGTTACAAACCACCAAGTAGCTACTAGCTATTGGAAAGGGAATCCTTAAGGATGAGAGCTACACTTCTGAAGCTGCAAGTACCCCAGACATGCAGTTTAGTCTGTCGTGTCTACCATTTGAGACCAACGAACTAAGGAACGAATAATCCAAGATTTTTTTACAGAAATAGGGAAAAGTAGCTGCTATAGGACTTAGCTCAATTTGATTTTATAGTTGGATCATTTTTGTTTTGGCAATAGGACCATTGGCATGTGGATAGTTTGGTTATTGGACAGTTAGTCCTATTATTATGGATTTGAGTAAGCTCCTACTGTTAATGATTATATTAATTGTACATATCTATTGTAGTTGATTTATTTGTTATAAGAAATATCTACTAAAGGAATAACTTTTGTTGTACTTCTATTGGAAAACTATGGTTTAAATAAGAAGCCCTAAGACAAAAAAATTAGCCTAGGACATTACAGAGAAGAAGTCTAGAGCTAGGATGGTGACCTTTGAAAGATATTTTGGTCCACATGTCCAAATGAGGGAGAATTGGGATATTTATTGTTTAGATGTGTCATTAGACAACATGAGAAGGCTCCCCGATGTTGACAAAGCCATGAGCTTATGCAAAACCTAACTTCCCTTAGATACCATTTTTTGAATGTGTATTTCAGAAAGAAAAACAAATTCCTCTCTTTGGATTTCCTAGAATATTGGGTAGTTGAAGATTGAAATATTCCTCACTTTTCGTTGTTGTTTTCATAACAATGCTAAGGCTGAAAATTTACCATTAAGTAACAATGTATTCAGAATTATGGCAAGATTACAAACAATTAATTGTTAATTGTTAATGAACACTAGTTGAGCAATTAGAACAGTATCAACTTTAACTGAGAAGACAAAGGTAGAAATAAGTTTATGGCCACTATGATACTAGATTTTCCTGGCAGATGAGTTGGTATCTGTGTGGAAACAGACCCTGCATCCCTAGAGCATGCATGGTGTATTTCCACATAGATACTAGCTCATCTGCCAAGCAGATCCAGTATCATAGAGGCCATAACCTTATTTCTGCCTTTGCCTTATCAGTTAAAGCTGCTAATGTACTAATCACTCAACTAGTGTTCATTAAAAATTACTGATTAATTGTTTGTAACCTTGTCATAATTTTGAATACATTGTTAACGGTTGAACAACAGAATTATCCACAGTATTAGGTTCACTAAGGCATGCACAAACTGGAAAAATTTCACATTAATATCACCTACGTGCCCGAACCTACTGTTGGGTTTAAATTAGAGGAGAAGGCAGAACAATTACTTGACACCTCTCTTCCAGTAATTACATATCATTTTTTTGTCAGTATAAAGATTATAGGCTCAAATACAGCCATGGAGAGCCCAACCCTCATATTTTTTTAGAAAATCATCATGATTAGAGAGATGATCATAGAACTTACAAAAAAAAATATGGGGGAAAAATCAAAAGGACTATAGTAGGCACAAGTGGCGTTGTAAATGGGGACAATCTGTTGCTACTCAAAAAGTAAAAATAGGGGCAATCTATTGCTACTCAAAAAGTACAAACCTATGGGGAATTCTAAACAATTAATACACATTCTTTAATGACCACTTCTTCAGAAACATATATCAACAAAATCTTTGTTTACATGGTTCAAGTAATAAATAAATATCTTCCAAGCCATCCATGCAGCTTGGTTTTTATCTATTATGGCATAAGATACCCACAAAATTCTACCAATAGTGATATGACATCTAACCACTGGAGCATATTTCCAACTGCCTTCGCACTTTAGGCTCAGTGTGATCAACATAATAAACTCCAAAACACTCACTTAAATTGAATTTCTATCACCATCTAAGCTGTCCAGACAATAAAAGTTACTGGAATTAGTCTACAGATGAGTTAGGACAATGTTAGTGAGTATTGGAAAAGAGTACCTTAAGATTAATCTATGCATGTGGAAGACTAGTGGAAGTATCAAAAGCTCACAGAAAACATGCCCCAAATCATTGGCAAGAATAAGCAAATGACCATTGTAATTTTCCTAAAACTTTTCTTGGTTGATTCTGTTGCAAGAATGAGATGAAATAAGCCCTCCAAGAAGCCTAATATTACACCAAAACAAGCTTGGGAAAGAGACTAAAACCTTGGGCAGATGTAAATATATTTTATAATGACAAAAGAAACATAAACAGTATAAAGGCATATCTTAGCTAAGGAACAAAAAATTAAACCCTAAATAGCTCCTCTCCATTTTAAAAACATACAAATATGACCACGCATACCTTGTGTTGTTGTAGCCTGCGCCCATTGAATCTGTGAAATCAGCATCAACGTACATTCTAATATTGTCGTATCCTGCGCCCATTGAATCTGTGAAATTTGCATCAACATACATTCTAATTTGTAAACGCTAAATAACTTCTCTCCAACAAATCACATTATAATTTGTTTCAAAAAATAAAATAAATGAAACCAGACATGCCTTCTGTTGCCTTCTCTTATATCTGAGAAATTGGCATCCACTCCGCTATTTTGGATGTCTTATTTCCATGTCATTAAATTCAAAAGGGGAAAAATAATATAAAAATAAAAAGTAACAGAAAAAGAAAAGATGAAAAACCAAAGAAAAACGACGCATATCAAACTCAGTTTACATGGCCATGCTTCAAATGGAGGAAAAAAAACACCCAAAACATTGTAACAAAAAAATTTAAACCAAAAAATAAAAAATAAAACAAAATCAGACTCCAAAAAGCGTCCATGGCCAGCCATATTGGTCCATGCTCAACCAACTCTACTCAGGGAAAAAAATAGAAAACATTACAAACAAAACTAGACACCATTCCGTCATGGCAACCCAACTCTGTTATGCATCTATGGATCCATGGCCAACCATAGACACTATCACACTCAATTTGTTGGCTCTCAATCCAGAGGGTGGTTCTACCACTATCCGTATATGGTCCTGGAGCAAGTGAGATCTCTACTCTGACTATGGCCCATACCTATGTCTATACCCTTGCTTCTGCTGCTTCAATTAGAATATGCAACGGTTGCTCGCTACCGTAGCCACGGTGGCACCTCTGCTTCTGTCATTGGCTCTGTTCTACTGGGCTTGTCCCCAACTATGCACTTGTGTTTGCTCATGCTCTTGCCTTCTCTATCGGGCGAAGTGAAAGGCCTTTCAGTTAACTAAATTTACAACACCACAAACTCTGCCTGCTCCCCTTGTTGTTGTAGGTCGCACGCTCCATCCAAATTCAATTTTAAATAAATAGTATACGTGTCTTTCATCACGTGTCTTCTTTCCCTTTTGGCTTTTTTCTTCTTGGTTTTCCGGCTTTTTTCAACACTTCTTTTAATAAGGGATTAATCCAAATTAACATAAACTCATCCGTGCTTCTAAAAATCCAGGCTTTTGTCTTCCTAGATTTTTGGCTTTTTTTAACACAAGATTGACATTAACATAAACTCATCCCTTGTTTTAATACGAAATTAGTCCAAATTAACATAAGTACATCCCTACTTCTAAAATGCTAGCACGTTAGCACCTTCGTGCCTCCAAATTAACATAAACTCATTAATGCTTCTAAAATGCATTTGTCTTCCCTGTTTTTTGGCATTTTTTAAACAATTCTTTTTATACAGGAATAGTGCAAATGAACATAAATTCGTTCCTCCTAAAACGCCACGTTAGCGCCTTCGTTTCTCAAAATAATGCAATACATTATTTTAACACGTTCATAGATTATAGGGATACCCAAGACATCTAGAGAGCCCTTCATTGGGATAAAGAGTCCTTCCAACATCACAAGACTTCCATTTGCTTGTTCACCACAAAGCTTCCCAAGAGCAAATATTAGTTTTCAGCTTAGTATTTCATAATTATGATAATTTTGGCATACATAACCTATCTCACAATATGAGCTAAAGCAATTCGTTAACAAACTCAAATCATAGAATGTCTACCAATTCTGTGCATCTAAATATTAGGAGGAGGACACTATGCACTAAATTCTTTATGACATGGACATTGGCAACTAAGAATGAAATCTAACCAATCTAGGGTTATAAGATACACAACATTATCATTTCCTTCATTTGATGCTATGCATTGTAAAGTAGTTTGTAACTTTGAAGTTTTAATATATATATATATATATACATATATATTAGTAAAGATAAAATAAAATAAAATCATTTATAAAATAAAAATTATTTCTATATATTATTATATATATATATATATATATATATATAGAGAGAGAGAGAGAGAGAGAGAGAGAGAGAGATGGATTACCAATAAAAAATATCATAATAAACCAATATGTGCATTAATTAGAGTAGAAACTACTTTCGAGATATTAACGTTATGTGGACTCTTTGTGAGAGAAGAGGATGAATACATTGCTTGTGCACAGAAAAAACAGAGGTTATTACCACAATAACTTATGCCCCATGTAGAGGAGAAGAAGCTAGAGATAAACATCATTGAGATAGTATTGGGAATCGAAAATCTTACCACCATTCGAGTGGAATATCCCTCCCATATACACATGAGTAGTTACTTGAATGAGAATATGTAGTTAAATATGCCACTTTGACACTTAAAATGCGAAGTTGTGGCTAAGAATTAGGCATTACTTCATTGTCCTATGTCATCCCTCTATTAGTGTGAGGATAATGGTTCTTGTAAATAATGAATAAAATATTTATTTAAGAAATCCTCCCATGTCTTTAAAAGACACATTAATGCTTACTCGCATTGGCAATGACATGCATATTCTCTAAGATTTTTTAGAATATTTGAAATAAAAACACTACAAGCATGGAGGTTCACAATGCTAGGAAATTGCAATCTCACAAGGGAAATATTGATCTACATATACTAAGTTGTTAAGTAATTTATTGAGTCAAAGTACCAATTGTTATAGAAATTTTTGTGCCTTGCATCACTGAGCATGAAATGTCAATAATGAAGGGATCCAAAGTCCCTAAACATGTTGTTCCTACCCCTAGAGGAACAAGGCCAGCAAACCACAACAGTTTACAAAAGTTCTCCACCTGAAAACACTCAAAAACAAGCAATTTCTGGATCATGTCAACTGCTCCACTGAGCATCTGCGCTGAATGTCAAGTACTCCAATGTGTACCTACGCTAAATGTCAACTACAAAGAAGGCCACCTGCACTGAGCATACTTGGACAAGTGGCAGGCTCATTCCTCAAGGTGTCAATGCCCAGGAAGCTTCCAAAATGACACTTGGATCAGGGAATTCGATTGGTGATGAGTAAGAGGTTCCAAATCTCCAAGTGGAAGTAAGAACCTCCAAGTGGACTCAAGAACTGAAGTGGGAGAGGACACTAGTCAGCTCCATGCAAGCCTCAAGCTGACTCATCCTTTCTCCAAAACTCCTATATATAGAGCTCTCTCATGAGGTCTAAGAAGGCTGGATTGTATTGCAAAGAATTGATGTTGGTTTGTGGTTGGATCATTGGGTGTTTATGATTTGAAAGGGGCTGAAGAAGGAATTCCATTCTGCTGGGAAGGAGATGCTGGGTTGGAGCCCTATGGGTTGTATCTCTTCCTGAACCTTGTTTATCAATCAATAAAGCTTCTTGGTTCTTTCCTATATGCTAGTGTTTATTGTATGATTTGCATTAGTGTATTTGATTTATTTCTAATCCTGAATCATTTATGAATATGTATATTTGCCTTTGTATTGTGTCCTTCTCTTGTTGCATGTAGCTGTTCTCTTATCACAGGTAGCTGTTCTCTTGTGATCTCGTGGGAGCAAAAGCAAGGAGGCAAGTAGCTGTGGACACACAAAGGGGAGAGGATCTAGATCGAGGGACAACCGAAAGATAACGGTAATTCTACCAATCTCCTCTCTTTCATATTTCATAAAGGAAGAATCCGAAGTAGCTGCATTCGTTTGTTGCTGAGGCACTATCACGCCTTAGGTGGATAGGATCGTCCTGCATAGGCATTTTTCCCCACAACAAATTGGCGACTCCGGTGGGGAAGAACTTTGTTTTAAGTCATTTTGTTTGAGCTTGCATCATTGTTCACTTCATAGACTCAACGGCAACAATCGAACTGCTTTGCAAAGTAGAATGTTGCTGCTTTGATCCTTTACTGGGTTTTTGTCTATGATCTTAACAATGGACTCATAAATGACTTGATGATCCTTTGTGATAGTCTTTAGTACCCTTTCAAAGTATCCCTCTGTTTATACCTTGCTTGTGTTTCTGATTTGGCCTGAAACAGTTGATTTTTGAGCATTTTATGACCCGGAAATCAAGAGAAACGAGAGTTTCTCCTTTCAGCGCAGGCACTGTGAAGGCAGTCTGCATTTGAACGCAGGTCCCATGAGGGCTACCTGCGCTGAATGTCAAACTCACAGTGTTGTACCTGCGCTGAACCAGTGTGGCCTTGTACAGCTGGGGTTCCTTGTTGCCTTTTGCCCGTTTTGATCTCTGTTTTGCTGCCTTTAACCAACATAGGTACCACGTCTGAAACCCCTTTTCTTTGCTTGTATTCCGCCTCATTTTTGTACAAAAAGACTGTAAGTGTTTTTATGTGTTTGTGGCGTCATTTACAGTTTTCCTTTGCATGAGCGAAATAGTCATCCTATAGCCTTGATTCAGATCTGATTGAGTGATTGATTGTGATCTTAGAAGAGAGTTCATTGGTTGTTTGCAGTTTGATTTATCATTTGCTTTTGCTTATTGGTTTGAATTTGACATTTTTAAGTGTCGAAACAAGTATTTCTTTCGAAAAATCGCAAAGTGATTGTAATCTCTTCTACCCTTGCTGATTTGGGAAAAAGTAAACTTGTTTGTTTTCAGTCATTTAAAAAGCAAATTCGAAGTTGTGCAAAAACCTTTCTTTGTAGGCATTCATACTAAGAAAGTGAAAACAAACACCTGCATTGTGCATTTGGCATTTTGATAAGATTGCATGTTGGATTTAGGAAGAGTGCATTAGTGCTGATTGCTCTTTGAGAAAAGATAGTCGCTCTCTTTTCCCTTAGTAGCTAGGATTTTCAAAGTTGAAAGATTATAAAGCTTGCTTATCATCTTAGACTGCATTTAGGAATTTGTACCAATACATCTCGTGGTGATCCTGAAAGACAAACTTTAAAAAAGATCAACTTAAAATATATTGAATGAACCTAACAACGCTTTGCAACATAACGCTCACAGTAGAGGTCTAGGTAGAGACGTGTTCCGGCGTCGTTAAACGTAGTGACTGTCGATCTCTACGAAGGTGGGTGATTCCTCCTGAGGGACGATAGCACTAATACGGACTTGTGCTCCCACGTACCATCGCGTATATATTGGGAGACCCTTATAGGCATATATCCTTTATCCTTAGGAAGTCGTGTCTGCAGTGAACACAGCATTCACGAAGATTGACCACCCGTACCGTAAAACGTATTCTGTGGTTTTGCGAAAGGTTTGGCACACCCTCTGCCTAGATCTCCAGAGCAGTTTCTATTGGCCTTTTTCAGACTCTATAATAGAAAAAGTCCAACCGAGCATTTGTCACTTCGGGCTCGTTAAAACATTGAAGGAGACTAGAGTCATCTTTAGCTTTTTCTCGACTCTTTAAAACTGAAAAAGCAAGTTGTGTCTAAAGCATCGTTAACAATTTATTTTAAACGGAACAATCACCCTTATTCCCGCGTTGATATTTAGGTTGAAAAGATGGAGCACACCAACCAAGGAGTTCCCCTTGGTGGGAATCCTAGTCCTTTCTCCTCTTGGGGAGATGTTGGTGCGCCCCACATGGCCACATTGTCGCTTCCAGGATTGACAATTGGCCTACCTGTATGGCTCTTTTCAACCAATGTCGTTCAGAATGCCACCATTCCTGAGCAGTCGAGTCAACAGTTAGATCAGACAAGACTTGCCTCCCAGCATTCTACTTCATCTTCCTCTCCTCCTTCCTCTTCGCTTGAACGAACTGGTCGGTCAAAGAACCGAGTTCCTAAGGAGAAAAAGTAGAAGAAGAAGAAAGAAAAGAAGCAGAAGGAACCTAAGGCGACTGGGGGCAAACAATCATCATCTGACAGAAATCCACACACAGCACTCGTAAGGCCTAAATCGCCATGCGTCATATGCAGGGGAGACCACTTCCATAGAGATTGTCCATGTATCCCTCGGATACTAAGAGACTGGTCCCCCCATTTGGACAATTCGGTAGCATCGACCTCTGATAGCCATGTCGATTATTCACCGTCAACTAGTGGGAGTGAAGCTCCAGGACAGAGCGGGAAAGCTAAATTTCCCTGCAGACTGTGTGAAGTCGATCACGCCATCCACCGTTGTCCCTTCTTAGATGAGGCGAAAAGAGTTTTGGAAGATCGCCCGATATTACGAGCGAATCTTCCTCCTTGATATCAAAAACTCTTGCCAAGTCCCTTGCTAGTTGAGAATCCGGTTGACCCGCCCAGGTGGTCAGCCGAAGCACCTGTCATTGAAAATGAACCGTCTGGATCCATGCCTGACGAAAGTCAAAAGGTTGATATGGCAGTTGACCCAGTTTTGCCTTCAGAGGCTCCATCTTCGAATGACACCATCACAGAGGAAAATCAAGACGACACCATCCAGATTCTCTTCATCAGCACTGACTCTGATGATCAAGGGGGCAATGCCACCATTCCTTTATCGCAGGAAGGAAGTTCATCAGAGCGCTATCCGGCCGTTTACTCGGTCCCACCACCAAGCAACCTGGTTGTGTCCTTTGATTGGAACCAACTAGGCAGACCCCGGTTGCCAGCCAGTATACCATTCAGAATTATTTGTCAAATATACAAAATGGAAATGGCCAGCACTATCATTGATGAGGGGGCATCTGTGAGTATCCTTTCCTCTATTGCTTGGAAAGCACTTGGTTCGCCTGCGCTTTTGCCTGAGATGAGAAATCTATCAGGTTTTGATAAAGGAACCAGTCGCCCTTTAGGGATCCTCCCCAATGTGCCAATAACACTGAAAGGGAAGACCGTTCAAGTGAACGTGATGGTCGTTCAAGGACCCTTGGATTATAACCTACTCCTTGGACGAGACTATATATATTGCATGGGAGCAGTAGTCTCCTCACTCTTTAGAGTAATGTGTTTTCCGCATGAAGGAAGAATGGTCAAGCTCGTAGACCAACTTTCGTTTCCCGGATCACACATCGCAAATAGTCATGTGCCATCCCTAAATGGTCTTTCATGCAAGAAGTGTCTCAACCCACGGTCCATCCTCCTGATGAGCGCGAGTAATCCAGGAGGATATGACCGGAACCCAGGGGCATGCATCCTGGCCTGCTTCGACAGGGAAACTTTGGGTATAGGGTAGGTTTCCGCGGGAGAATATGACTAGTCTGTACCCCGTCCGTGGATGGAAGAGGGGTTGTTCTAAAATAAGATTCTTTTGTCAAAGTTACGTGTTTGACAATGGTCATTCACCCTTGTCTATTTCGGTAGACATTGCCGAGGAAGTGTTTTGTTTGAAAGATTAACGAGACAATCTTTGGGTAACCTAAAAGAGGTAAGCCTCTCCCAGTGAAACAAAAGTTTCGATGGAATTGAAGTAGAGGTAACCTTGAAATCGTACTTTATACCTGGGGGCATGCAACCTTTTGGAGTGCAAGCAAGGGGCGACTATTTTATTTTTTAAATTTTTAGGTCCTCCCTTTAAACCTGTAGGTCTAACCCTTTAAACTCGTAGGATTAGCCGTTTCCAAACTTGCATAAAGAAAGGAAGAGGGAGCATAGCTTTGGTAAGGCACAAGCTCTATAAAAAATGGGATCTTTCATGAGACACTCTTATCTTATGACTGGGTAAACGAGCAGTTTTAGCATAAAGTTCATGCTCGTTAAAAAATAAACGCAAGATCCGAGCAGTTTTAGCACATAGTTCATGCTCGTTAAAAAATAAACATAAGATTGAGCAGTGTTTTGGCGCATTCAAGCTCGTTAAAAAATGAGCCCGTACCGGTAAATAACTATTGAATATGTAACCTGATCAACCGTAAAAAGACCTTGGTCGTGTTTGTGCACCTTCACCTCCACCGTTCATTTGGCCGATCGTTTACCTCCATATGATTGTTTACCTATTTTGAGGAACAGCTGCGAAGAGTGATTTCACCTAGCCATCCTTGTGACACTGCCGTGATTGGAAAATTCCAACCTGTACCTGGAATCTGCTGCTATCCCTGTTCATCACTCGTTCCTCAGAAGACGAGTCTTCTTTAAGCTCTTTTCAACTGACTCGTAAAATATGGAAAGATTGCCGAGTTTTGGCCTCCCAGCTCGTTAAACGACCGGAAGAGCTATCCCTCCTCTAGATTTTAATCTTTTTGGACCTGAGGGATTATTGCAAAAAAAGATCGAGCGCTTGTTTTGTTCGGCTCATTAAAAATACCGAAAACTCATCCCTTTGTATTGTTTTATACTTTTTCGGACTTAAGGGATTAGATGACGAAAAAGGAATTTTGGAGTTAACTTTATGTACCTTTTCAGACTCTCTAAAAATGAAAAGGGCCGAGTTTTCCTTGTCGTTAGACTCGTTAAAATCATTAAATAGAGACAAACTTGTCTTTAGACGAGAACGAGTTTCCCTATCGCTAAGCTCGTTAAAACATAGCGATGGGCTTGCCCGAAGGGCAGGTTAAAGAGCAAGCATATGTTATCCTCCTCAAGCTTGACAAAAATAAAGAGGTACTGGTCAGCAATGACTGGGGAAAAATTGGGAAAAAATCGAGAAGTCTTTGATGGTAGCAGGTCGCTCTTGAACATGACACTTTTCCTCCGTATCACATTGGGTTGGGTTGTTTCATTCACCGGTCACATCACCATGGTCTTTGCCACACCATCCATACTTGGGGTAATTCTACCGATCCATCGCATCAGTGTCGCCATATGTTCAAGAGAAGTTGTTCAGAAAGAGTCAACCAGGTCCCATCCACTGCCATACATTATCCTTCATCCATTCATGACCGCCACCCTGAATCATATATCACAGATTGTTTTCACCTCCACTAAAATCATTAGCTCCGTTCCGTGTCACTGATGTGGGATTCATTAAGGCCCTCCTTTGACGGATCGCTTCTTGTCGACATCAGCTCATTATCCAAGAAGTTGATCTAGGAACAACCCCTTCAGTACTTTGAAGCTTGCATGCCTCAATGGCAAGTTTCTCACTTCCGGCGACAGGTATACATCAATGACCTTCGACCAGAAGATTTTGCGTGGTGTTCGACGCCAAGTCCTTTATTCACACCACGTGAATTGTACTGCAGTACCTTGAGGGTCATTATCATTATCGGTGATTCCTCTCGCGCTTGTTAACAGTTTACATCATTGACCGGTAATCAAGCGATGTCTTTCCATGTTCGACTTCAGCGCAGCTCTTACATGGATCGACTTGTACTTAGATTGAAGATCGAACGAGTTTGAAGACCTCGGATCTAGTTTCATCCATCCGGGCTGCGATAATATATTCAGGAAAATAAAGACATTTGACATGTACATCATTGCAGCATATGATCTTCCTTCTCAAAGGCTGATAGTTTCGCCAGAACTATCGGTCTACCATCAGACAATCGTCTGTTCTATGTACCAAAATGTATTTATAAAGCTGAGCATGGGAATGCCCGCCTCAGCTAGATCATGAAAGCAGTATGAATCATAATGTATTGTGTTGTATTTTATTACAGGTCTCCTCCCAGCAAATGGATGAACTTCGGACTCCCCTGGATAAAGCATTTCACCCGATAAACGGCCTCATACTTTAGGGGGCAACTGTTATAGACATTTTTGTGCCTTGCATCACTGAGCATGAAATGTCAATAATTAAGGGATCCAAAGTCCCTAAACATGTTGTTCCTACCCCTAGAGGAACAAGGCCAGCAAACCACAGCAGTTTACAAAAGTTCTCCACCTGAAAACACTAAAAAAAAAGCAATTTATGGATCATGTCAACTGCTCCACCGAGCATCTGCGCTGAATGTTAATTACTCCACTGTGTACCTGCGCTGAATGTCAACTGCAAAGAAGGCCACCTGCGCTGAGCGTACTTGGACAAGTGGCAGACTCATTCCTCAAGGTGTCAATGCCCAGGAAGCTTCCAAAATGACACTTGGATCAGGGAATTCGACTGGTGATGAGTAAGAGGTTCCAAATCTCCAAGTGGAAGTATGAACCTCCAAGTGGACTCAAGAACTGAAGTGGGAGAGGACACTAGTCAGCTCCATGCAAGCCTCAAGCTGACTCATCCTTTCTCCAAAACTCCTATATATAGAGCTCTCTCATGAGGTCTAAGAAGGCTGGATTGTATTGCAAAGAATTGTTGTTGGTTTGTGGTTGGATCATTGGGTGTTTATGCTTTGAAAGGGGCTGAAGAAGGAATTCCATTCTGCTGGGAAGGAGATGCTGGGTTGGAGCCCTATGGGTTGTATCTCTTCCTGAACCTTGTTTATCAATCAATAAAGCTTCTTGGTTCTTTCCTATATGCTAGTGTTTATTGTATGATTCGCATTAGTGTATTTGATTTATTTCTAATCCTGAATCATTTATGAATATGTATATTTGCCTTTGTATTGTGTCCTTCTCTTGTTGCATGTAGCTGTTCTTTTGTCACAGGTAGCTGTTCTCTTGTGATCTCGTGGGAGCAAAAGCAAGGAGGCAAGTAGCTGTGGACACACAAAGGGGAGAGGATCTAGATCGAGGGACAACCGAAAGATAACGGTAAGTCTACCAATCTCCTCTCTTTCATATTTCATAAAGGAAGAAACTGAAGTAGCTGCATTCGTTTGTTGCTAAGGCACTATCACGCCTTAGGTGGATAGGATCGTCCTGCATAGGCATTTTTCCCCACAACACCAATTATCCAAAACCTAGAGTGGTAATGAAAATGACAAAGTATTAAAACACATAAGAGAAATATGCAAGTGCATGAGGGAAAGATAAATGCTTATATGACTAAGTTACTACATAACAAAGAGAAGACAAGGTTCCAACTATTCATTCAAATCCCACTTGCATGGCTATATTTCAAGGGTTTTATTTTTGAAGATGGCTAAAGTTTGAAATTCATGGTAGTCAAGAGGATATACCAAAAGAAATTCAGCCAAGTTAAGTTTTGGTGTGGCCTAGGCCAGGTGTGACCCTTGAGTGATTTTGACGGTTTAGATGCCCCTGAGTCATGACTTCTTAGACCACATGCTAGTCCCACAAGCGACGAACATGTTTGTATAAAAGAAATTATTCAAAATCCAAGGTGGTGTAGCTACTCATCAACAACTCAATCGTGAAAGTATCAACATGCAAAAGAACATCAATAAAGGAAGGTGTAATTATTGCTTTAACATATTTTTACAATGATAGTTCTATTGTTTCTTATATGCCTTTTCTTTGAATAGGTTGTCATCAATGTTGTTGGGCACTTAGTTACACATATGCTAATAGGTGCCCAATTCAAATCCCTATGGCCTAAGTGCATCAGTCTACAACATTATGTTTACTAGGGATGCCATCTATAAATGCGAGGAAGCATCCCTTATGTTCTCCAAGGATATTACTTCTCCAAAAATAATAGTAATCATAATAATGAAAAAATATAAGATTATTGTATATGTTAGGTTGTGATTTAATGTTTGGCATGGAGCACCACCATATGGACAACCTAAGTTCAAACCTCAACATATGTGAATCCTTTTGGTGTATGTAAAGATAGACAAGTATATGTAAAAATATATGAATTCCATCTTATTATTATGTTTCATTAGTTAAAAAAACCCTAGCTTTCATGACAGGAAATGAGGTGATATGCTTACTGAAATGTGAAACAAAATTTAGAGCTCTATAAATGAGATACTTGTAAAAATACATCGTCCAACTTAAATTTGACTATGATAGACCTATTTTATACTTTAAAATCATGTTTTTTATTGGGTTTACAATATACTTCTATAAAGCCTTAATAACAAATTAGTTGTTTATTGTTTGTTTAAACTTGTATTGAATGCAAGTTCAAGAAATTATTAAAGTGGAATTGTATATTTAGATATTCATGTTTTTGTTTAATAATTACAAATAATATGTATGAATTTTATCAAATGTATTCATATTTTTTTTAAATATGATCAACAAAATTGGATCTCAATTGTGAATTTAAATCTACTAGAATGTTCATGTTTGCTTTTTATTACTGTTCTTGTTAAGATAAACATAGAAACAATGTAGGTGATAGTGTGGTACTACTACAAAACATGCACATGGTATATTGCATGGACATTTATCTCATGCATATTTTATATTATAATGAAACAAATAGTGATTATGTTTTCCATGTTTTTTTTATTGGTTAACAAATAAAGAGGATGGTGTTTAGACTTTCATGGCATGTTATATTATTATAGATGGTTTTTAGATGAACACTGTGTGAAAATAGTTAGATTGGCATTTCATATCTATCACATCGAATCCATCTTTAGGATATAAGAGGGAGAGAAAGATATAAAAAGTAGAAGCACAAATGTGAGAGATGCCAATAATTTCAATTAGTGTAATCTCTAATTTTTGTGTCTATGGCTTTTATATTTTTCACTCTCTCTTTTGTCTTGATGATGGACCATTTACTATGGGTTAGAAATGTTAATCTAAATATGATGATACAAAAATGAATTTATTAACCATCTATACTAAATAGATAACATGTTTTCTTGATCCAATGGTTGATTAAGCAATTATTGTGGAATCAAAGACATGTTGAAGATAAGAACTCATATATTTAGCAATTGAAATCTTGTAGAATCAACAAATGGAGTTAAAGTAGGGTTTTCTTTGTGTCTTATTGTAAAATTTAATCATTATTGAACTCATAATTCATTCAAAATTTTTGCCTTAAAATTACATGTATATAAAGGACCCCATTGAGCACAAAATAAAAAATTTGAACATGGATTGACATGGATGGATGAATAATTGAGATGCCCATTACATATATTTAAATAACTCGCAAAATTAAGCATCCATGGAGACCATCCTTGGATAAACTAGCTAGACACAATATCAATTGTATGATTTGGCTACATAGAGAGAGAATAATCATATCTACTAAGCCCAAGGTCTTTCCAATAAACATATCGAATAACCCAAGAATCTCCAAATCACCCTGATTGCTAGTGTCTATGAACTCTATAAATCATTAAACTTTCTTATGGTATAAATATCACATTTCATTTTTTTAATCATAACTAGAGAATATTATCTTGATCAAAGTTTTCTCTTGGTCGCGCAACAATACATCAAAGATACAATGAATCATATGGTAGGTTGACAACATCCACTCAGTCAAAAATATTTGTCTCGTAATAGGGTTTTGACAAAAAGACTACTAGACCAAAGATACTTGTAGTGTAAACTTGATTAAAAACTCCTAGTATCCAATTTTTGTTTACTTCCATGCTAATCTAGATCAAAATTGGATTATGCTCCAAGCGTTGAGAGGTAATAGGCTCCATAATTGGAGCATACATTCAAATCAAGAATGATATAAATGAAAGGATTGACTAAATTGACAGAATAGGTAGGAGATAAAGTACATAGAGTACCAACATGTTGTATATCTTTAATTTGGCTTATAAGACTACCAATCTTGTTCTCATATTTCTAAATATTTTATCTCTACTCTTTGAATATGTTATTTCTTATCTCTAATGTAGCTTCCTCCTCGAGGGCCAAACGTAAGGAAGACATGATTTGTATCCTCACCTGCATCAAGTCCATTGTGTAAGACCATAAATTTCGTTCTCCTCAACATACTGCTCCATAGCTTCCTCCATTTGGTGAGAAATCAACTATGTATGTTTCTTGATTGAGACAGAGGGCATTGTCATGCCAGTTGACTGGGAAAGTATAGTCAACACCCTCATATCTTTCAATTGATGACATCCCACAATTCCACCTATCATGTTGCTAAGGGATGAATCCATATGATATTTTTTCATCAACCTTCAAGAGCCTAACTTCATAACTAGTTACCATATTAGCTAGGAATTTGCCTTAACATTATCCTATCATAGGACATGCTTTGCTCGAAATTCAACTAGAGATCCAAACTGGAGCAGATCCTTTTGAAAAGTGCATTGGGTTTCAAATCTGATGGAAAGGCACTCAAATGAAGTTGATGAATGAGGACTAAAGAATCCCCTATATTGATCAATTTATGGATTTGGAGAGAACAACTTGTAACATGCCCTAAAGAAGAGCATAGGCCTTCACCTAATTATATAATTCCTTACTGAGACTCTAAGAGTAGGATAATTCTTGTTGTCCTCTAAGGTGCACCAGTAATGCCCCCCCCCCCCCCCCCCCAACAAACCCACAGACTCCTAACACCCTTGATAAACGTCACATATCTACTCGTTAATGGGTCATTGAATAAATTTGTACCAACTAGAAGGATGTATCTTGAATGTGTTTTTACGACACTCTCCACGATAATGAGGAGATTTCTATTATACTTTCTTGGGAAGTTATGTGTAGTATGTGTTGCAACATTTTGTGAAATATTTAGATCTCCTAATATTTCAACTGCTTCTTCTTTCGGCCCAAAAATGAAGTCAATAACAATGTTGTTTTGATATCTTTGTTAAAAAAATCAATTCATACACCACTAAGAGACAACAAATGCCATTTTCATTTGGCAAATTTGACATAAATGTAGATTTGTATGCTTAAATGTTTGAAAATAACCATATTATAACATCAATTCTTGGAAAACTATTTTGACAAGGGAATTCATATTTCAACATTTAAGAGACTAGATTGTTAATAATAATAACAATAATGATAATAATACCCTCATTCAATTATCTCGTTCTTCAAATTTACAAGCTATTGATTTTAGATACAATTTTCATGAAATGGTTAAATTCCTTGAAGTTTCATTATTATTATTTAATTGTTGAGAAGAACCCAATGATTTAGGGTGTTGGAGTTGTAGAATGGTAAAATAACAAAGAATTATGGCCTCTTTTACAAAGTTGAAGAACATAACTACAACAACAAGTGTAAATTTCATAGAAATGGTCCATAACAAAAAGCTTCTACCTATTTCCATAGATATGATGAGGTTTTTATTGTACTTCCCTAGGAATCTAAATGCAGTATGTGTTGCAGCATTTCGTGAAATATTTTGATCTCCTATAGTTTCAACTACTACTTTTGGCTCAAAAAATGAAGCGAATAACAATGTTTTTTTATATTCCTGTTAAAATCAATCAATTCATACACCACTAAGAGAAAAAAAATGCCATTTCATTTAGCAACTTTGAGGTAGATGTGGATTTGTATGCTTAAATGTTTGAAAATAACCATATTATAACATTAGTTATTGGAAAACTATTTTGACAATGGAATTGGGATTTCAACATTTAGGAGACTAGGCTTTCAATAATAATAACAAGGGCTACTTAATAGCTAGTCTCTACCACTTAGCTCAAAATAGTTGAATTAAAGTAAAAATCAATATAGACATAATGGGACAAATTAGATGACTATTGTGTGAAAAATTGTTGCATTTTACCCAAAAAAATTATCATGTAGTCCACTATACCATTTAATTTATTGATTGAATATTAGTGAATGGTGTAGATTGATTATTGTAGTGTGAAATTGGCCCATGCTGATAAATAATGTGTCATGTAGTGGACTATACCATAGATGTAGATATAGTATTATTCATGGCTTGGCCTCACCATTAAGTCTCGCTTGAACTTATTCGATGATTTTTGCATTAAATGCTTGCATTGGTTGATTTCTTTTGTTGTTGAATTATTTAATAACATTGATGTATAAAAAGCTACGAGCATTGCCCAATACATCAAAAAGGGTTGTCAATTATGTTGCTCTATTTTTATTTTATTTCTCGACAAGATCACAACCAGATTTTGCACCATAAAAGTAAAGTTGTCCTTCCAAAATATATAAGAAATAAGAACTATTTTTAAGCAAAAGTTTACTTATTTTAGAATATGTTTTTGCATTTGTCTTAAGTACCTAGCTAACATTGTTCTCCTACCAGCATGTTTTACAAGTACAATTTTATTAACCTTATTCTAATAAGACTAATAGATGAAAATATATTAATTTGGTAAAGTCGAGGAACAAAATTCAAACATTAGGCTGTATTGAATATTACATTTCAACAACAATACTGCATTGGAAAGGACGCATTGTCTGACGTACTGCTCCAAATTTTATGTAATTTTCTAGCAAAAGATGGGAAATTTTTGTATGCTCTACAACTAACATCATTCCATCCACAGTGATAAAATCGAGGTTAAAATTCATAAAATAAAATCGATACCCCTGTTGTGGTGGTAGAATTTCTGGAAATTGTTGTCGTTCATTAGAAAATAAAGCAAGTCAGTGTTCTTATTAAGAGTTGTCCAACTTATATCTATTATTATAAGTGATCAAGAAATGTATTTCTTTTATGAGAATTTCCTTTTCAAATGTAAGCAGTCTCATGTCATGGGCGAGCTACTATTGCCCATAAATCATGGCCTGTTGGCGGTGAGAGGACCGGTTAAGAGGCCTGCTTTGAAGACTATGGTTAGCCATCGCATGCGCTCGATCATTTCTAGTAGTGCCCTGCAAATCTTGGTTTACAAGTGGAGGTGGTGGACAACACTACAAGTGTGGCTCATTCCGTAGCCCAAAGCTACTTAGACGACATGACCATTATCAACAATGAGATTGCAAGGCAAGAATATAGCCTTCAAGTGGTACAAGACCGCTTATCGAATAGTACTAAATTTTTTCATTCTCAGCAAAAAGAAAAGGAACTCCCTTGCACTTGTCGGGTCAATGACCATGGTGGCCTCCTCTCCAAAAGAAGGAACACCGGGTCTGTTCAAGACTCTGTCGATATTCGGTATATAAAAGTGACAAAGATCAAGTTCCACCGTCACCATGAGAACCCATTGCATGAACGAAGAGAGTGACGATTCCAAGTGTTACTTTGAGTACGTTTTCTTCATAGATCTAGAGGTGCATAAAGCAACGGGAATCCCAGTAGCATTCAAACAACTTTGAATTGTCTACGAAGGATTGCTAGTTTTGTAAGGGTGATAGGAAGTTATTATGTGATGTCCATCAATTTGTAGCTCTCAACAAACATTTTCTCTATATCTTTGTTGTTATTGTGTGATAGGTTATAAAGGAAAAAAGCTTACAACCCTAGCAGGAGGCGATTCCATCACCTTAATTTACATCAATTAATTTTGATAGTGTGACAAAATGTCACACTATTTAACCTAACCCTTATTTCTCCTGAGTCACAATGTGAATGTGAGGTACGAAATAGGGTCGTCACCTATTTAATGAGATGCAATCGATGGACATCTATGTATGTGTCTTAATATTTTTTCCCTGCAAATGTTATTTGCAAAGCTTATTCAAAAGTAACTTAATATGAAAATTAAATCACCAGCCTGATGTGACCCATGTACTTTTGGCTCATTCCTCTATACAATGAGCAATAACATGTTCAATCTGATAGCCAATCATATTACAGAAAAATAGATTAAAATATTATCCAAAAAAATTAAATTTGAATGTGCAAAGTTAAACTATGGAAACTTTACAAATTTGTTAGCTGAACCCCAAACTAATATGGGTTTAGCCAAAAAATCAATGCAATATCCTACTACATGCAATAGGGATAATAATTCCCTCATTCAAGTTTCTCATTCTTGAAAATTACAAGCTACTAATTTTGGTTCTAATTTTCATGAAACGATTAAATTGGTTGAAGATTCACTGTTAATATTTAATTGTTGAGAAGGACCCAATGATTTAGGACACTAGGGTTGTAGAATGGTAATATAACAAAGAAGTATGGCATTTTTTACAAAGCTAAAGAATAGAACTACAACAACATGTTGTGTAAATTTCATAGCAAGGGTCCACAACAAAAATCTTTTGCATAATGTCATAGACATGTGGGTAAAAACATCATGACATAGTCACACAAATACTTTAGTCACCTAATTGATACAATACAATCTATTAACACTAACATCCATAAATTGTGGGTAGAAACATTGTGATATAATTGCACTAGAAACTCTATCACACAATCATTGCACTATGACCTAGCGACACCAACATTCAATCACATAATGTTGTAGATCATGACATGCAATTTTAATACTGAGTTATAGTTGGACATTACAATAACCACATAAGATAAGATGAGACCATAGAGAAAGTTGGTGTAGTTCAATTAGCAATTTGTCTTCACATTCTTTATCTCTTCCTCCACCTCCTCTTGCAAAATTACAATAGTAGACAAAAGTTGAGACATGGAAATGTAGATTTCTTTATTTTCCTTAATACTAATCATATCCATGTCTTTGTATAATGGTTTACTTCTTTGATTTCTAAAATCTATGTATGTTTTACATTTATTTTTTTAGTGGAATCTATGTTTTATTAATATCGAAGCATTGTGCCATTGTGCTTTTGTGATTTGTCTATGTATGAGTTCAATTTCAATGTGAATATGTAAGTATAATTCAATTTATTTTATCTTTGTTTTTCTTTAAGTAAAAGAGGTCATTTCATTACAAATAGAATGAGCAATACAAATTGGTTTTCCTTGGTCAGCCACTAGGGAAACTAGACCAATGGTAGAACCAATTTTTTTTTAGCATCCAAAAATTAAAAATTGTTTTTGAATTCAAAATTACAACATAGAACTATAAGGCCCATTGCTTGCTTGAAATAACATAACATAATTACTAGTTTACCAAAGATAAAAGTAAATAGTAGTAGAGTGAGAAGAGTTCATTAACCCGCATTAGGAAAGTCTGATTCTTCTACAACAATGGGCTATTTGCTACTTCTTGATGAGAAACTTAAACTAGAGGGAGCCCCAAGTGACCTTCAATTATTTGTAGACGTCAATCTAGTCCTTTAACTATGAGTTGCAACTTGTATAACATTAAGAATAGTTCATCTCAAGCTTTGTTTCTATTCTGGAGGACTCTCCCAAATAAGATTTTTAGGCGCTAATAGATAACAATGGTGTACAATATTGATTAAATATTCTACTTTCGTGGCCAACATCCAGAATATAGTTGGAAAAGTCACCTGCAATTTTCACATATAATAAGCATTCATATTGCTTTGTTATTCCTACTTCTACTTCAACAATTTCTCCCAAAATTTGAGGTGGGGTATGATCTCTATAGAACCTTGTTGAGGCTTCTACATGCAGTTGAGCTCATGAGCCCATCTTGCAGTAGTAGGTTTCTCCTCTATGGGACCTAGCTTGCTATCAAGGCATGATTACTTGTAGATGAATGTTAGGGTCGAAACTCAGCCAAGGGAGGGTAAAGCCAAGTTTGAGGGAGGTGGAGGAGAGGGCTAGAGAAGTGACCCAGATAAGCATGATCTAATGAAGGGTGGGGATGAATACGCATGCATGGTTAGATTAATGAAGAGCTAACCTAGAAGCAAGGAAAACAAGTAAGACCTAGTACTTTCTATAATAGCCATGGGTTAAAAGTTCATGTAATAAAGGAAAAATAAGACCGAGGTCATGGGACATGTATTCCAAGCTGAATGTTGGGAAAAATCTATAATGGGCATCGCTTGTTGTTTATTATGGCTAAGGAAATTGGTAAAGGCATTGGCTAAGGAAATTGGCAAAGGCATTGACAAAGGAAATTGGTAAAGGCATTAGAAAAGGCAAAGAGGCAATAATTGACATTTATTTATGAAAATAAAAGAAACTAGGATAAAAGGGAAATGAAGGGTCACATATTTGCATGAGAGGAAATTGAAGGAAATTGAAGAAAATAGAGGCCTCAATGATAAAAAGGCTTATGAGGATTAGTTCACAACTTTTGTCAATTCAATTTTGGAGCTCTCTTCTATTCTCTCATTCTCTCATACTCTTACACACATAGGGCATCCCGTTGAAAAGTGTGCAACAAGAAATTCTTGTTGAGATTGCAACAAGATGATGGAGCTTAGTGAAAAGAGTCGCCTTCACTAAGTGGGCCCGCAGGCTATTTTTGGCGCAAGTCTATTTTTAGACTATGTCTATTTTTAGACATATGGATCATGTCTATGTTTATGGATGATTGATCAAGTTGGGAAAAAATAGATGGACTTCTATTTTTGATGAAAGTGTGAGTGATCACAGTGTGAGTGATCAAAGTCTATTTTTAGACTGGCTGTCAAAAATAGAAAAGTCAAATATTATTATCTCACAATAATATTTGGAATATAAACTTGATCTTATTCTCTTGGAGCACTTTAGTTTGAGCTACAGAGGTGGCACATGCAGCTGTCAGAAGGAAATACGCTTTTCTTATGAGTCAGTTGAGTTGTTGCATGCATGACTTCAGTTAGAACTCAAGTGAGTTGAGTTTAGTGGACTGGAGGTACAGTTGATGGAGTTGTGTTCAGTTTGACTTAGTTAAACTAGTTGTAGTTAGTCTAACTGCAGATAGACTAATGATGAGTTGTTAAACTAATTATTAACTCATAATACAACTAAAGAATACATCAGTTAACTCAGTTGCATGTTAGTGCATGTTCAGTTCAACAGGGAAAAGTGGTAGAGAATCAGATTGCTATCAGTTGTGACTATAGTTGTGCATCAGATCTTGCACAATCAAGGGATTGAGTATGCCAATGAGTTTGCTCACGTATTTGGCCCACATTTTAGCCTTTGCTCACGTCCACAAAGAGTGAGTGACTATTTTGCAGGTGAAAAACGAGTTTGGGAAGCTATTCTCATCAGTTCTTGAGCAGGTATTGAGCAGTGGAGGCAGGCAAGCAGTGGAATAGATTTGGAGATCAAATCTAAGCTGTATTGTGTGTAACAGGTGGAGCTGGTACTGGATTGCTTGTGATAAACATTGCACTTTGTAATGTTACATGATTCAATCAATATAATATACAAATAGTTGGGGTTTTTAGCGAGATGCTTTCCCCGGGATACATACTGTATTTATGAGTTTGATTGATGCTTCTATGTATGCCTGTGAATGTTTTTGCTTCTGTAAATTGATGATCAACGTAGAGGAGATTATGTATTATACATGTTCCGCTTATAATTGTATGATCAGGATAGTCTCTGTGAATATGTGTTAAATTATTCAAAATTTCTACATGGTATCAGAGCTAGATGATTTGTAGAAAAAGTTTCTACATGGTATCATAAGCTTCTTGATTTGTAGAAGAGATTTTTACAGGATATCAAGCGAGGATTGATCATCAGATCTACTATTCAGAAAGTGTTTACAATTTATTTCTTCAGGCAGAGTCTGTAATCGGGCCAGGTAGCCTTTGGATTCATCCTTCTTTTGGAAGGTGAGATATCTGGTGAATGCCCATACAGTCAATCTCTGTACGAGAAATATTGTGTTCTCACGAATTCTAGATCGGAAGCGGTTGAGTTTTGAGCTGGTGGAATTTGAATTTAGTTCCAAAGCAAGAGATAAAACTCAAAAACATTCAGTGTGAGAATGGAGACAGTATGCCCAGGTAACTCACGAAGTTCATCCAATGCCGGGATGAGCTGGGAAGTGTGGGGGTGACTATCGGATGAGGATGGTGAGTCTAGCACTCCTTGACCTTCCTAAGAGTTGGCATAGCTACAAGGACTCGGTGGATGGAAGGGAGAAACTGCCAGGATGGGAGAGACTTTGGTCGGATCTTATGCAGGAGGAGATTAGACGGAGCACCAGAGACGGTTCTTCATCCATGCAGGATGAGGAGAACTGTGCCTTAGCGAGTAACGTGAAGAAGGGGAAGGAGAAGGTTTCTCTTTCCGAATCTTGTTCTTCCAATGATGGGAAGAAGGTTGACAAATCGAAAGTGCGATGCTTTCATTGTCATGATGGAGACTTGGTGGTTGAGAGGGAGCGTATATTACCTCTCAACATGCAGAGCCAGAAGAAGTCTGAGATGATTGTGGATGAGCCACGATTGGTGCAGCAGCTTCAGGAGATTGTGGAGGAGCCACAACAGGGGAAGCTGAGAGGAGATCGAGTAGAGACATCTACTCATCCAGAGACCTCCAGTAGGGGGAAACTTCGAGCAAGGTGGGCTGAGGGATCACATGCAGCCATACCTCCAGGTAGGAGGTGGGGTGATGTGGATTGATTGTCCCAAGGAGGAGGGGCAGGATCCTTGAGGTACCCAACCTCTTGGATGGGACCTTGCTACGGGAGCCCCGATGTGTAGTAGTAGGAACTGACTGATTGGGTAGAGACAGATGTGGATGGAGCGGCAGAGAGAGCGACAGTGCAGGGAATCCCAGGACAGCGCATAGCTAGCAGGCTGTAGCAATGCGAGAGGCACAAGTGTTTTGCACAGTGCTAGGTGGCACAGAGAGGTGTGCAATGGTGCAAGATGCATGGAGATGTTGCAGTAGCGCAGATGTCAGAGAGGGAGCACTTGTTAGCAACAGGTAGAGCTTCAGCATCAGAGGATGTTCTATCCCAACAGGGAGGTCAGTTGGGAGGTGCAGTGCGGATGCAATGCTGGGAGATAGAACCAGCAGCAGCATGGATGCAGTCAGAGATCAAAGTGACAGAGGCTAGAGCAGTCAGATACTGAAGAGCACAGAGATGCAGAGTTTCAGTCGACAGAGGCAATAGCAGTCAGAGACTTTGATGACAGAGCAAGTGGACCGGCCAGATGTGTTGCATGGAGAACATTCCAGAGTTACAGGATCAGGTTTGAGAGGAAGCCTTTCTTGTTGAGAGGGAGTGTTGAAAAGTGTGCAACAAGAAATTCTTGTTGAGATTGCAACAAGATGATGGAGCTTAGTGAAAAGAGTCGCCTTCACTAAGTGGGCCCGCAGGCTATTTTTGGCGCAAGTCTATTTTTAGACTATGTCTATTTTTAGACATATGGATCATGTCTATGTTTATGGATGATTGATCAAGTTGGGAAAAAATATATGGACTTCTATTTTTGATGAAAGTGTGAGTGATCACAGTGTGAGTGATCAAAGTCTATTTTTAGACTGGCTGTCAAAAATAGAAAAGTCAAATATTATTATCTCACAATAATATTTGGACTATAAACTTGATCTTATTCTCTTGGAGCACTTCAGTTTGAGCTACAGAGGTGGCACATGCAGCTGTCAGAAGGAAATATGCTTTTCTTATGAGTCAGTTGAGTTGTTGCATGCATGACTTCAGTTAGAACTCAAGTGAGTTGAGTTTAGTGGACTGGAGGTACAGTTGATGGAGTTGTGTTCAGTTTGACTTAGTTAAACTAGTTGTAGTTAGTCTAACTGCAGATAGAATAATGATGAGTTGTTAAACTAATTATTAACTCATAATACAACTAAAGAATACATCAGTTAACTCAGTTTCATGTCAGTGCATGTTCAGTTCAACAGGCGCAAGTGGTAGAGAATCAGATTGCTATCAGTTGTGACTATAGTTGTGCATCAGATCTTGCACAATCAAGGGATTGAGTATGCCAATGAGTTTGCTCACGTATTTGGCCCACATTTTAGCCTTTTCTCACGTCCAAAAAGATTGAGTGACTATTTTGCAGGTGAAAAACGAGTTTGGGAAGCTATTCTCATCAGTTCTTGAGGAGGTATTGAGCAGTGGAGGCAGGCAAGCAGTGGAATAGATTTGGAGATCAAATCTGAGCTGTATTGTGTGTAATAGGTGGAGTTGGTTCTGGATTGCTTGTGATAAGCATTTTACTTTGTAATGTTACATGATTCAATCAATATAATATACAGATAGTTGGGGTTTTTAGCGAGATGCTTTCCCCGGGATACATACTGTGTTTATGAGTTTGATTGATGCTCCTATGTATGCCTGTGAATGTTTTTGCTTCTGTAAATTGATGATCAACGTAGAGGAGATTATGTATTATACATGTTCCGCTTATAATTGTATGATCAGGATAATCTCTGTGAATATGTGTTAAATTATTCAAAATTTCTACACATCCTTGGAGAACTTTAGCATTGGAGAAAGGAAAGCAAATGAAAGACAAGCAAGGAAGGTTGGATCAAGCAGCTTCAGTAGGAGGATTTTGCAGGTAATAGGTTGCATGTGTGGTTTCCTTGCTGAGGTGTGAATGCATGGTACATGCATTTGTTCATTTGGTTCATTTGTTGTGGTTGGCATGGGTTTTGCCTAGTTTGATAGTGGTTTTCAACCTTTTCTATCCATTTCCTAAATAACCATGGTGTGATGGGATTCATTTATTGGTTGAGCTTTGGAATACTGAAAGTTTTTGGAACTGGGTGAGGTGGTCTCATGAAAATTTCCAAGGGTTGGGGGTGGAGATGGTTTTCTCTGGGAAGCCCTTGTTAGGTAGATGGAGACAAACAAACTCCTCAGGTAATGGTGAAGAAATTATGAGGTATCCAAGCTTGTTTTGGCTTGATGATCTCTTGACTAGTTTTGGAGAGCTCGCAGTAGCCTAAGGGTGGAGGTGGTTTAATCTCTGGGAAGCCCTGGTTTTTTATGTCTTGATATCCCACATTCATGCTTAGAATATGGCACATGGGTGATTGGTTGAAATAAATATTTTCTTCAGCTCAATCTATGGTCGGGTGGTACGTGGAAGTCCCTGACTTTGTTGGCTTTTGCACAAGTTAATAAGTGATATTTTCCTATTGTAATCAATGAGCACTTGTGCTTGTTATAACTATGATTTGATGGTTATTCTCTCATGGTTAATAATCTGGTTATATGTTGGTTATAATCATGGATTTGTAATGTGCTCTAGCTATGACTTGTTCAGGATCTAATAATTATATGAATGGCTGATGAATGCATGTACTAACAATTGTTACTATGGCTAATAAGAGAGGGCATTAGACCTTCCTAATGATTATCAGATGGACCACAAAACCTTATGATCATATATGAATTCATGACGTGTAATTCTTATGTTAGCCATGTGTTTGACAAAATTAGGCATGTTTTTAATTAGTTCTTGTTCAAGTTTTGTATGAATGGCTTTGTCATTATGTAATTTATCATTCTAAGAAGTTATGGGCAGTTTTGGGTAGGGTTTGGAGCCTAGCCTAGAAAATTGGATTAGATCTTGGGACTGCACCCTCTGAAATGGAGGATATGGGTTGCAACTGCATGGAGGCAGTGTTGTGCATGTAGTTGGAGGGTCATAATTGCACCCATTTAGGCTTATGCATGCATTTGGGGTGTTAGGTTAGAGAAAAATAGCTTCATCTCAGGGCTTGGTCATTTGGGGTGGTTCTTTGGTCCCAGAGTGTCTTGTAAGCCTTGAGGGACGTCTGAAAGTTTTGAGTTGTCGACCCAAGATCCATAACTAAAGCTCGGAGATCAGGTCATGTCATAGTCGTGCTCTGCTTCAAATTTACCTGGAGGGCTTGAAAAAGTTGGTAAATGTGGGCTGATGATGTTACAGATTGGTATCAGAGCATGGTTCAAATACTTGGACTAGATGGGCTAGATGCATGTTGTTATGCCTACATTGTCATGGTTATGGTTACCATGCATGAGGTCAATGTATGCAGTTAGTATCATCATGCATGATGTAGACATATTGATATGATCATATGTATGTATGTATCATGCTAATTTGGATTGATTTTATAGATGATATAACTTCCCCTAAACTTCACTAACGTATGTTGATTATGCTTATATTTGGTTATCTGATATGATATGTTTGCAGGAAGAAGATAAAAGATGACAAGAATAATGGTAGATTACAGTTCATGTGACTCTCCTTATAGATCAGTTGAGCAACATGGGGAAGAGAACTCTCTTGACATAACAAATACCTTGAGAAGTCTAAAGGAAAAAATTAGAAGCTGCAAGGTAGATAATGGCAGGATCATTCAGTCACAAGAAAGACTTGCTAAGGCATAGGAAAGGCAAGTAGAATTCAATGCAGTTATCCTTCATAGGTTATCATATTTGCAAAGATAGGGACAACCACAGATCAGTTATGAGCAGGAGGAAAGGACTAATGTAAGATATGGTAGCAGGACTCATGGAGGAAACATGTTGGGCAAGGATGACACAATCAAAGGTGGTAGGTTCTTGGATACACTTGACAAGATAGGTAGTAGTTATGAGTTCTATTCTAGTTCTTGTTTATACAGGTATCATGGTCATCATTGCTATCATATTTACAAGAGGAGTGAGTGGGGATATTTGTGAGATGAGTCCAAGAAATCCAATTTTCCTATATTTGATGGAGAGTTGAAGATACTTGGTCTAAAGGTATAGTTTCTTGGATACAAAAGTTGGGAAATAAAAAAACTTGTGGGAAGACTATTAGCACCAAATGCCTCCATCAGAGAGAGAGAGAGAGAATGTGATCTCTAAATTGTTATGGTCATTCCACAATAACAATTCATTGCTACATATCTCACAAATATTTACAATCTATTACTACGTAGTGCTTTGCTAGAGATTTGGATTTAATGTTAATTTCTCAATGCATAAAATAAGAAAATAACTGAAACTTAAATGAAATAAGTATTTTATGTGGTTCTTTTGTTGTTATGGCATGGGTTTTTCCAGCTGTGACAATGTTTTCAGCCTAGCCTTTCCATTTCTGGCTAGCCATCGTGTGATGGGGTTCTCATGTTTTGGTTGAGCTAGATTGTCGGATGGATTTGAAGCTGAGTGAGCTAGTATTTCTACACTTGACTCAATTATGAGATAAGCATCTAATGTAGTATTTTTTAGTAATTTTTTAATTATTTTTTAGAAGTTAGGGCTAATGTCAATATAACGAAGTTAGTATATATATATATATATATATATATATATATATATATATATATATATATATATATATATAGATATCTACATTATTGATGTGTTAAACTAGAATAAGAACATATTTGATCCTTTTTGGACGCTTGATAAATCTCGAATTAAGATAGATCTATTGCGTGGCTATTCTTGTTCAGACTCAGTGACAGAGCATTTGAATGTGTTTAATACTATGGTAAGCCAGCTAGCATCTGTTGATATTAAAATTTCAGTTGAAGATAAGTGCATCAGTTTGTTGTGTTCTCTACCAGATTCGTGGGATAGTCTAGTTATTGTAATAGGTAGCAATGCAACTACCTTGTATTTTGATGAAATAGTTTCATCCTTTCTGACGGAGGAGATGAGATGGAAAAATATGGAGAGCCAGAATGGTGATGCCTTTTCTGTACGAGGACGGTCCCAGAACAAAAACAAAAATAAGTCATCGAGTGGGAGGTCCAAATCTAGAGGGAGATCTAAACCTCCAAGAAAACCTGTAAAGGTGGTGTGTTGGAAATGTGGAAAGGAAGGGCACTTCAAAAGGGATTGTAAATCTAAAGCTCCTGATAAAGGAAAGGGATCTGATGATGCTACTTATACAGAGGCGAAAACCACCTCAGATGAAGGTGGGGATGTGTACTTGGCTTCTTCAAGTACACATGTAGATCATTAGGCATGTTTGATTGACTCAGGTGCATCCTTTCACTTCACTCCCAATAGAGAGTGGTTCTGCGAGTATGAGAAATATGATGGTGGTGATGTCTTCTTGGGGGATGACAGGAAGGCTAGAATCATTGGTTGCAGAAAAGTAAAGTTGAAGTTGCAAGGTGGAAGGGTTAGAACACTTCCGGGTGTTCTAAATATTCTTACATTAGCCAGAAATCCGACTTCTATAAGCAAGTTGGATGATGCAGGTGTAAAAACAGTGTTTGAGAAGGATACCTGCAAGATGGTTCAGGGAGCATTGGTATTGATGCGGGGAGTTCGGATTGGAACTCTGTACAAGCTATAAGGTAGCACTGCTATTGATGGGTGTAATAGTTCTGTGGTTTCTGAAAGTGGAGTAGAAAATCTAGTGGTCTCTAGAAAGAAGACCATGCCATGGCATCAAAGGTTTAGACATATTGGAGAAAAGGGCCTTCAAATACTTCATGGTAAAGGTATGGTAGAAGGTATGAGTAATAGCTCTCTGGATTTTGATTTCTATGAAAATTGTGTATATGGGAAGCAAAATTGGGTGAGTTTCCCCTCTGGTAGTAAGAGGGCGAAACAGATATTAGAACTTATGCACAATGATGTGTTTGGACCTATGAAGGTTCATCACTGGGTAAGTCTGTGTACTATCTATCATATATAGATGACTTCTCAAGGAATACATGGATACATTTCCTTAGGAAGAAATCTGAAGTCTTTGACAAGTTTAAAGAATTTAAGGCTCTGGTGGAAAACCAGACAGAGAAGAAGATAAAGGTGTTGAGGATAGATAATGGTGGAGAGTTTTGCAGTAAGGAATTTGAAGAATTCTCTAAGAAGTGTCCTATAGCACGGAAAAAGACTACTCCATATACACCTCAGCAAAATGGAGTTGTAGAAAGAATGAATAAGATGTTGATGGAAAGGGCAAGAAGCATCCTTAGTGGTGCCGGGTTAGGACAGGAATTCTGGGCAGAGGCAATGGATACTGCATGTTACCTGGTCAACAGGCCACCTTCATCAGCGTTGGAGGATAAGAATCCACAAGAGGTATGGACTGGTAAGAAACCCTCTCTTTCACATCTAAGGGTATTTGGATGTGATGCATATGTACATGTGCCAAAGGAGAAACGAACCAAGTTGGAGAGTAAATATGAAAAGTGCATATTTATTGGGTATAAGGATGGTTTAAAGGGTTTTAAGCTTTGGAACCCAGTCACACGGAAGGTTGTGTACAACCAAGATGTGGTGTTCAAAGAGCTGAAAGATGTTATTAAACATGAAGTCAAACGAAAGGAACCTAAGAAGATAGAGTTTGAGCTAAAGGGGAAGAATCAGACTCTACAACAGAGGAGGAATCAGAAGATGAAGAGCCACAAACTTCGGCGGTGAGAAGATCAGTTCGAGATGAAGGCAGCGTGAAAGGTATAGTCCATCTGTTTTTTGTTCAAATTTTGCTTTATCTATTACTGACGATGATCCTAGAACTGTGAAAGAAGCAGTAGATTCAGAGGATGGAAAACTCTGGAAAGAGGCCATGGTTGATGAAATGGCATCTTTGCAAAAAAATGAGGCTTGGGATCTGGTGGAGTTGTCGGGTGGAAGGAAACCCATTAGCAAGAAATGGGTGTTCAAAAAGAAGACAAATGTAGAAGGAAAAGTGGAGAACTACAAAGCTCGGTTAGTAGCAATTGGTTATTCCCAAGTGCCAGGAAATGATTTTGGTGATATTTTTTCTCCTATTGCCAAGGTAACTTCTATTAGATTACTTTTATCTGTTGCTGCTGATTTTGATTTTGAGGTAGAACAGATGGATGTGAAGACAACATTTCTTCACAGGGATCTGGAAGAGGAAATCTACATGAACCAACCTGAAGGCTTTATAGTGAATGGTAAGAAAGAACTGGTATGCAAGTTAAAGAAGTCTCTGTATGGGTTAAAATAGTCACCAAGGATGTGGTATCTGAAATTTGATACATTTATATGGGGACTTGGCTTCACCAGAAGCAAAGCAGATCACTGTGTGTATTTTAAATTAATTAGTGACCGTGTTATTTATCTGGTCTTGTATGTGGATGCTATGTTGGTGGTTGGAAATGACAAAGAAATTATCCAGGGTTTGAAGACCCAATTGTCCTCCAAATTTGACATGAAAGATCTTGGTGCTGCAAACTATATTTTAGGCATGGAAATTAAAAGAGATGAGGCAAAGAGGAAGATTTGGTTAAACTAGGGGAAGTATGTTGAGACAATACTGCAGAGGTTTAATATGCATAATAGTAAATTAGTAAAGGTTCCTATTCTTGTAGGTGTGAGGTTATCTGCTGAACAATGTCCCAAGACACAAGAAGAGGAAGAGGACATGTCCCATGTTCCATATGCAAGTGCAGTTGGTAGCTTGATGTATGCAATGGTCTGTACTAGGCCAGATATTGCACATGCAGTGGGAGTATTGAGCAGGTTTATGTCAAAACCAGGAAAGAACCATTGGATAGTAGTGAAGCGGGTTTTCAAGTATTTGCATGGCACTAGTGATTATGGTCTATGCTACCAAGGAAGACCAAGATTGGACAGAGCGTTGGATATTCATGGCTTTGTTAATGCAGACTAGGCTGGAGATGTAGATCAGAGAAGATCTACAAGTGGGTATGTGCTTAACCTATTTGGAGGTGCAGTCAGTTGGATGAGTAAGGAACAATCTGTAGTGGCACTATCAACTACAGAGGTAGAATACATGGCAGCCACTCATGCAAGCAAGGAAGCAGTTTGATTGCAGAGATTGTGTTCAAGTATGGGGTTAGTACAAGAAGCTATAAGGATAGACTATGAAAACCAAAGTGCAATTTTCTTGGCAAAGAACCCTGCATATCATTCAAAGACAAAGCATATTGATGTTCAGTATCACTTTGTGAGGGATATGATAGAAGAAAAAAAGGTGTTGCTGGTAAAGGTGGACACTTTGAAGAATACTGTAGATGCATTGACAAAATCTGTGAGCTTGAGAAGTTCTCTTGGTGAAGAGAGACAATGGGCATTTCAGGGTTGGGAAAATGACTAAGCTCTCTTGTGGCCCTCTGTGGAAAGAAAACAACAAGTGGGAGAATGTTGGGTGGTGTTATATTCTTTCCATGTAGTTAATAGGGGGTTTCAAGGGCACCTATAACCCCACTTTATTGCCCCAGAAAATTTTGGTTTTGGACCCTATGTTAGGTTGGACGGACCCACCTACGGTTTTGTGCATGATTTTCACACATGTTTTTTGGACGAGATGGTTTGGTCCATGGTATTGGACGTGATGGTTTTATGTCCATGGTATTGGACGCTTCGGCATGTATAAATATGCATTGTAACATTGAAAGGAACATAATGAAAAATCAAGCTAGTAGTCCCAGTTTTGGGATCCAGGGGAAAATATCTGTGTATATGTGTTTTATGTGTTATGAACTCACATTGTTTATTTTCTATGTTTTAGAATTCGCATGCAGGTAATTTCTGTATGGGGTTAAAACCTACACAGCAGTGATGAAGAATTTCAAAAAAATGAAGTGTCACGGTGTCCACTTAGTCCTAATCCTATGGACTATGAGAGCAGCAGTGATGAAGAGCGTGATGAAAAATTTCAAAAGAATGGAGTGTCACGGTGTCCTCTTAGTCCTAATCCTATGGACTATGAGAGAAGTAGTGATGAAGGACAGGATGAAGCACTTAGTGATAATCCTAATCACTATAAAGGTAGTAGTGACAAATGACATGATGTAGCATTTCAGTAAGTAAATAGTCACATTTTTGACATAGTCCTAATTCTATGGACTATGAGAGCAACACTAACAATGCACACGAGGAAGAATATCCAATAAACATAGAGTCAAATTTTCCATTTAGTCCCAATTCTAAGGATTATGACAGTAGCACTGAAGAAGGGGAAGATGAAGAATATCCTACAAGTCAGTATTTGAAAATCACAATTGATCATAGTGTTGATAACATCCCTCTTAATGCTGATGAAAATGCTAATACAAATGATGGTCCAATGATGGAGATGTTGCCAATAAATATTGTATCAAGGAGTAGGAGCAGACCTTTTCGTATCAATGCAAGATGTTATAGTTATACAAGGGGTAGATCAGAATATTTAATGAGAAGAAGTTCTATCAGCACTCTCATTTCAAATGAATGTTGTCAAAAATATTTCTTGAAACACATGGATTTCAAATCTGCATTAGAGAAAAGGAAAAGATATTTGTCAATGAATAAAAGCATGCAAAATTCATATTTAGTTGGGTGCATGCAATCTACATTGTCAGGTTATGATTATGATATTGGTTCTTTATTTATCTGTAGAAAGGCTTTCAAAATGTTTCATTCAACTAGGAATTTCGTCTCTCAAGAATCCAAGAAAATTTGGAAAAGGATCCCATATTTTATTCAGAAGTACGTCATAAACGACAGTTTGGACCATTATCAAATTCTGCAATTTCATGGATGAAAGATTTCTTTTCAAAGCATGGAGAGTGTATGCCAAATAGAGAGACAATACATATTCTAAATAAATTTTCAAGACGAGAAATCTACAACTTATACAAAGAATATGCAGAAGGTGTTGAGGGACATGGTTGGTTTATTAGATATTAATATTTTGTGAAGGTATGGAAGAAAGAATTCAACGATGTCTATATTCCTTCGAAGACAAGGATGGGGATTTGTAGTATATGTGCTTCTCTTAAATAAAAAAGGGACAAATGTGAAGGGTAAGAAAGAGGTAATCATTCATAACTTTAACTTTTAAAATTGTATAGTCATCAACTATGAAAACATATTTCTTAATGACTTTCTTTCATATTGTGTAGATTCAATTGTCAAAGAACTTCAGGAGCATTGTGAACAACAAAAAAGTGAAAGGAAAAAGTTGTACAAGCATCGAAAGAAGTGTTATGAAAATCCAAATAAATATTTGGGTTTGATAATTGATGGTATGGACTAGAAGAAAACACTTTTACCACATTTTGTTCGCACACTTAAAAATTTACAAGAGGAAAATTTTATTCAGTATCAATTGATTGGTTGTATGGTCTTCAATGGGAAAATGTTGCCAAGGGTGTACTTAATAGCTCCAAATATTTATAATGATGAAAATCTGACAATAACCATAATTCATGATGTGCTTTCTCATTGGTTTGGTAATCTTCCTGAAGTTTTGTATCTTCAATTGGACAACACTTGCTGTGAAAACAAAAATCAAGTTGTTTTTGGATATCTAAACATGCTTGTTGAATTGAGAAATTTTCAGAAGGCAAATTTGGTTTCCTTCATGTTGGGCACACTCATGACCATATTGATCATATGTTCAGTCATTTTTCAGTCACATTGAGTAGGAAGGAAGTTGGGAGATTTCCATCATTAATTGAATGTATTAAGAAATAATACATGCTAGAGCCTACTTTTGATGTGTTGGAAGAAACTGCTGACATGCGAAGGTTTATCCGGGGATCGCATGGTGAGGAGAAATGCATTGAACAACTTAATGGCATTAGCTTCCAACATCAATTTCATATCAAAAAAATTGGTGGGAAAACACTAATATGGGGCAAGAAGTATTCAACTATTGTAAAATGGGCACCATCATCAGGTTTGGAATTTTCGAAGTTGATTCCAGATCGTCCAATATTTGCATCAAAAATATTGTTATTACAATCAGCTGGTGAAGTTCATAATGCACACAAACAAAAATTTAGAGATATAAATTATTCTGATTGCCTAGAAGAAATTAAAAAATGTATTAGATATACATATGAGTAATTTGACATTGTTGATTCAGTTTGGTGGGAGTCATTTTTCAATAATCAAAGTGATATCATTTCAACAACAAAAAATGAAGATATACTTTTGAAAAATCCATTTATTTGGCCACAAAATGTGTCAAATGAACATGAGGAAATAAACATTGTTGAACAACAACAATTTCTAGGTATTATTAATTCTTCACATGCAGAGGAAAGAGAGATGTATATTGGTTCCAAAAGATCTCGTGCACAACGTGAAGCCATGGAAGACCTTTACAGGGGTTCAGTACAGGATATTAAGGGGGGTTGCATGATCGTAGTGCTAGTAGATGGAGATCCCAATGGCTATCCATTCTGAGTTGCTAAGGTTATAAAGGTCTTCACAGAAAATGAAGATGTTACAGGTGTTGAAGTACATTGGTATGCCACAATTACACACCCATTCAATGGTGTGTATAAGCCAGAGATGGTAGTTGATAAAAAGAAAGGCAGAAACAGAAAACGAAAAGGCGCAAATATAAATCGCTACCGCACAAACATCTTAAAATTGGAGGATGTTGGCATACTTGTTTATGACTTCAATTTAACAAAGAGAGGAACTCTTTGCTTCAAGATGACAGAGATTCTGAAAATTTTGTTACTAGAAGGAACAATATTGAGATGGGAGTCTACTGAAACCAGTCGTAGATCTAGAAGAATTTTGAAACCTGAAATGGTGGGCATGCATGTGGAATCAGATGGGGCACTAGTTGATGAAAGAGAAGAATATGGAACATCTTCATCTCCATCCAGTCATTCATCTGATGATGTGAATTTTGATGTTGTGCAAGAAAATATTAGTGATTTTGAATAGTTGTCTAAGACAGTTTATATAACTAATGTTTGCATTGTATCTTGAAATAAAATTTTTGATTTCCATATGGTGTTAAATTAGAGGTTATGGGTAGTTTTTATGTTGTTGGATTATATATCTTAATTATGATGATTTTTATTGTTTAGAATATCTACAATGCAACATAAAATTAGAAATATAATGTATGTTTCATTCAATCTACAAATAATGACATTTTCATTCATTTAGTCATGTAATTTGTTTTATACAAATTCGATTTTACTAGCATTTTTTTAAAAATGTTGAAAATTGGCCCTAAAAAAAAACTTTGTTCCAGTATCAACACTTTTTTGTTTTCAAGGTTTTTTTTGCATGAAAATTTCGTTTTCATTGCCATTTTTAAAACATGTTCAGAATTGACCCTAAGAAAAACCACAGTTCTAGTATACACACTTTTGTTTTTTAGCATTGTTTTTGATGTTTTTTCAGGATTTTTTGGCGAGAATTCCCCTTTCAAAGTTTACATTGTTAATATACCATAATTATAAAATAAGCATAATTATTATAATCTTTTTCAATCACCATAATAAGAACAATATATTAAATATTAATATTATGTTTTTTAAATGGATTTGATGTATAGTTAGGATATTCAAATTTCAATTTCAATTTTCAAATATAAAATAAGTATTATGTACTTTTACTTTCTTTAAAAGTGATGTTTTGTTAAATATACGTCAAAATAATTTGGTTGAGTATGAATAATTAATTAGTTTATTTAAAAGTTATAATATTGAATTTATAGTATAAATTATAATATTGAAAATATATTATTATAATAAAATTAAATTTTATAATGAATTAATGGTAAAAATATTATTTTAAAATAAAGATAATTTAAAGCTCAAAATCAAAAAATATTATTTTAAAATGAAGATAATTTTTTGATTGCCATCATATAATATAGTAACAAAAAATTTAAACCTCAAAATTTTAACCTTAGACATAGAGTTGGTGGAAAGATTTCAAAATATTGTTGAAATTTCTATAACTTTCAAAGCAAAAATGAATAATCATTAGACTATGGCGAAAAAATGTAAAATAACCAAATTAATATGTGAACTATTTAGAGTTATAACTCTCCCATACAAACTCCTTATTAAATGTTTATCATGGTTTTTAGATATATCACATCTATGGCCACCCTAAAGAATGACTTTTTAAAAAGGAAAAAAAATACATATAAATTTCATTGGAATTTCATGACCTATAATATGGTTTTAATTCTAACAACATTTATACAATGGTAAATTAAAATGAATATAATAATAAATATTATATTTATAAATGTCAATTTTAAATTTATTTGACATATCATTAATTAAAATAGCTATATATATATATATATATATATATAGAGAGAGAGAGAGAGAGAGAGAGAGATTGCATATAAAATAAAAATATTTATTTGGTATATTTTATCTATGTTTATTAATAACAAAAAAATATTTGTTAGTTAATTATATATAATCTATTAATAACAAAAAATATTTAACTGTTAATCTTAAATAATTTGTTTTGAGGTTTAATTAAGTAATTTTATTTTATATTAAGAGATAAAGTGTGTGTGTGTGTATATATATATATATATATATATATATATATATATAATGTTTCCTTTATTCTTTTAAAAAATATTTTAATACTAATTTTCGATTATATATACCAATTTTAAATAATATATATAGCTCGAGAGTTTAGCTTAATTGGTGGAGTCCCTATCGGTTAAAACACTTTTGCTAGTGAGAGGTTGCCAGTTTAGTTCTATTGAGAAGAGTTTTTGGCAAAAGTCGCATCATAATTCATTTGTCGACGTGTTTCGATCCAACAAGTGTGGTTCATTGTCAGGACAAATTGAACTTGTCTTGACGATGAACCACACTCGTTGGTTCGAAATGTGTCGACAAATGAATTATGATGTGATTTTCGCCAAAAAAACTTGTCAATAAACTTGATATGGATCATAGAAGCCTAAATTCAATAGTTTAGTTCTCTCAAAACCCTAGGGGTCATACACTATGGTTGAGCCTGCAAGAAGTGATCCCTTTAGTTGGATTTGCCCCGTAAAATATTCTATGGAAGTAGCGGTCACCGATCTCCAAGGTGTATGTATATATATATATATATATATATATATATATATATATATACCTTGGAAGAGAAGAAAACATTAAAAATATTTTAATTTTAATCATAAATAAAATATCTCAATGTTCAAATACTTCCAACTTTTTTGGCTAGAAAAACATGTATAATTTATTCAATTCTTAAAGCATAGTTGATATATATCATTTAAATGATCTATATAGAAATAGGTATTTGTTATTCTATTGATAATTTCTTTCTAATTAAGGGTATTTTAATTATGGACAATCTGAAACAAAAATAAAATATTGCAATGCATATGTTGAGTAAAATATATTACATGTCAATTATGTATGCATTATATAAAAATTGAAAATTAAAAGTCTTTTTTGGATAAAACATTTTATTGGAGTGTTGCTAAAAAGGAATGAGATGTGTAATTCTTTCTATGTTTACTATGAAGTTTACTTATATGTAAGAGACCCTCATAGATCTATCTTAATTACAGATTTATCAAGAGTCCAAAAAAGATCAAACTTTAGATATTTAAACATGTTTGAAAATGCTAAACATGAAAAAATATTTGCACCTCAAATAATTTGATCTCACCTTACACTTGATAAATAGAAAGTTAAAATAAATATATGCTAGTTCTTATTTTTCAATCTTTCAACTTTATAAAAATTACAATTTTGACTTACATTATGTACCAATATTAATCCATACATTCAACCCATAAATATAGTATTATGCTAATTATTTTTATAGCAATAATGTAAATATATTTATGTATAACCCGTACATTCAAACCAAAAATACGTTGTTATTCTAGTTATTTTCACATCAATAATGTAGATATATATTTATATTACTAACTTCTTTATATTGACGTTAGCCCTAACTTAATAAAAAAACAAAATATTACATCAGATGCTTATCTCATAATTGACATTGAGATACCAAATTTGACTTGGCATAAAGCCCAAAATAGATGTCTTTGTAATTGTTTATAACATGGGTATATATACGTTACTAATGTCAATATTTCAATGTTAACTTGAGCAATGAAAAATAAAATATTGATACCCTATCATTGAGCTTCCTCATCTTCTTTTGCATTTCTACAATGCATAGTAAAATTTCCTGCTAGGTTTCTGAGTAGTCGACCAACACATTTTCTATTATTGTTTTTAGCTACTGATATAGGTAAATAGTCTACATATAATTCATTTGCCAGGTTCTGGTGTTTCTAGAACCCAACTTCCTACCCTTTTCTTGTCTTGGCATCTAATATCAATCATCTTTCTATGCTTGCCTCTCTTTCCACATTTTGAATTTCTCTTCTCACATCAAGGGGGTGGATTGCACAAATATTGCTATAGAACATTCAACTATTTATTTTTCCCTTGAACTTGAAGGGTGCTTAGAACTCCTCACATGGTGACCCTCCAAACCAATAGTAAGTGGCATAGTGACACGAAATATGAAAGAGCTAGGGAGACTGAAACCTAACAAGACTAAGGTAGTATCACTATAGGGAGAAACACAATAGAACCACAATGACACCTAGAGAATATTTCAAGCCAAGAGAGATAACTAAGGACAACCTTGAAATCTAAGCCAAAGGGAGAAGGTGGTGAGAAATTCTGCCAAAAATGGAGTAAAACTCACACCTTCCCTTTTGAAATCAAACTAAAAGCCAAATCCTACCAGAGGTCCCACACCTTGTGGAAAATGGTTAATGAAAGATGATACACCAACAAACCTAAGCATTGTAACAAAGGCATAAAGTGGCAATAATAGGGTTACATGATAGAAAATGAGTAAACCTTTAGAAAAATAAAGTTACTACTCATAGAATTGAAATAATAATGTGTACCACGTGATCCCCTATGAGTTAAACCTAAGTGTAGAATAAGGGAATTATTTGACCAATTTTCCACTTGAATCATATTGCTGTTCACCAAAAATTGACATTGAAACCAAATACCACAAGGGAACGCAAGCCTCCTTAATGAACACTAGAAAGAACAATCTGCCATGAGACCAAACACTGTAATACAAGCTCCCAATGCCAAAAATATTCCCCCGGCTAGGAAGAGATTTGTTTTCAACGAGTTTAAAATTCTCTAGGTACATAAAACCTAGGAAAAATGGATGCTCAAAGAGAAACTGTGCCTAAATACAAATAGTTTCCTCACCAAAATCCTTTGGATAATTCCAACTATCCATACTAACACCCTTTTCCTTGCCATGAGAGATACGTTATGTCACTTCCTTGAATAATGACGATTCATGATGGGAGAGGCCATCAAGCACATCATCAAGACAAAACATAGTGCAAAAAGGAACCTTACTACATGTGCAAGAACCATCTTCATATACAATTTCCATGTAGCTTGATCATAGATCCCCACCTCCCTCAACTATTACCTCACTTAATCATTGTTTGTACGCCCAGTTATGAGCACCAACACTAGGAGTTAAATAACACATTTGTTAAATAGTTGATTTAGTATTGAATAAATATCCGTAATATATAAAATTTTGAAATGCAAGAAATATGTTAGTATGTTTTGAAATGGTTCATTAACTAATAATTTCATGTCAAATTTTTGTTTTCCATTTGTTTTAACATTTTTTATATATGATTCTTGTTTGATTTTATGTCTAGTTCAATCCTATAATATATAGGTAAGGTATGGATATTTTGATATGAATTTTTTATTTTTTAACTCATAAGTTATGAATTTAACATATATTAATTTTATATTGAAATAAAATTATAAAAAAATATTATATTGAAAATTAATTCTCACGGATATGGGTGTTTTCTTGATGCTGGAGTCTTGTTAGAATGGGCAGGACAAAATTTATTCCTAAAATGATCAAGACTTCCAACTAGCGATCATGTGCCACAACCCCTCCCTAGGTGATAGATGCACGAGTTATTACAACTTGTGTAGCTCATTCCTTGAACATCTGCCTTGTGATATACCTCACAAGTACTCTAATGTGCCAATTAATGCTAATGTTCCTACTCATGTCCCATCCTTGTGGTATCCACCTATATTCCTTTATGTAAATATTAGCAGATGATGAGCATAGCCATTCCTCTTCTCTCCTTGTCATTCTCACCAAATATCACTGCACAGGGTTCATCGATTCTTAGTCTACCATCATGGACAGAGAGAAAGAAAGAGCAATATGGGGTGGGGGGAGGGGGCAGAAGTCATAGGCATCCACCTTGCATTCCCTTGATTGACGATGACATGGAGTTATTTGACTTAGATGTTCATGTCCATATCCATTGTAGGGTGACTTCTTTGGAGGTCAAGGAATGAAGAAGATTGGGTGATGGATAATAGGTTGTTTGAAACTTGTTGGCACGACATCTCTAGACTATGGAGTTAGCTAGAGAAGGTGTTGAAAGGATGATGGAAAAAATCAATTCTCAACTTAGTAGAACTCATCTCTCGTTATGCAATATTTCCAGATCCATTGACATAATTAACTTCCTACCTGTCCTTGTACCCTTGGTGTCCTCCAGTTCCTAGGAATGTTCTAAGGATAGAAATTCTTCCCACCAACCTCACTCCCCTCCTCTGCCTGATCCCCCAATAGGAAAATTGCAAGACAAATGTCTTCTTGTCAAAGGTTCTCCAAACCATAAGCCTAAAGAAAAGGTGTGCAACTTCAAGTAGCCCCCCATCAATGCCCCCCATATTGCCATTGAAAATCCCTCTCGGCAAGAGATAATTTTTTATGGATGCCTCATTATTGAGGAAAAGGTGGATGGCTAGTCTCTAGGAAATGCAAGCATTGAAAAAGGAGGAATCAACAAAGCACAACAAGTTGCATCTAGCTCCAAGGGAAAGCAATCAACTTGAATAGGTTTTCTATTTAGTTTCATTTGTTTTTGTTCCTCCTTAGCTCACTACATGGCTCTAGTTTTGATGGTCACTCACGTAGGAATCTCGGCAGATTTGTAAGACCTATATTCTCTTTGAGTGGTCATTTGATTCCCCTTCACGGCTAGATAGTCCACATCTAGCTCTACTCATTTGGGTCTTGGCTCCAGATCTCACATTGACTCTATGATTGTATTCTATGTAACATATTTTTGCTAATATAAAGTTTCTTACTTTCTTACAAATTATTTTTATTAAAATGTTTATAATTTATTTTACTAGAATAAAATAGTGTAGAATAAACATTTTTAATATAACATTAATTATTTATATTTTTGTTGACGGTGTTGGACCCGCCAACATTTAGGGATATCCCCAATATGAAGTCTCAACAAGACCTCAGACCATTCAGTGTAGGAGTTCCACCCGATACGATGGAATAGTTGCCATTTTCTTAAAGATATGCCTTAGTTCTTGCTTGTTAGCACGTGAGAGTGGTTTGCTTAGTCTTCGAAAAGTGAGATTCTTGTGCCTGGTGAATGCTTAGTGCCACTTGTGTCAAATTTCTTTCATTGTAGAGGGAGAGGGTGAAAGTGAGTCTCAGGTTGAAAGGGAATAGTCCCAACTCTGCTAGAGACACAAAATACAATAGGACATGCACAACTTCCAGCGATGTAGTTCAAATGTATGTGGCAGTCACAGACACAAGGTGAACAGATACCATGTACAACACCCAACGGAATAGTCCACACGAGTGCGATGGGAATTATAAAAAGTTTACAAGAATGAATCTATTGAGTGTCCGATGAGATAGACCACACGGGCGAGACATCGTTAGCAAGTGATACAACACATTTCCAATAGAATATGTATTAAAACAATAGAAATGGTTCAACTGTCTTAATACAGGTTAAAAGCATCGAAAAAATAGTCTTACAAATGAATACAATACATGTGTGAAAATGGGTTGGCCTATTAACAGGCTTCTAAATTAAGCTAAAGTTCTGAGACACATCCATACACCATTACATCACTAAACCCGATAGTGGGGTGTTGGAGCCACTACTCACTACTTAAATAAAAGATTACAGACTCTGAAGGCTATGTGGGAGGAGTCGAGGTGAAAATTATTTGGCATGTACAAATGAGGGGTATATATAGCCAAGGGTGAAACTGATGCTTATGACTATTTTACTTCCCTCATGGTTGTCTGACTTACATGACTTTTCAACTTTACATGACTCTTAATGTCAGTCTCTTGGACTTCCATGTTACATTACATTGATTATAATAGTATGGTCCACAGAAGTGATGTGGTCGATATGACTCATGACATGACTCAACATGATAGTGTTGGTATGTTCATGTTGATGGTCATGTCCATGTCGAGCTGTAGCGTTGTTGAGTGATGTGTGTGCTCTTGGTGTATCATAGTTTCACCTCCAGATGGAAAGGTGTGTGAAGTCTTCGATACTCTCAATTCTCTCTTGATAGTTCATCATGTGCATGTGTCTCCTTCGCTTGCTTCTTGGTACGCTTCATGTGTTTGTCTATTTGTGAACAAGTCTCCTAGCATGCGCTCCTTGTGCATCCCATTCATCATCACACCATGTCTCATCTATGTATTTGTATCTGCAATCACTCATGACATGACGACATCAAATCCAGAAATCTCATAGTCTACCATGATGCACCATCTTTCATTTTCGGGTGTAGGAGAACCGAGAGAGAGGAAAAGGCTCTAAAACTCCGCAAAGCACATTTCAGGCTAGGATGGGGGCTCCGGGCACTGTCAATGAAAATTGTGCATAGGTCACTGGGAGGCTGAGATGGGCATCTCGGGTCAACAGTGACTATCTATGGGATCTCGCTCGGTTGAGGGAATATTTATGCAATTTTTTCTTTGAGATAGTGCAGGCAGCAAGGGGACATAGGCAGTGAAAATTGTGAATGTTCTCTGGGGAGGCTGGTAGCATGCTGCGAGAGGCTACTTGAAAAAACTGCACAAGCTGGGAGGTTGTCCTGTAGGACATCCCTGCGCAGTTTCCCTGCTGAGCAAGATGCTGGGAATATGGGACACAACCCATGAAAATTGTGAAGATTTCAGGAGGAGTAGCAGGCTGACAGACAAGATGACTTGCTGAAAAAATTGTGCAATATTTTAGGGCAACATAGTGATAGTTAGCAGGTGTTTTTCTGTCATGTCTGCGCAATTTCTTTAGTTAGCATAGGAGGGCCTGCTTTCCAGATTCTGCACAATTTTTTGGACGAGTGAGGCTCAGTGTCACTGCTCTGTCAAACCCTCTGGTTGATCAGCTCGAGCCTTGATGGTTTTTCTTGTGGGAAATGCAAATTTAGATGGCTTGCTGAAAAACTTCTATGTTGTTCTGGGTGACAGTTAGTGGGGTCAACTCAAGGATTGCACAGTATAGATTTCTTGGGAGGTAGCCTCAAGCTCAGCGAAATTCTAGGCAGCAATACATGATCAATGAGAGCTAAGACTATGCAGTGTAGCTCAACGGAGGTCTGGTCGACAAAGTTTCAACAAAATGAATAAGTGTGTGAATGAATGACTTCCTATATTCCTGACGTTGCGAACACACACTCAACATGACTTGATGAAAAGACCTCGAACCATTAAGACAACATACACTCATTGTGACTGACCGACGAGTGCAAGCAACAAGCGCGACACTTGTTAATGATTGTTGAATGACTACGATGACACTTGTGCAGCAGTACTTACAAGATCGAGTGTGAGTGCAATAGATATTTACATAGCGAGCACAACTCAAATAGAACCTTCAAAATCACTAGAACAAGGTTGCAAGCATGACATAGCAATCAACATGCCGAAGACGTCAGTTCGTTAAACAAGGGAAAAGGAAGCAAGACATATAGAAGAAACACATAAAATGACTTTTCATGTTTGCACACATGCATGTTACTGAGGATAGGATGATATGACGATGAACAATTAGTCTTGCAAACTCAACTAAGAGGTGTACTTTGAAAGGTTTTCTTTACTTACCATACTTACCCTTGAGATGATCATGCATCTGACGAAGTTTGCATGCGATCTTGATCTTTTACATTAATTGGTTTGTTTGTCTTTATCCTCAACTCCTTGGAAGTGATTTCACCATGTCACCTTTTCTTGTAGTCACTGAGAGGTAGATCTATGCAATTTCAGTGGACAATGACTGTTGTCGGAATGAGGCCCTGGGAGGCCTGTCTATGTAGTTTCTACATACAAGACATATAGGTAAGCTTGGAAAACATTGTGCAGTTTTGAGGCACAAGACACTGTTGTGGGATGGGGGTCCTAGGAGGGCATCTCTACAAAATTTATGAGTGTAGTGCAGCTGGACTTCTCTATGCATTTATAGAGTGCAGTTTTGGTTGGGGTCTCTACAGGTTGTGGGGTTTCAGCAGGCAAGAGAGATTGGTGTCTCTATTGGATGTGGGGTTTTAGCAGGCAAGGGAGTTTGGTGTCTCAGCGCACTGTAGGGTTTCAGGAAGAAAAGTAGGAAGCTTGATGGTTGCAGAACCCAAGCACATAGTTCAAGGAAGTTGGATGAGGCTAGGTTGGTTAGGAAAATGGCTAACTGAGAGATCAATGAAACATATGTAAATATTGATAGGACTTGACTATGATCACACACAGACACTCATTGACACAACGTAGACCATCTAGAATACATAAGATACACTTTACTTGATGCAACAACCTTCACGACAAAAGTGAGTGAAGTGAGTGTGAAACATGTCTATGTGATGACAACCACTCATGCACACATTCTTTCCCTTGAAGAAAAGAAACATTCCCTTTACATGAAAAACAACAACCCCTATGCTCAAAAATGACACATGCTACATAAAGAATGAGAACGCGAACAAATCTTACAATTGAGGAGGGAGCTTGAAATCATAAGCTTATTAATAAGTGACCAAGGATGATCGATTGCAGGATCCAAGGTAGGCTCCAAAATTTGCATGCAAGACAAAATTTTGGAGGGTGGTTGTAGCTGCTACAACACTTGGTGACACATTAGTAGAACTCCAACTATCTGAATGGACCTTGTTTCGTGAAAAGAAAGTCTAACCCTTCTGGAAGAATTGTTTGATTCTTCAATCATCATGGTTTCCACACTAGCTTGATTGAAAGATGTAACACCTGCCAAGATCTTGATCAGTCGACACACATTCCAAGCCAAGTCAACTTAGTTGTTTTGATTGGGGATGGAGGGTATATTGGCGCATAAGTAATATTACTATCAGAGTTTAAGTTTCATCTCTGGTGTTTCTCCGCTTGTTGTGGGGAAAAGTATCCGATGCGGATGACCCTATCCCTACTCTAAAGGTGACAGTCTTTAGCAACAACTGAAAGTAAAGCTTTGATGTTTTCCTTTATGAAAGTACAGAGAGGGGGAAGAAATGATCAACCAACCTGGTATCCTTCGCTTAGTCGATCTTGATCCTCTCTCTTTGTCTCTTGTTCCCAGCTCCTTGCTCTCTTTGCCGGTCCAGCTACACACAAGCCCTGCACAAAACGAGAGAGGAAACTACAAGATACAAGTACTCATAACTGATGCATGGATTAGAGTGAATCAAATATACATGTAAATACAATACATCAATGCAATACAAGTATATAGGAGAACATGCAAAACTTTATTGATAGAAGTAACAGGGTTCTGAGAAGGTTACAACCAATGATGGCTCCAATCCAGCAGCACCTCCCCAGCAGCAAGAACTCTCCTCTTCACCTCTAGTAAAACAATCACCCAATAGCTCTAACTGTAATCCAACAGCACCTCCTTGCTTTACACAAAATTCCAGCCTCCCTAGACCTCATAGAAGAGCTCTATATATAGGAGGGAAGAGGAAAGGATGAGTCAGCTGGAGGCTGGCATATAGCTGACTAGTGTCCTCTCCATCTTCAGTTAATCTTCAGTTCCTGTGTCCACTTGGAGATCCTTGCTTACACATGGTGATCAAGTACCTCTTACTCATCACAGGGCGAATCTCATGAACCAAGTGTCATTTTGGAAGCTTCCTGGGCAATTGACACCTTGCAGGATGACTGTGCCACTTGGCCAATCTCGCCCAGCGCAGGTAGCCTTCATTGTTTTTGACTTCCAGCGCAGGTACAGAGTGGGACAGTTGCAATACAGCGCAGATGCTCAGTTAAGCAGCTGACATGATCCAAAATAAGCATGTTTTGAAGTGTTTTCAGGTGGAGAACTGATTGGAAGTTCTGTTGTTTGATGACCTTGTTCTTTTAGGGGTAAGAACAACATGTTTAGGGACTGAGGATCCCTGTAATTATTGACATTCCATGCTCCTTAACGCGAGGCACAAAAATGTCTATAACAGTTGCCCCCTAAAGTATGAGGCCGTTTATCGGGTGAAATGCTTTAGCTAGAGGATCCGAAGTTCGTTCCAGTGCTGAGGAGAGTGCCCTGTAATACAATACAATACAATACATTATTTTTCATTCATCATTATTCTCATGATCTAGCTGAGGCGGGCATTCCCATGCTCAGCTTTCTATAAATACATTTTGGTACATATGACAGACGATCGTCTGAAGATAGACTGATAATTTTCTGCTGAAACTATCATCCTTTGAATAGGATGATCATCTGCTGCAATGATGTACACGGCAAATGCTTTTTTATTTCCTGAATATATATCGCAGCCCGGATGGATGAAACTAGATCCGGGGTCTTCAAACTCGCTCGATCTTCACTCTAAGTACAAGTCGATCCATGTGAGAATTGCGCTGAAGTCGAACATGGAAAGACATCGCTTGATTACCGGTCAATAATGAAAACCGTTAACAAGCGCGAGAGGAATCACCAATAATGACGATGACCCTCAAGGTACTGCAGTACAATTCATGTGGCGTGAATAAAGGACTTGGCGTCGAACGCCACGCAAAATCTTCTGGTCGAAGGTCATTGATGTATACCTGTCGCCGGAAGTGAGAAACTTGCCATTGAGGCATGCAAGCTTCAAAGTACTGATGGGGGTGTTCCTAGATCAACTTCTTGGATAATGAGCTGAAGTCGACAAGAAGCGATCCGTCAAAGGAGGGCCTTAATGAATCCCACATCAATGACACGGAACGGAGCTAATGACTTTAGTGGAGGTGAAAACAAACTGTGAAATATGATTCAGGGTGGCGATCATGAATGGATGAAGGATAATGTATGGTAGTGGATGGGACACGGTTGACACTTCCAGAATGACCCCTCTTGAACATATAACGACACTGATGCGATGGATTGGTAGCATTACCCCAAAATGTGGATGGTTTGGCGAAGACCATGGTGATGAGACCGGTGAATGAAACAACCCAACCCGATGTGGTACGGAAGAAAAGTGTCATGTTCAAGAGCGACTTGCTACCATTAAACTTTGATGTTCTCCCAATTTTTCCCCAGTCATTTCTGACCAGTACCTCTTTATTTTTATCAAGCTTGAGGAGGATAACATATGCTTGTTCTATAACCTGCCCTTCGGGCAAGCCCATCGCTATGATTTAACGAGCCTAGCGATAGGGAAACTCGTTCTCGTCTAAAGACAAGTTTGTCGCTATTTAATCATTTTAACGAGTCTAACGACAAGGAAAACTCGGTCCTTTTCATTTTTAGAGAGTCTGAAAAGGTACAGAAAGTTAACTCCATAATTCCTTTTTCGTCATCTAATCCCTTAAGTCCGAAAAAGTATAAAACAATACAGAAGGGATGAATTTTCGGTTGCTTTAACGAGCCGAACAAAACAAGCGCTCGATCTTTTTGTGCAATAATCCCTCAGGTCCAAAAAGATTAAAATCTAGAGGAGGGATAGCTTTCCGGTCGCTTTAACGAGCTGGAAGGCCGAAACTCGGCAAACTTTTCATATTTTATGAGTCAGTGAAAAGAGCTCAAAGAAGACTCGTCTTTTGAGGAACGAGTGATAAACAGGGATAACAGCAGATTCCAGGTACAGGTTGGAATTTTCCAATCACGGCAGTGTTACGAGGATGGCTAGGTGGAATCACTCTTCGCAGCTGTTTCTCAAAAGAGGTAAACACACAAATGGAAGTGAATGATTGGCCAAATGAACGGTGGAGGTGATGGATGAAAACACGATCAAGGTTGTTATGGCTGATGAATTTACGATCTCAAAAGGTTATTTACCGGTTCATTTTTTCTGGATGAGCTTGAACTCTAGGGGAAGATTGCTCATAACTTATGTTTATTTTTTAACGAGCATGAACTATGTGCTAAAACTGCTCGGATCTTGCATGCCCCCAGCATCATAATAACGCATGTCAAAGGAGGGTGCCCCCCAAGCTTCATTGCATTCAACTTGGTGATTGGAATGAAGGTTTACCTTTGAATTTTGAAAAGGGGATCTGTTTCATTTTTTAATGAGGTTGACATAGTATGAGAACTATCCTCATGCCTCCTTGTTTCATTTTTTTTTTAACGAGGTTGACCTGAGATAGGAACTATCCTCGGCGCCGACAAAATATCTAGGAATCTTCCGAATCCAACCAGAAGATTGGATTAGATTTCATGTTGTAGGTTTCCACAGTGGCCACTTCCGCCAGATTACTCGGAGGCGGTAGGGCGAAAGTACCCATTAAGGCAGGGTCTTTTAGGAAACCTACTCCGATATCTTGGAAAAAATGATTCCTTGCATGGATCATCGGAATGCTTCCTGTAACTTGTGAACTGTTGGGGAGAAAAGTTTGTTGGTCGACGATTGTAATTCCTTCTTGTGAGGGAAATGCAATCCTCCTGAAATAGGTCGACACAACCGCGGCCATGGCATAGATCCAGGGCCTCCCTAGTAGGATGTTGTAATCGAGGTTTCCATCAATTACTTCAACATCAATTCCTACTGTTTTGCCCCCCAGTTCAACTTGCAAGTTACTTAAAATACCGTATGGAGTGTATGATCGTCCATCAAATGCTTTTAACGTCGTTGACGATTCCGACAAGGGTGGTGAGCCTAATTCTTTCCAGCAACTCATCGACATAAGACATGTAGATGCCCCCTCATCAATAATTGTTCGATGAACAGTTTTGTTGAGGGATTTCACTTGAATAAGGAAAGCTAGTTGAGCTGGTAATTGTGGGTCATATCCTTTATGATCAAAGGCCACAAGATTGGAATCCATTGGGCCAATCCCACCTATTGCTGATAATAAAGCTTGCTCTTGGGAGGGGTGATTTTGTGGTACCTCAAGTGTCGACATAGCGGACGACGATTGAGCCAGGTCCTCTATTATATTATAATCCTGTGTTACTTTGGCACGAGGATTAAATGTCGATTTGTGTACTACTCCCTTTGGCAGCTTTATCATTGGCTCAGGAACGATGGGTGGCACAACTTCGTTCACAGTTGTTGTTGAACTACTAGGTCGTTCATTAACCTTGTTGTTCGACAGCTTTGGATTCCTGTAATCTTTACTCCTTGTCAAAGCATTATTCTGTTGCTTCGAGGTAGACAACATAAGCACTTGGGATCCGGAAGCATTTTGATTAGCAACCATATTTTGACCTGGATTAGGAAACGGATCAGTCAATACTGCTGGGTTTTTTGAACTCTTGAAGAGTTTCTTAACTTCAGCTATATGTGGACAATCTTTCGTCCAATGATCCTCATCGCATATATGACACCCTGTCGGGGGTCTCCCTTTCCTTTTCTTTATCTTCTTGCCCCCTGGTTGCTTCAGTTGTTTGCCCTTGTCGGTCGACATGGCATTTACTTCTGAGGCAAGAAGTCGCTCATTTGCATTTTGACTAGAATTTTTGCGTTTGCTAGTCACGCCATTACTGGCGTGAGAGTTAGTATTCGATCCAGGAGGGGGAGGAATTGAAAATTCAGGTCTAGGGGCGTCAGGTATTTTGTCGTAGAGCGTGCCCGACTGAGTATATACTAAGTCTAAATATTGAGCACGAGCAATGACTTGCTCCTCTGTTACGACTCCTCCCTTGGCCACATCTTCCGTTATAGCTGGAAGTAACGACTTTATAAACCATTCAGCTAACAGCTGATCGGGAACGTAAGTTTTCACCATTCTACGACGACGTCGCCACTCATGTATATGATCAGATATGTGAGTGGCCGTTGTCTGTTTGAAGTTGGTAAGGAGTTCTGTCCCTGTTTCATACCTTATCGGTAATTGAAAATGGGTTAAGAAAGTCGTGGCTAAGGAGCTGAAATTGTCGAAAGAGGCTCTTGGCAATTCAATGTACCATTTAGCCGCTGGACCTGTCAATGTCCTCTGGAAGAGGCGAAGCCTTATCGAATCATCATTCAAGGTATTCGACGAACACCACAGATGGAATGTCATCACGTGATTCGATGGGTCTTCACCCGGATTTCCATTAAATTTAGGAATATCTGACGGAAGTTTATGTGGAATCACTGGCCACCAAGGGGCATAAGCAATTGGATCATTCGTCAGCCGGTTTAGATCTGGTAGTTCTAGAGTTGCTACAAAGGGCAACTGTTGGTTCAGGTTAGGCGAAGCATATCCAGGATAAGATGGTATCGCCTGAGCAATGGGTCTTTGCAGACCAGCATTATGCTGACAACCTAGACAAGGTTGATGGGCATAACCATTATAGTATAGTTGCCCATTACTTACAAAGACTTGTTGCTCAGGTCCTTGATATGATTGCTGGAATGGCGGTTGTTGAGTTTGAAACAGCTCTGGTTGTTGGACCATTTGCTGTTGACCAATACTGGATGATTGACCAGGATGAGTAGTCACAGTACTTGTTTGAGCCTGAGTCGCTCCAGATAAGGAGGCACTACCCTGAGATTGTGATTGAGTCGCTGAGCCAAGAGGTTGTTGTATTACAACAGGTGGCGCTTGTACTTGCGACACATTCGCCATACCAGGTATAGTGGCAACATTCGACACAGGGTGGACTGGTTGCATAGAATATACAACTCCTGGTTGTTGAGGCAGTATTGGTACCCAACTGCTGGATGTAATTCCAGTTTGACCTGAACTTTGTTGTGAACTCACGGATGGGCATCCTCCCGAAGGAGGTAATGAAAAGGCATACTGCCCCCCATATGGCATCAATCCAGAACTCAAAGGGATCGATTGCCTAGGTTGACCTCCAAATGGATCAATTTGGCGAGTTTCAACATAAGAAATACCAGATGATAATCCGGACGAAGAAATAGGAACTAACCATGTCATCGTCCCTGATGGGACTCCGGCTTGTTGTTGACAACTTGCCGGGACAGATGGTATACCAGCGAACATCGTTGGAGTAGCAGTAGTAGCCTCTGCTGCTGCTGTGTCGGACGACACAGTCCTAGATGTCGACGGTTGTTCAGACATATCTAGTCTATCCAAAAGATTTCTTAGCGATTTTACAGGAACTTTCACTTGTGGTGGACTAACTTCGAAGATCAACGAGGGAAGGGTGATTATTATTCCGCTTAAAATAAATTTTATAACGACGCTTTAGACACAACTTGCTTTTTCATGTTTTAAGAGTCGAGAAAAAGCTAAAGATGACTCTAGTCGCCTTCGATGTATTAACGAGCCCGAAGTGACAAATGCTCGGTTGGACTTTTTCAGTTATAGAGTTTGAAAAAGGCCAAAAGAAACTGCTCTGGAGATCTAGGCAGAGGGTGTGCCAAACCTTTCGCGAAACCACAGAATACGTTTTACGGTACGGGTGGTCGATCTTCGTGAATGCTGTGTTCACTGCATCGCGATCAGTAGGGCGGCCGACACGGTTTCCTAAGGATAAAGGATAAAAGCCTATAGGGGTCTCCCAATATACGCGACGGTACGCGGGAGCACAAGTCCGTGTTAGTGCCACCGACTCTCAGGAGGAATCACCCACCTTCGTAGAGATCGACAGTCACTATGTTTAACGACGCCGGAACACGTCTCTACCTAGACCTCTAGATGTTTGTGTTATGTTACAAAGCGTTGTTATGTAAATTGAGTTTATTTTAATGTTGATCTTGCTTAACAGTTTGTCTTTCAGGATCACCACGAGATGTACAGGTACAAATTCCTAAATGCAGCTAAAATGATAAGCAAGCTTTAAAATCTTTTTAGCTTTGAAAATCCTAACTACTGAGGGGAGAAAAAAAAATTATCTTTCCACACAGAGTACAAAGCACAAACTAATGCACTTTCTCCTAGATCAATCACGCAAACTCATCAAAATGCAAATGCAAGATGCATGTATTTCTTTTCTTTTCCCTTAATGTTGATGTAGACAAAAGGAAACTGTTGTATAATTTTCGAATTCAATTTGAAGCGTAAACAAACAAGTTTTGTCTAAAATGAAAAGACACCTTACAGGTACTTGTTTCGACACTAAAAATATATGAATTCAAACCCTAAGATGAAAAACAAACAAACTCAAACAGCCATGAATAGTAATAAAACTAGCTCTTAAGATCACAAAGACACTTTTACAGTTCAGGATCTAAGAGGTCACAGCTATACTGGTTCGCTTTTCACAATGGGAAACTGGAACTGAAACAAGAAATACTGAAAGAACATTCACAGTTTCATCACACAACTGAGGCGGAATAATGTCAAGGAGAAGTGGTCTACAGCAAGTACAATGACCAGCAAGCAATCAGCAAGAAATCAGTGAAAACAGGGCTCAGACACAATGGGAAACCTCAGGAGGACATAGCCTAACTGGATCAGCGCAGGCTCTGGTCTGTCAATTTGACTTTCAGCGCAGTTCCCGAAGGGAGTACCTGCGCTGAAATGCAGACTGCCTTTGGACAGCCTGCACTGAGACACGAGAGTTGCGTTTACAAGGGTTTCTGGGTCATAAAAAGCTCAAAAATGCACTGTTTTTGCTGAAATAAAAAGCTATAGGTCAAGTACAGGCTAAGGGATGATCAAGAGGATGAAGATCTATCACAAAGAGTAAAGAGTCTTTTGTAGATAAGCTCTTCAAATCTTGAATCTTCTCAGCAAATGAGCAAGAGTAGCAGTCCCTCTACTTCGCTTTTGATATAGTCAAAAGCTTTTCGATTTGGTACTCTTTTCTTCAAGAAATGAATAGCAAAATACTACAAACACCAACAAGATACTAGGCTCCCCAGCGGAGTCGCCAGTTTGTTGTGGGGAAAAGTATCCGATGCGGATGACCCTATCCCTACTCTAAAGGTGACAGTCTTTAGCAACAACTGAAAGTAAAGCTTTGATGTTTTCCTTTATGAAAGTATAGAGAGGGGGAAGAAATGATCAACCAACCTGGTATCCTTCGCTTAGTCGATCTTGATCCTCTCTCTTTGTCTCTTGTTCCCAGCTCCTTGCTCTCTTTGCCGGTCCAGCTACACACAAGCCCTGCACAAAACGAGAGAGGAAACTACAAGATACAAGTACTCATAACTGATGCATGGATTAGAGTGAATCAAATATACATGTAAATACAATACATCAATGCAATACAAGTATATAGGAGAACATGCAAAACTTTATTGATAGAAGTAACAGGGTTCTGAGAAGGTTACAACCAATGATGGCTCCAATCCAGCAGCACCTCCCCAGCAGCAAGAACTCTCCTCTTCACCTCTAGTAAAACAATCACCCAATAGCTCTAACTGTAATCCAACAGCACCTCCTTGCTTTACACAAAATTCCAGCCTCCCTAGACCTCATAGAAGAGCTCTATATATAGGAGGGAAGAGGAAAGGATGAGTCAGCTGGAGGCTGGCATATAGCTGACTAGTGTCCTCTCCATCTTCAGTTAATCTTCAGTTCCTGTGTCCACTTGGAGATCCTTGCTTACACATGGTGATCAAGTACCTCTTACTCATCACAGGGTGAATCTCATGAACCAAGTGTCATTTTGGAAGCTTCCTGGGCAATTGACACCTTGCAGGATGACTGTGCCACTTGGCCAATCTCGCCCAGCGCAGGTAGCCTTCATTGTTTTTGACTTCCAGCGCAGGTACAGAGTGGGACAGTTGCAATACAGCGCAGATGCTCAGTTAAGCAGCTGACATGATCCAAAATAAGCCTGTTTTGAAGTGTTTTCAGGTGGAGAACTGATTGGAAGTGCTGTTGTTTGATGACCTTGTTCTTTTAGGGGTAAGAACAACATGTTTAGGGACTGAGGATCCCTGTAATTATTGACATTCCATGCTCCTTAACGCGAGGCACAAAAATGTCTATAACACCGCTGTGAGCAGGCTTGGACAATACCCCGTCGGAGTCACGCAGGAACCCAAGCATCACTCCGCTACCAGTGAGCCTAGTTAGTACCTTGATGGAGTTAATTGCATCACCTCTCTATGCAGGAACCCTTTCTCTTCTTTTGCCTTATTCATTTTTAATTTTTTTTTTCAAAAAAATGTGCGTAAGCACTTATTTATTTCAAAGATAGGAGAGGGATCTCGACTTATTGAGAGAAAAAGAGGTAGTTCCTTCAAAGAAGTATGTTATGTAAACCTTGACATAATTGTTTAGGTTCTCCCCCTCACCTTACTCTACTTGACTGAATTGACAAGGTTTAACCCAAAACAATCAACTAAAGTAGGTGGTACTAGTTAGAGTGTAAGCGTTGAGTTTTCATAAAGACTCACTCTGAACATAATGTATTTTACATCAAGGCATCATCGGCTAAAGATAACAATTTTTTCATAAATAGAGAGGACAAAAGATAACCAGATGTTGACAACGTATAAATCCTCTTATATTTGAGCAGCTTGTCTCGAGAGCCAAATATGGTTTCACGAGAGGCTAACCTATGGGTACAAGTAAGCAAAGAAAGAAAAAAATAAAAAAGTAGAAGTAAAGCGAAAGAAAAACAAGTAAGAAAAGCAAGAAAGAAATCAAACCAAACCAAGAAAGAAAATAAACATGCAAACCAAAAAGAAAATCAAAGCAAGAAACAAATACTACTCCTACTCCTACACTAAACAATGCATGGGCCTACTTACATGAAGTGATATTTCCAATGCAGCCATCAACGCATTGCCTGGCCCATATTGGTGAAGGCATGGTTTGCAAAAAGTGCAGTCAAGTGAACCAATAAACATGAAATATATAACAATGAAGACAAGCACACTCTGATTTTAAACGCATCCACAAAAAAGAAAAGAGTGAAAGCACAAGACAAACACTCTGTTGACTTACCATGTTGTTGTGACACACTGCGTACATATGACAAGCATATGCACTCTCTTGGCTATGATAGACAAGAAAATATAAGAAAAAGAGACAACTTATGCCTTGAAAGTGTGCTTGCTATGAATGATTACTCCAGTGCATAAGTGATGGGATCATGTGATTCTAATAGAGGAAGCAAAAACTATGTGTTGGATTGATCCTCAGTGCAGATAGATGAGTGATGAGGAGCCTTGGGTGTTTCAAAAATTTTCTGATTGGAAGTGGAAATAAACTCAGGACAGTGAGGGCCTGACATAACCATCAGGCAAAGTTGAAGTGCCTCGACAGTCTGTAGGGTTTCCACTCCATCAATAGATAGATTACCAGAGATTATTGGCTTAAACATATTAACCACGAGTGAATCAAAATTATGGTCAAATGAAGAAGTATAGAGATCACAACAACCATGATCAGAAAATTCGGTATGTTTGTCGACATCCACATGATTTGATGAATCATGGAGCGGGGTACATGAGAAACAAGGATGTCCACCCTCTGTATTTCTAGAAAAAGTAGATGAAAATTCAAGTGGATTCTCAATGAAAGATTTTTTTCTCTCCTCTATCAAATGATAAAATGGCATCCGGTGCATTCTATGAATGATCGGTAGTAGGTGCATCTGTGCATGAATTTACATAAGTGAAATAAGAGATAGGAGAATCACTAGAGATGTCAGGAAAAATTAGAGGAGGCACAGACAAAAGGAGGTCACCCTTTACCGCAGGTTCATGTTTAGATTCCTGCACACACTCATCATGAATGATAGTGCAGGTTGGCTGCAGAAGATCAACTCCCTCGATAGCTCAATCCTTATTCACAACATATGTGGAGTACGAAATGGAAGAACACAAGGCAATATAATTTGGAGGATCAATGGAACACAAGGACAGAGGTTGAGGGAACAAATCCATGTGACAACAAGTAGACTTGCAAACCAAATATGCAGAGATATCAAGGGAAGGTGGGGTAGGAGGATGTGATAGTTAAATAGACGTGTGTGCATGTTCTCGCACATAACTCTACGGGGGCAGAGCTATTTGATGAGTGGAAAGAGGATAGCCACTTGTGACAACAACTGTGTCTGCTTGTGGTTACGCAACTCCATCATCGAAGTATGCTGAGTGGGGTTTGAACTTTTTCTTCTCATTAGGATAGATTGATTTGTGAACGAAATATTCAAATATTTTCATGTGATATTGGCATTTCATCTCAGTTTTCAGAGCTTTAAATATGAGTAGATGGAATCACCCCAAAAATTACTCTAGAGATTCCCGTTGGGCCTTCCGTTGTTGTAACATTTTTTTATCAAGTGCTTCAGGATCGAAATGGTGAAAAATAGATTTTATTAGATCACTGAACTACTTGAATGAGTCCATGAAGTTAAGAGGTAGTATGCTATGCCATTGCAATGGATAGTTGCGAAGTGTGTGTGCGAGCATCAAACATACCTCTTTTTCATTAAAACCTTCCACATTCTCCATGAGTGCATGGAAGTCATCTAAGTGCTCAAGCCAAACCACTTTTCCTTCACCATCATATATGATTTCTGACAAGTCATCCCAAAAATCTCTCTCAACGTGAAAGATATGTTTGTTGGACAAACATTTCGGAGGGATAACTATAACAAATTCCATGATAGATGTATGAAGATTCAAAACATACTGTGAGGGCTTATCTTGTCGTTTGTCCCTCCTTCTAGCACCAAAATTGTTGATGGTGTTGGACCCAGCAACATTCAGGGGATCTCCCTGGTATGAAGTCCCAACTAGACCTCACATCGTTTGGTGTAGGAGTCCCATCTAGTACGATGGCCAAATTTACATTATCTTAAAGATATGCCTTAGGTCTTTCTTGTTAACACGTGAGAGTGGTTTTCTTAGTCTTCAAAAAATGAGGTTTGCATGCTTTGTGAGTGCTTAGTGCCTCTTGTATCAAAGTTCTTTCACTGTAGAGGAAGAGGGTGAAAGTGAGTCTCAGGTTGAAAGGGAATAGTCCCACCTCTACTAGAGACACACAACACAATAGGACATGCGTAGCTTCTAGTGGAGTAGTCCACATAGATGTGGTAGTCACAAACACAAGGTGAACAGATAGCATGTACAACACATATTGGAATAGTCCACATCAGTTCAATGGGTGTTATAACAAGTTTACAAGAATGAATCTGTCGAGTGTCCGACGGGATAGCCCACACTGGTGAGATAGCGTTATCAAATAATACAACGCATTTCCAATATCATATGTACTAAACCAACCGAAATAGTTCAACTGTCTTAATACAGGTTAAAGAAGCATGCATTATAAGCGTCCAAAGAATAGTCTTACAAACAAATACAATACGTGTGTGAAAACATGCTGGCATGTTAACATGCTTCTAAATTAAGCTAAAGTTCCAAGACACATCTGTACACCAATACATCACTAACTCCAGTAATGGGGCATTGGAGCCACTACTCACTCCTCAAAGAAAATATTACAGACTCTCAAGGCTGTGTGGGAGGAGCCAAGGTGTAAAGTCTTTTGCATGTAAAAATAAGCGGTATATACAGCCAAGGGTGAAACTCACCCTTATGATTGTTCGACTTCCCTCATGACTATTTGACTTACATGACTTTTCAACTTTACATGACTCTTAATTTGGGTCTCTTGGACTTCCACGTTATATTACATTGATTACAATAGTATGGTCCATAGTAGTGATGTGGCCGAGATGAATCATGACATGAATCGACATGACAGTGCTAGTATGTTCATGCTGATGGTGGTGTCCATGTCGAGATGTAGCACTGCTGAGTGATGAGTGTGCTCTTGGTGTATGATAGCTTCACCTCTGCATGGAAAGATGTGTGAAGTCTTTGATGGTCTTGGTGTTCACTTGATAGTTCATGCATGTGAATGTGTCTCCTTCGCTTGCTTCTTGGTACGCTTTGTGTGTCCATCTGTTCAAAAACAAGTCTCCTAGCATGCACTCCTTATTCATCGCATTCGTCATCGTGTCATGTATCATCCATGTACATGTGTCTACAATCACTCATGATGAGACGACATCAAATCCAAAAATCTCCTAATCGAACATGATGCATCATCTTTCGTTTTCAAGTGCAGGTGACTGGGAGAGAGGACAAGGCTTTGAAATTGTGTAAAGAATATTTTAGGCTCAGATGCGAGCTCTGGGCACTTATAATGAAAATTTAACAGAGGTCACTGGGAGGTTGAGATGGGCATTCTAGGTCAGCAGTGACTGTCTACGAGATCTATCTTGGTTGGAGGGAATATCTGCACAATTGTTTTAAGGAGACAGTGCAGGCAACAAGGGCACACTGGTAGTGAAAACTATGTAAATTCTTCGGGGAGGCTGTTAGCAGGCTGTGGGAGGCTACTGGCCAAAACTACGTAGATCTAGGAGGTTGGCCTACAGGACATCACTTTACAGTTTCTAGGATGAGAGGCATGCTGGGAACTTGGGAGAAAACCCATGAAAACTGTGTATTTTTCAGGAGGAGCAGTAGGCCAACTGACAGGGTGATTGGCTGAAAAAACTGCACAATTGTTTAGGGTAGTGCGGTTATAGGAAACAGGTGTCTGTCTGGCATGTCTACATAGTTTATTCAATCAGTAGAGGTGGGCATGCTTGGTAGATTCTGCACAAGTTTTTGGAGGAGTGTGGCTCGGGATCACTGCCTGGTCAAACTCTTTGGTTGACCAGCTAGAGGCTTGATGGTCTTGCTTTCGAGAAAAGAAAATTGAGATGGCTTACTAAGAAAATTATACGTTGTTCTAAGTGATAGTCAGTTGGGTCGACTCAAGGATTGTGCATTGCAGACTGCTTGGGAGGCAACCTCAAGCTTAGCATAATTTTGGGTAGTAGTACATGAACACTAAGAGCTGAGACTACGCAATGTAGCTCAGTGGAGGTTTCACTGTTAGAGGTTCGTTCATTCGACAATGTTTCAACAAAATTACTAAGTGTGTGAACGAGTAACTTCGTATATGCCTGACCTTGCGAACACAAACTCAACATGACTTGATGAAAAGACACCTCAAACCATCAAGACAACATCACTCAGTGTGACTGAATAATGGGTGCGAGCGACAAGCGCGATAGTTGTTATAGATCATTGAACGACTATGACAACACTTGCATGACAATGCTTACAACATTTTGTGTGAGTGTGATAGATGTTTACATTGTGGGCACAACTCAAATGCAACCTTCAACATCATCGGAATGAGGTCACAAGAAAGACATAACAATCAACGTGACGAAGACAACAGTTGGTCAAATAAGTGAAAAGGAAGCAACACATGTAGAATAAAGACATAAAATGACTTTTCATGTTTGTGCACGTGCATGTTACTGAGGACAAGATGATATGAAAATGACAAGCAGTGTTGCAAACTCAGCTAAGAGGTGTATTTCGAAAGGCATTCTTTAATTACCATACTGTTGATGCCTCGAAAATCACTACATCAACATCGGGGAAAACCACCTCGTCCAGACCTTACATGCAGCTCCTTTTCCTTTTGGTGTGGTGGCTCCGACTGGATATAATGGGACCAGTTTCCCAATGATTTATAAATGAGATGGATAAGTGATTGATTTTCTAATATCTAATGGTAATGATGGATGATTTATTCTAAAATGCAACAATCTAATTAACTAATCTATCCAAGGAAGTCTTTCTCTTAGTGCAATTTCTAATGATTCGTATTGACAAGTAAGCATATAGATGACTCTACTTATCAACAAAAAATATTTATTCATATGATAATTACTTTGTTCAAGTGGTTGAACAAAGTAATAATTAAAACATTATTACACTATTCTTTATATATCATTGACATACATATGTATAAAAATAACAACTCTTAAACATTCAATAGTGATAGATCAAAGAATTGTTGTGAAAGCATATAATATATCAATAATAGCAAAATAATAAATGTTGATTCACATAAAAGAATGAAGAAAAAACATAGATAGTAGTACCATATGTAATTTGAATCCCCTTCGATATAAATCGCATTCAGATCCTGCCTTTCAACTTGGAAATACTTTTAGAAGAAGCAATAGTGTATATCATATAAAAGTATTCTTCATTAAAACTCAGAGTTCAGGTCTAATTTTTATAAAAAACATATATATCAGAAGCACAGTAGTACAACTTTCGATCCAAGTCTTAATACAAAATTTGATGATCCTTTCTAAAAACATGAAAGGATCTATAAATACTATCTAAACTAACAAACTATGAAATAAAAATGTTGTGTGTTGGTATAACCAAATCACAAAGATCTTTTTGAAATAGGCATGCTTCTAGTCGGTGAGAATGGTTCACTGTTTCGGCTGACTATCTTGTGGCTTGAGCTGACAAATGGCGAGCATCGGTTGCAGTTCTAGAGGATGACTCATGCGCGAATGTAACTGGGCAGTATATGTGGCATCAGTAATTTCGGGAATCATGTAACTGATTGCATCGGTGAGGCATTTCACCGCGGTACTCTGACTATGTGGTTTAACAAGGAAGAACCAAAAGGTTTCCCATGTTAAAGATTGAATACCAGCGCTTAATCTTTCCCTCTGCTCCAGTTCTTGTTTCCATGTTTGTTCCAATGCTTTCACCGATGGAAGTTTCCTTGGAGAACATTTTGAAATTAAATTTGACAAATAAAGAGTATCATTAATCAATTCAACTAGATTACTATTCACCAATCTACATCTTGAAGTCGCCCTTTCTACTTTCATCAGTTGATATTGCCACTCAAGGAATAGGATTTATTTATGTGATTCCAGAATTTGGGGAAGATTTGCAACTTGTCCTTCCTTTGTTTTTTTCCAAGAGAGAAAATCTATTAGTGTTTCACCTGCTTGCTCCAATTTGTGTCTTGCATCAACTGACTTATCAATCATAGATGAGGAAATTTCACATAAGGGAAGAACGAGAGAGATATTATGACATAATAAGCTCAACTGATTAGATAAATTGCTTTGGTAATTTGGAGAGCTTCTGATTTGAATTCTCCCACTTGGGGATATCCTTTGAACCTTTCTATTTGCAGTGATAGTTGAGTGATCTGTTCTTCTTTTGATTTGCTCAACTATAACTCATTTAATGATTGCAGCTTTCTAAATGCTTGGGATAGTTCCTCTTGTTTTTGGATTGCATGTTGATCAATCCTTTGTTTTTCTTTGAGCAGTTCCTCATTCAGTTGGTCATTGGACTACCTCTGGGCGACTAGCTACTATTCTAATTGCTCTATCCTCTGCCGCTTCTCTTGTACCTATGTCTCCAATGAAATGATTGCTTGATCCTTTTCTTTAAGCAAATTGCTTACCTCCAATGCTTTGTCCATAGTAGCTATTGTGTATGCTCCAACATATTGAGAGGGTTTAGTGATATCTTCAGAAGCGTTGATTTCTTCTCTCCATACCACATTTGTTATCTCCATTTGTGAAGGCAAAAGAGAAGTTTGATCAAGTTTTCTCTTTTTCCTTTGTCTCTTTATTACAGCCCTATGCTTAGAGTTGTAGAAGACATCCAAGGGTGGTATTTCTTCTACATGCAGAACAATTTCATTGGATGGATTCCAGGGATTATCTCTACATCCTTTTGAGTGATGGGTGGACCTCTAGTTCCTTCAGTCTGAACTGTATTAGTTTCTATTTTCTAACCAGTTGTCACCTCAGGTGTGCTAAATCCTTGTAGACTCTCAATTTACTGATGATTGAGTCAAATTGTTGCCATTCTTTGAGCAGTTTGGGATCAATATGAATATCTGAATTAATGCGTTCACTACCTTTCCCTTGTCCCTGCTCCTGCTCTGGCATTTTTTCTTTTTTAGAGATCTTTTACATTACAGTAGTCTTGTCAGTATCTTTTTTTTTAGTTTGACTTGGTGGCTAATCTATAGGGGTTGTAGCTATTAGGTCTAAAGGTAGAGTTTGCAACCTCTGGTCTTTGAGCCTATTGAACGTTTCTAACCCTTCATCTTGATACCTTATTCTAGCTAATCCTTTAACTTGAAAAAATGTGTTAGCCAAAGAAAATAAATCATCAAAGTCATCCATCATGATTGAATTTGGCCAGTTTAGCTTGAGCAGTGACATTATGGGCAACCTTATTTGGGTCATATTGCTTGTTAGGGATGGTGGCAAGATTCAACATCTAAATCTTCTCTCCCTTTTTTTCTGCATGCTTGTAATCATGTAAGGTGAAGACACCACATCGTAAGGGAAATATAGGCCATATCTATTTCTTTGAATCCCTAAGGGTTTTGGATGTACCTTCCACTATTATCTGATAAGCCAATTCCCAAGCTAACAATTTATTGGGAACATATAAGGGAAGAACATGGGGTTTAGTGAGACTACCAAAAAGCCTCACATAGGTGAATTTCTCCTCATCGAACCAATTGCCTACTGTTGTCAAGTCAATTTCTTTTCCCTAGGATATCCTGGGGGCAGGCTTATTAAAAATAGAATAGTATACAAGTAAAATAAAACCATTGCAAATTCTATACAGGTGATTTTTGTAGTGTGCCTTCCATAACTGCTTGTGGTAAATATGGATTGGATTCGGATCTTGTGGACCCCACCTCCATCTGAGTATTGGGTATTCAGAATTAAAGCAAATAGTATCCATAATATATGCACTGTAATAGAAAGGGGGAATGATCTGGGAAGTTGTAGATGCATTCCTTCTGTAATCTAATATCTTAGTGGCTAGTCTATCAGACAAAATATTTGCCCAATCCATAACATAACCATTGATTGCAGCTTCCATTAGGGGGACCATCTCTATAGTGAATTTGGTAGAATCATGTTGTCCCCACAGTCTACACATCATAGCTCTAGCATAGCAATAAGGGGAAGCTAATGAGTCAACATAGTACTTACTCGATGACTCATGCTTGTGTTTCTCCAGGAAATGTCTCCATTGTTTGATTGGGTCTGACTCTCAGTCGTTTTCCTTTGCAAATGCTTCTAGGAGTGCCTTATTGTATCGCTTCTCTAGTGGAGGTAGATGATACATTTGCCTAAGATCTGCAGGCTTGAATGAGCCAAATATCCTCCCATCAGCTGTGCAAAATGTTCTGTTCGTAGTTGGGAGTTTTTGAACCACCACTCTTACTACATCAGTGTATGGCAGGATTTTAGCTCGCGCTGCTATCCTGTGAAGATAAGAACAAGCCAACTCCTTGAGATTTCCCTCTGACTTGTTGGTTGAATCGGCAGTGGCTTCCTCTTCTAGTTCTTTAGGCTCCTATGCTTCTATCAAATTATAAATGCTCTCCCAGCTAGTATTTCCCAGACCAAGACATGTCGTATATGTGATTAATCCTTTCTTGCTCGGTGTTGGATCTTTGGCTGCTGGAGTTTCTATGGATTTCTTTGATTTCTTCCCCATTTTCTCTAATTTTTTGGATTCGAAGAGACTCTGCACAAATAATTGCAAACTGTAACACAGAGATAGTGATGCCGCGAGCTAATATGAAAATAAATAGAATTACATTGATTGACATATGATAAATGAAATATAATTAAGAATTACTACGGATGAAATATTTTAAAGGATCTATCCCTAACTGTAATATTAAATAGTCGTTCGAACTATCAATCATGGTAAATAATACCATAAATGCCCATCTCATCGATTGTATACCAAATGATTATTTCAAGCGTGCTTCGGATTTCCTTGATCGGCGATTGGCAATAAATCGCAAATCGCAATCGGGAATGTTAAAGGGAAGGGCTTTAGTACTTGCAATGAATATTTCCGATTGCCGAAAGGTAATATTATAATATAATGGAGTGGGGTATTATGCATGCAAACTGTTTTTCCACGTATATTTACCTTTTGAGATGCGCACCCAATTAATTGATTGTAGTCGGGATTTGGCTAAGCTTTTAACCTTTAGTCATATGACTTCGCCGATTGCCGATTGCAATTTACCTTATCGCATTGGGAGATTTGATGAGGCCTTTACGTATGTCCCTTTATCAATGAATATCTACGATTACCGATTGCGATATCGGATCGGAAGATATGATGAGCCCTTGTGCATGTACCTTTGGCATTTGATTTCCCTGATTACAGATTGCGATTTCCTTTTCGGATCAGAGAATTAAATGGGGCTTTGTTTTTTTGTATGTCCCTTTGTCATTGTGATACGCGATCTCCGATCGCTTTATCGTAATGTAGAATGATTTTATACTTTTTTAAAGAAACACTTTTTTTTATTATCAAAAGGCTTTATAAAATTATTTATTTATATCAGGCCTTTTAGTAAAGATTTTTATTATTATGAGGTTAGTACTAGTTTTATTCATTAACTCACCAATCTAACTAAGTTTATTAAAAAGGGAGCCATTTCATAATAATAATTTTGTGTAAAAGTTTTATAGAAATGGGGGGTTGTTGTTCAGCACAACACATACTTACCCTCAAGACGATCATGCATCTGACATAGTTTTCATTTGGTCTTGATATTTTCCATTACTTGGTTCCTTGATCCTTATCCTCAACTCCTTGGAAGTAGTTTTGTCATGTCATCATTCACTGTAGTCACTAAAAGGTGGATATGCGCAATTCCAGCGGACAATGACTGCTGCCGAAATGAGGCCCTAGGAAGCCTATCTGTGCAGTTTCTACTTGCAAGATAGACAGGTCAACGTGGATAACATTTCGTAGTTTTAAGGCACATGACACTGTTGTGGGATGGTGGGTCCTAGGAGGACACCTCTGCGTAATTTTTGAGTGTAGTGTAGCTGGACTTCTCTATGCATTTTTGGACTGCAGTGCTGGCTGGGGTCTCTGCAAGCTGTAGGGTTTCAGTAGGCAAGGGAGGTTGGTGTCTCTGCTGGATATAGGGTTTCAGAAGGAAAGGGAGGTTGGTGTCTCTGCATAATGTGGTGTTTCAACAAGCAAGGGAGGAAGCTCGATGGTTGCAGAAGAAAAGTGCACATTTCTGGGAAGTTGGATGAAGCTAGGTTGCTTAGAAAGATGGCTAAGTGTGAGACTAGTGAAACATATGTAAACATTGATAGGACTTGATTGTGATCGCACAAAAACACTTAGTGACATAAACATAGGCCATCCAGAATACATAAGACATACTTTTCTTGATGCAACAACCTTCGTGAAAAAATTGCATGAAGTGAGTGTGAAACATGTCTATATGATCACAACCACTCACGCACACATTGTTTCCCTTTAAGCAAAACAACATTCCCTTTGCATGACAAACAACAATCCCTATGCCCAAAAATTACACATGCTACATAAAGATGAGAACACAGAAAACTCTTAGGATCAATGAGGGGAGCTTGAAATCATCAACTTACCAATAAGTGACCAAGGGTGATCGATCGCAGGATCCAAGGTAGGCTCCAAAATTTGCACGTGAGCCAAAGTTTTGGAGGGTGGTTGTATTCGCCACAAAATTTTTAAAGGATTAATATATATATATATATATATATATATATATATATATATATATATATATATATATATATATATATATATATATATATATATATATATATATATATATATAGCTTACTATTATTATTATTAAATAATTAAAACATACTCTAATATTAAGAAATTATATATTTTTTGTACTTTAAATTTTTAAATAAATTTTAATTAATCTCATATTAATACCCTTTCACCTTCTTTAGCTTTTGTAAGTGTCATTTTGACTTTTTCTTACTGTCCCAAGTGTCGCTTTTGATTATGTCCTCTTCTATATGTGTCGCACCTTCGTGCAGCACTGGAGGTAGCTCAATAACATTATTTTGCATTAGATGATCATATACATCATAAGAATGTGTATTATACACATTCCTATAACTTAGGATGCTTTATGGTTGTAGTCGATGCTTTTGTCACAGCTTGTGTTTTAAGCATTGTAATGCTACATTTCAACTATCGCACTTAGAAATAAGTGTTTCTGTGCTTTTGTTTGAAGGTGTAGTTGTTGGTTGTGAGTGGTTTGAATTTCCTTGGTTTTTATTGATGAAATTCATGTGTGTTATTTGTGTTTGAGCCTCGTTTGAATGTTTTTTCCTTTCTTACTCTACTAGTCCCACACGTTGCCATTTTGGAGCTCTTCTTCATCCTATTATTAGGTGCAAGTTATGAAAGCATTAATATTTCACCGGGTGATGAGAATTTCCTGTGCATGAGCCTCATTGATGAAATCATACCTTCAGGACCTAGGAAATGACCTAAGACCAAGTAAGTTTGTTTTATTCCATGAACAAACATGTATAAACTAAGACTCTTAATCAATTCCATGATGTCAACTCCAGGTCCACATGTTTAATATGTAGGATGTTCCATCTACGTGTCGCACATGGAGGGCATTCATTCTATGTTAAGAGCCACAAACGGAAATTTCATATAGGCCTCTCTTACCATATGTTCTTAGTAATTACCCTAGCAGTGAAAATGACTTAGTGCTCAAGGAGTAGAGAAGGATATGTGATTCAACTAATTTCATAAACAATTTTCAAGTAAATGTTCTCTATATGCATAACTTTCATATGTGCATAATTTTTGTGTATGCACAAAATTTGTATTCACAACTTCAATATATGCACGATTTTCATGTATGCACAACCTCTGTATACACAACTTCCATATATGTTCATATATTGAAGTTGCACATATACAAAAGTTGTGCATATATTGAAGATATGTGATACAAAATATGCATATATATAAAAGTTGTGCAACTTATGTATATTCACATATTATGTATATGTGCATATCTTTCGTATATGTGCATATATGGAAGTTACGCATATACGATAGACGCACATATACAAAAGACATGCACACATAAGGAAGTTAAACATATACAAAAGAGATGTGAATACACAGAAGTCACACATATATGGTTGATACACATATACAAAAGCTACATATATATGGAAGATATGCACATATACAGAAGTTGTGCATATATAGAAGATGTGTACATATACGAAAGTTATGCATATATGGAGGTTGTCTTATATGCATATTACAGAAGTTGCATAATTCTTCTGTATATGAAAAACTTACGTGTATGTGCATATGCCGAAGTTGCACATATATGGAAGCTATGTGCATATACAAAATTTTCACATACATAGAAGATATGCGCATATAGAGAAGTTGTGCATATACAAAATATATGCGCATATGCGGAAATTCTGTAGAACTTCAACCTTTGTATAGGTGTAACTTTCATATATGCACATACCTTCCTTATATGCGCATATATAAAAGTTGCACATATACAAAAATTATGCATATATGAAAGTTATGGATATATGGACGTTGCATATATACAGTGGCTAAAGTTGCACATAAATTATGTATATGCACATATTCTATATATGGGCATCTTCTGTATATGTGCATTTACTGTACATGCGCAACTTCCATACATGCATATATGGAAGCTACACATATACAGAAGATGTGTACAACTTCAACCTCTGTATATGTGCAACCTCTGTATATGCATTTGCTCTGTATATGCACTTGTATATATGCACACATATAAAATTTGTGCATATACAAAAGATATGTGCATATATGGAAGTTGTGCATATATGGAAGATATGTGATACAAAAGATGTGCACATATTTTGTATATGCACATATCTTCCGCATATTTGCATTTGTTCTGTAAATGTGCATATTTGAAAGTTGTGCATATACAATAGATGTGCATATACGAAAATTGTGCATATCTGGAGACTGTAGTATATGCAAGTTATGGAATTTTCGCACAACTTCTATATATGTGCAACTTCTGTGTATGTGTATATACAGAAATTGCACATATACGGAAGATATGTGCATATAAAAAATATATTCACATATGCGGAAGTTGTGCATATACAAATGATATGTGCATTTTCCATATATGCACAACTTTCATATATGTGCATATATTTTGTTTGTTGGACTTGCAAAAGGTGTAAAATGAATATTATAAAAATAGGATTTGTAAATTCTACAATATTTGAAGTCTTGGATGTGAAAACCTAGGGTTTGTAGATAAATCCTTAGATTTGATGTTTCTGGTGAAAGAAGAAACCCTGGTTCATGCAAGGAAGGAATGACATCATGTTGATGATGAGGACAAGATTAATAAATTTACAATATGGATGCAAGAAGGTCAAGATCAAGAGGGATGTGTAATGATAGGAATTGTCCTTGAGAAAGGCCTAGTACATAAGTCCAAAGGGTAGGATTTGATCAATGAGGTTCATGCATAGGCAATGCTGATCACCTGGTGAAATATTAATGATTTTATAACTTGCACCTGACAGGAGGATGAATAAGAGCTCCAAATGGCTAAGTGTGGGATCAATAGAGTAAAAGAGGGAAAAGCGTTAAAAGAAGACTCAAACATAGATCACACACATGAATTTCATCAATACAAAAAAGGGAAATGCATAAGACTCACAATCAGCAATCACACCTTGAAATGACAACAAAGAAACACTTATTTCTGAGTGCGACAGTTGAAATGTAGCATTGCGACACTTAAAACACAAATCGCAACACAAGCATCGACTACGACTAGAAAGTGCGCTAAGCTATAGGAATTTGTATGACACATATTCTTATGATATGTAGGATCACCTAGTGTGTAAGAATATGCTAGAGCTGCCTCTAGTGACATGTGAAGGTGTGACGCATATAGGAGTGCACATAATAAAAAATGACACTTGGGACAGCAAGAAAAAGTGAAAATGACACTTGGAAAAGCTAAAGAAGGTGAAAGGGTATTAATATGAGATCAATTAAAATTTATTTAAAAATTTAAAGTACAAAATTTATATAATTTGTTAATATTAGAGTAAGTTTTTATTATTTAATAATAGTAATAGTAAGCTAAAAATATATGTTTAGAAATATATATAAAATATAATTTTAATTTTAATTTTGTATACTTTTTCCTTTAAAAATATTAAGAATTAATGTTATATTAAAAAGATTTATTCTACACTATTTTATTCTAGTAAAATAAAATATAAATATTTTAATAAAAAAAATTGTAAGCAAGTGAGAAACTTTATATTAGCAAAAATATGTTACATAGAAAAAAATCATAGAGTCATTGTGAGGCTTGGAGTCGAGACCAAAATGACTAGATCTAGATGTGGCCCATATAGTTTTGATGGCCCCTCAAAGATAATAGAGGTCTTACAAATTTGTCGAGATTCCTACAGGAGTGTCCATCAAAACTAGAGCCATGTTGTGAGCTAAAGAGGAACAAAAATAATTAAAACTAAATGGAAAACCTATTCAGGTTGATTACTTTCCCTTAGAGCCACATGGAACTTGTTGTGCTTTTTTTATTACTCCTTTGTCGATGCTTGCATTGCTTGGACAATCAGACATCCACCTTTTCCTCAACAATGAGGCATCCATAAGAAATTATGTCTTGTTGAGAGGGATTTTCAGTGGAAATATGGGTGTCGTTGGTGGGGGACTACTTGAATTTTCACACCTTTTCTTTAGGCTTATGGCTTGCAAAAAATTTGACCACAATTCCCATGTCTTGCACTTTTCCTATTGGGAGATTGGGGAGAGGAGGGGAATGAGGTTGGTGGGTAGAATTTCTATCCTTTGAACATTCCAATGAACTGGAGGATGTCAAGGATACAAGAGCAAGCAGGAATTCTATACCAATGGATCTGGAGAGATTGTGTAATGAGAGATGAGTTCTACTGAGTTGATAATTTTTTTATGCCATCCTCCTTTCAACACCTTCTCTAGCTAACTCCATAGTCCAGAGATGGCATGCCAACAAGTTCCAAAAAACCCAGTTTCCTTCAACGAAAATTCTTCATTCCTCGACCTCCAAGGAAGCCACCCTGAAATGGATATGGACATGAAAATCTAAGTTGAATAACTCTATGGCATCGTCAATCAAGGGAATGTGAGGTGAATTCCCAAGAAATTTGACCCCACCCTCTCATCTTTCTCTTCCTATCTCTCTTTCCATGTTGGTAGACTGAGAATCGATGAACCCTGTGCAGTGATTTTTGGAAACAATGACAAGGAGAGAGAATGAGTGTTTGTGCCTATCAACTGCTAATATTTGCATGAAGGAATGTAGGGGAGACCAAAAGGTTGGGACATGAGTAGGTACATAAGCATTAACTAGCACATTAAATAAGTTTGTGAGGTAGATCACAAAGTAGATGATGAAGGAATGAGCTAGACAATTTGTAATAACTCATGCATATATCACCTATAGAGAGACATGGTTGTACTTGGAGGCCCCAATCGTTTGAGGAATGAATTTTGTCCTGCCCATTCTTACGGGGATCCACCATCAAGAAAACACCTAGATCCTAGAGAATTATTTTTAATATTATATTTTTTGATAATTTTATTTCAACAAAAAATTAATATATGTTAAATTCATAACTTGTTAGTTATTTTTTTTTTTAATTCATATAAAAAGATCCATACCTTACCTACTTATTATTGGACTGAACTAGATGTAAAATCAAGAAAGAATCATATACAAAATGTTGAAACAAATGGAAAACAAAAAATTTACTTAAAATTATTTGTTAGTGAACCATTTCAAAACATATTAACATATTTATCGCATTTCAAAATTTTATATATGATGGATATTTATTCAATAATACTAAATCAACTATTTAACAAATGAGTTATTTAACTCCTAGTGCGGATGCTCATAAATGGGAGTACAACCAGTGATTAAGTGAGGTAATAATTGAGGAAGGTGGGGATATATGATCAACCTACATGGAACTTATATATGAAGATTATTCATGTACATGTAGTAAGGTTTATTTTTGCACTATGTTTTGTCTTAATGATGTGTTTGATGGTCTCTCCCATCAAGAATGATCATTATTCAAGAAAGAGACATAGCATATATCTCATGGCAAAGAAAAGGGTGTGAGTATGGATACTTTGCATTATACAAAGGATTTTGGTTAGGAAACTATTTGTATTTAGACACAATTTCTCTTTGAGCACTCACCTTTCCTAGGTTTTTTGTTCTTGGAGAATTTTAAATTCTTTGAAAACAAATATTTTCCTAGCTGGGGGAATATTTTTTGTAGTGTTTGGTCCCATGGAAGTTTGATGTTTCTAGTGCTCATTAAGGAGGTTTGTGTTCCCTTGTGGGATTTGGTTACAATCTCAATTTTTGGTGACCAACAATAGGATTTAGGTGGAAAATTGGTCAAATAATTCCCTTATTCTACACTCAAGTTCAACTCATAGGGGATCACGTGGTGCACATTATTATTTCAAGTCTATTACTAGTAACTTTATTTTTCTAGAGGTCTAATCCTTTTCTAGCATATAGACCCATTATTGGCACTTTATGCCTTTGTTACAATGCTTAGGTTTGTTGTTGTATCATATTTCATTAACCATTTTCCACAAGGTGTGGGACCTCTGGTAGTATTCGACTTTTAGTTTGATTTCAAAAGGGAAGGTGTGGGTTTTACTCCATTTTTGGTAGAATTTCTCACCATCTTTTCCTTTTGGATTGCAGTTCAAGGTCGTCCTTAGTTCTCTATCTTGAATTGAGTTATTCTCTAGGTGTCATTGTGGTTCTAGTTTGTTTCTCCCTATAGTGGTACTACCTTAGTCTTGTTAGCTTTCAGTTTAACTAGCTCTTCCATATTTCATGTCACTATGCCACTTACTATTGGTTTGGAGGGTCACCGTGTGAGGAGGTCTAAGCACCCTCCAAGTTCAAGGGCACAATATATAGTTGAATGTTCTATAGCAATATTTCTGCAATCCACCCCCTTGATGTGAGAAGAGAAATTCAAAATGCAGAAAGAGAGGCAAGCATAGAAAGATTATTGATATTAGATGCTCAAGCCAAGAAGAAGGTAGGAAGTTGGGTTTTAGAAACACCAAATCCTAGGAAATGAATTATATGCATACTATTGACTTATATCAATAGCTAAAAACAATAATAGAAAATGTGTTGGACGACTGATCATAAACCTATGAGGAAATTTTCATATGCATTGAAGAAATGAAAAAGAAGATGAAGAAGCTTAATCATAAGTTATCAATATTTTATTTTCATTGCTGAAGTTAACATTGAAATATTGACATTAGTAACATAGATATATGCATGTTATAAACAATTACAAAGACATTAATTTTGGACTTTATGCCAAGTCAATTTGGTAGATCGATGTCAATTATGAGATAAGCATCTAATGTAGTATACTTTTAATTATTTTTTAAAAGTTAGGGCTAATGTCAATATAACGAAGTTAGTAATATAAATTTATATCTACATTATTGATGTGATTAAACTAGAATAAGAACATATTTGTGGTTTGAATGTACGAGTTATGCATAAATATATCGACATTATTGTTATAAAAATATTTAGAATAATCCTATATTTATGGATTGAATGTATGGGTTAATATTGGTACACAATGCAAGTCAAAATTGTAATTTTTATGAAGTTGAAAGATTGAAAAATACAAACTTGCATATATTTATTTTAACTTTCTATTTATCAAGTGTAAGGTGAGATCAAATTATTTGAGGTGCAAATACTTTTTCAAGTTTAGCATTTTAAAACATGTTTAAATCTCTAAAAATTTGATCCTTTTTGGACACTTGATAAATCTCGAATTAAGATAGATCTATGAGGGTCTCTTATATATAAGTGAACTTCATAGTAAACATAGAAAAAATTACACATCACATTCCTTTTTAGTCACACTCCAATAAAATGTTTTATGCACAAAATAATTTTAAATTTCAATTGTTATATAATACATACATAATTGACATTTAACATATTTTACTCAACATATGCATTGAAATATTGCATTTTTTATTTGTCTTGTCCATGTTATTAGTATCTTTAATGCATTGAAAGAATTAAAATACCCTTAATTAGAAATCAATGATCGATAGAATAAGAAATATCTATTTCTATATAGACAATTTAAATGATGTATATGAACTATTCTTTAAGAATTGAATAAATTATACCTAATTTTCTAGCCAAAAAAGTTGGAAGGATCTGAACATTGAAATATACTTGCAAATCACTCTAAATTTAAGAATGGAGTAAACTTGAAACTCAACCCAAAAATGTCTGACTTTACAATTTGAATATCTTTGGACCAATATAAGCTAATAACATCATATTTATTTATTTTATTCAAATAAAACACTAATAAATATTTTACAAATCATATTTATTGTGCAGCTACAACTATATTATATGTATGAAGTATGCAAATCTAAGACTCGACAAAGAAATGCATCCTTTGATTATGCATACCATTTGAAAGTCCAACACAATATGACAGACACAGTATCCATCAGTATGGTAGAAGGCACAAAATTCCAACAATCTCGAGCACTTGAAGAATCTTAGGATCTCCAAAGTTCAATGCTATCAAAGTATGATAATATTAGAAACTAATAAATTATAAAATAATAATAATAATTAATGATTTGTGCTATGTTTTTAAAATAAATTATAAATATAAATTCTTAATGGTTAACAATTTAATTATATAATAACATATAATTAAAATAATATATAAAATTAAATAATATGATATAATAAATGTAATATATTATTTTATGTATAAATTTTGTATTGCAGGTTGAGTTGATTTGATTTATACCTTAAGAATAAATATTATATAATATAAAAAGTAATATAATATATATTTTATAATTTTTAGATTATTTTTCATAATAATATATAATATTAATATAATTATAATGAAATGAATTGAGTTGTATTTAAAGCTAAAGAAAAAATCTATTGAAATAGATATAATTTATATTTATGAGTAGGTGTAATACATGATTTATATACATCAAAATTTTAGATGTTTCTTTGCCTCAAGCTATGTAGAATTTAAGTCGGGACAAATTTCAGTGTTGAATAAAGGATGATTTAAAGATGAATGCTACTTTTAAGAATGTGCAAGAGTCGATCGATTTTTTATGGCTTATTGCACAATTTATTCCCTCCACAATTGGCTCCCATCCTCAACCTCTCCCCTTGATATTTGAAAAATCCTATAAGAAATCTTAGAATCTTTGCTACTTGGTTTCTTCCATGTAATGGTGGAAATTAAACTCCTAAGGTTAGTTTTAAAATTTGTAAAACCCATGCCCCCAATAATGAAAATGTTGAAGGGGGAAATGATGTTGTAACTCCTTATGAACTCATACAAATGAACTTCTAATAAAAACCAACAACCATTATTACACAATTAAAGGCACTAGCCACTCTACTACTATTATCTATTTATCTTGAAACCAATACGTATATAATAGGCCCATTCACTTTCTTTAGTAAACTTAAGTTTCATTCTTCCATGCAATTGAAAATACTATAAATTTTATTACTATTATCTATTCAACTTGAAACAAATATTTATCCATTAAACCCACTCACTTTCTTTAGTAAATTAAATTTGATTCTTTGAATATCACATTAAATAAATAATTAACTTGTAAATATACTTCTTTACCAAAAAAGAGGATTGATATTTGTTAGTGAGTGAGAATGTTTAGCATAACTTGTGAATATTGTTCTAGTAGAAGTAAACGATCATCGAGAAGGGCATTCTAATGCATTGTATATTCTTACTCATCTATCATTTCATGATGATCTCGACCTCTTCCACTATTAGGTAATTTTAGACATGTTTCCTTTGCAGTGGATACCTAAATGCCAAGTATGGCTCATAATAATCTAGTTTATAGGGATGGTTTTTTCTTTGTCCGGGGTGTGAATTCAAGATTTTCATATGGTAACCCACCCATCTCCTAATCTTATTCGCATCTTAGTAATTCCGGAAGTTATGGACTCACATTTCCTTATTCCTTCAACATGGTTCTCTCAAGTGCACTCGAATCCTCTACAAAAAATTTAGGATATTTTTTATATCAAGTAATTTATAAAAAGTAAGAATGTTTGTTTTCACCAAATAATATTATTATAAGTAGGGTACAATTTTTGTTTCCGAATAAAAATAGTAATTTTAGTCAACCTGAAAATCAAGGAAAAATAATATAAAATTTTGTAGATGCCTGTAGGCATTCCCTTAGATCAATCTTTCGACTGATGCCCAAAAATAAAAAGAAAAAACTAAAAAAATTAAAGATTACATGAAATTTTTGAGGGAAAGTCAGTCAATAGTTGGTGCCTAAAAGCCAAAAACCAAACAAATAGAAGAAAGGTGGGACTAAGGAATAAATATTAGTCACCCTTTTCTAGCCTTCTTATATTCTACTTTTCGCCATCCTCTTTGTTCAGGAGTAGACATTACAATGATTAGTTGATTGTGTATTATTTTCCTCAGATGTTCTTTATCTAAGTCTAAGCTCTCAGAGGAATAAGGACATTTTGGTCCTCTGGTTTCCTTCTCTTTTTGCATTTATTGATCAACATTTCCTTCTGCATCTGGATTTTGTGACCTTTCTCCCACCGTTCCTTCTTGATTGATTCCTTCGTTTGTTGGAGGATTTGAGTTATCCTCAGTTATGGGATCCTCTTCCTCTTCCTCATCTGGTTGTTCTACTGAGAATTTACATCCCTTAGGCTTCTTGGTTGGTTTATTTTTCTTTCTAGGATCTTTCTTTGTCAAAGGACATGAGTTTTGTAAATGTCCAATTTGTAGACAAAAGCGACACTTGAATGTTGTCTTCACATGATTTGAGAATTGGGTCCAACAATCATATTTGTGTTGCAGAAGAATATGATCAATAAGTCCTTTGTTGAGGTCCACCTCTACACAAATTTGAGAAAAAGTATATATTGCTAGTTTTGTTCTTTGTGTACCCATCTTGATGTATCTTCCCAATAGGTTACCAATTCCTTCGAGGACTTTTGGATGCCATAAATGAAGGGATAAATTATGAAATCTTACCCACACTGGAATTTTTGAGACCACCATTGAGTTGGCATCAAAATATGGGAACCATGGAGTGATAAATAGTCATGTATTACCCCAAAACCATGGACCTCTTGTATAACATACTCTCTAGTCTCTGATGATTCAAATTTAACTATGAGAAAACCCTTGGACCATAAATGAACCTCACAGTTTGGTGTCCAAGTCATAAAAATACATTGAAATAGATCTATAGGTTTTGGCAAAAACCATTAAATCTGCAAGTAGTTGCCTGGGATTGATAGGTTGCACGAAGATTAGTTGACTATGATAGATCTATTGCCATTTTCAGAATTTTCTTTATCTACTCCACAATATAGGCTCCAGGAATGTTTAAAGTTTGTTCAGATTTACCTGATGCAATAAATTTACCTTTAAGAGCGTCTTTAAAGGAAGTAGATCCATAAATTCATCTAGGCAAGACTCCCTGCAACCTCAAGTTAATGATGATTGTGGAGTTCCTATCTACACCATAGTCCTATAGCTTTTAATCATCCTTCATAGATCTACTGACATAGATCAAACTTTTGTGTCTCCATTGGAATATGGGATCTGCTATGGATCTCTCTTTTCAAATATCATACCAAGAAATCATTTTTTGACCCCCATGAGGATCGATATTCCAAATGGGCTTTGAGTGAAAATTTGAAATACTACACATTTTCCCATGATAAGTGCTTTCTCGCTTTTCTTTGATGACCACTCGTTGGGAATAAAAAATTCCTCTCACCCATATTTCATCGACCTCCGGATACCCTTCTTTTCATCTTCATCGGTTTCTACCAAGAAAGGAGGTAGAAGCACAAATCAAGTATTGTACAGAGGAGGACTACGAAATCAATATAACACTTTGGAAAATCTACTACATGGTCTATGAAGTGTTTAATATGCATCTGAAACATAATGATTTGGTCTCGTAAATCTCACATCCATAATTATCGAATGAAATCTTTAAACCATGGGAAAACCATCCATGGTCATGGTCATCGAATGAGCTAGAATCAAAATCATGAACATAAATGGAAACTTACTCTTGCGATTGAAGAAAATAGCCACCACACACAGAGAAGCCATGCCATCATTTACCAATCCATGGCGAGAGCACAACGGTTGTGGAAAAAAAGTTGGGCACAATGATGGCAACCCTTTGTTGGAAAATCTGATGCATTGCTCTCATGACATCTAGCTCCCAATTTCAACTTGCCACACCTTCATTTTTTAGCCAAAATTTGTTCTTCCTCAGCCATATCTCAAAGGTCCCCATTGTTGTTTGCATTGAGATAACAGAAGAACCAGTATCCATTGGTTGGCCCTTCCCCAATGGTGTAAGCCAACTCATGGCAAGTGGTGACATCCAAGCAAGAGAGGCGTAGCGGACAATTCCTAGAATCAATCACATAGACCATTTTTTCTAGAGTGAGTTTTCTCCTCTGATCTTCATAAGTAGGGTACAATTTTCATAGGATATTAAACCAATTTCACTTTAGAAAAATCAAATTCTCCCTATTAACTTTTTGGAGAGTCACATTTAATATACCGATAGATCCATTATTCAGAATGTTATGACAATTAACCATAATGATACAAAATCACAAAAATCATCTGTAAGCCCCACTTTACGTGTGTTAAAATTATGGTTGAAATCTTAAATTCATAGAGAAAGGGGGCTTGAAGTTTGAACATAATTTTGTCTCATGGATTATGTTTCTCCATTTTGAAGCACTCGATAATCCATGCCCACCCTCAATAAAATTAAAATTAACATGATTATTTTCCAATTGAAATAACACTTATAATGCATTATGTAACTCCAATTTCACAGTGGTCTCATGGGATTTTTTTTGCATCAAATAATTTATAAAAATTGAGGTTTTTTGTTTTGCTCATATTTTAATTGTTAAGATGGCAAGTAGTCATGTTGGCACGAGTAATTAATTGGTTTAGTTATCAAGTTGGCAGATAGTTACACTATCATAAGTAATTAGATGTCTTTGCTTTCCTAGATGGTTCCAATCATCTTAATTGATACAAGAGTTGATGATGCAGAGTAGTTCAACGCAGATTCGTTGATGCAGAGTCATTCAACAAATCCATCCAATATCTTCCTACAAAATTTTAAATAGGTCGAATCTATAAAACTCTTTTAATATATTTACCTATTTTAAATTAAAAACTCTACCAAAAGGCCCTTGTTTCGGTGTCCAGGTCGAATATGGGGGCTTTGCTTAGTTTTCCGACTAGGTCAAATTTGGAGGTTTTTGCTAGGTTCCTCGGCCAGGTCAAATTTAGAGGTATTTGCTTGGGTTTCTTGCTAGAACAAAAATCATGGCGTACATTTAAGCTGCATTAAATGTAAAATTTCCTATCTGCATTTTCCATTCTCGCAATTTTTTTCATGCCTTTATTTTCCATCTCATGATTGTTTTCTTCTTGGCCAACTATCAATATTCATTTCGCCTCCATTAATTTGAAAGGTGGCCTCCAAAATCTAGACACAAAGAGCATGTTGTATGACAAAATAAAAAGCGAGGAATAAGAGTTTCAATAAAACGAAGAAGAAGAATTTCAAAGAAAGGAGTTGTTGTAACACACCTCTTGGAACTGGGGACATGAATAATAGGGGAACCTGTCTCTCTAGGTGAGAATGGGTTCTATGACTCACATTATTTAAGTTTGGTTTTTGGTTGGATTGAATTATGGAGATTTGGACGATGAAAATTTTTGTTCTAGATGACAAAACATATCTTACATCATACTTTAAATTTGCAAGGTCAACCATTTTGTCTCAAAGTATTTTAAGCGAAGCGAAAAACATATCCTTGGCAACCAGAAAACAATAGTCTAGGTAGTAATAGAGGGGTTGCAGTTCATATGTAGGTTAAACTGTGAGTTGTAATAGATATTTTGGATAGTTAAATTCAAGTTTGGTTGTCAACTTACGTATTTTTGAGATCTAGAAAAATAATTTATATTTACCACTTAACATAATTAGATGTCAAGTGTACTTTACATGGAGATATTTCAGCATTCTAGCTTTGTTAAGGGACTAGGAATTTGATTGTTTTCTTTGACACCCTTGTTTTTGATAGTGTGGTACACCTTTTTTTACTCTATTCACCTATCCACTTAAATTTTTGTGACTATAAGCATTGTTTCTACCCTTTTTATTGAATCTATTCATGCGTCTAATGAAGCTCCTCAAATTCTTCATATTATTTGCAAGCGATGAATGATGTAGCATAAGTTACCACATGCAAGATATATATATATATATATATATATATATATATATATATATATATTTCACAATCAGTGATTCTAACATTGATCATAGTATTTATCTTACTTTATAGAAAAAGGAATATTGCAATTGAGGTTATTTACAACTATTTGAATGTAAACATATCGAGCCTAGGCAAACACTATGCATGTGCAAAATTCACTTGATTAGCATACAAAACCATTATAATATGTTGTTGCAATGCATACACTATGAGATTACATATATTAACCCCAAATTTCATCATGGATACAACCCCTTGTGCCCTCTCAGTGTGGACTTCTCAAATAAGGAGCAATAATATCCATGCCTTGTTAATCCATATGTTGGTTGTAATGTAGAGGAGATTTAAACATGTATATCCACTAATTATATTAATTAGTTGTAACCCGTGAACAATATTATGTATATACACAGATTTATGGTATGGTCCTTACATATGATACCATCGGTTGTCATGTTCTAATAGGTAGCATGTTTCAGAGTAAACTTTGTAGCATCTAGGTATATGAAAATCAACGGTGGTGCATTAAACCTTATGTAATGAAAACTGAGATTTATTTGCATATAAAAGAAACCATTAGAGGTAATTTCAGTAACAACAATTATCTCCTTTATAACACTCCAATGTTCCTCATAATAGCACACAATGCAACTAGGGAATAAGGATGATGTAATAGACTAAACTGCTATGTAGGTGTTATGCCAAAGCCCTTAAAGCACCATACCATTTTTGTAATTTTAAGCTCTAAGTGTAAAATTGAATATAGTTTGTTAGGTCCCTATAATACTAGTGTAGCCCCCTATTGTTATTTTTGTTCCCGTGTTGCCCCTGTATTGTTATTGTTGTGCCCCACAGAAACCCACTATTATTATTATTTTTCCCTTACATTATTATTGTTATGTAGGCTCTGATTATGTTGTGACGCCTTAGACTTCTATATATATCAAGGAGGTCTTACCATTTGTATAAACCAATAATTGTTCATTTATGTGATGTAAAGGAGGTTTCCCCATAAAAGAGGATATTTCTCAAGTCATTGATCTATATTTTATTCTTTTTTGTGAGATGGTTTATAACATTTGGTATCAAAGTTTTGGATTCTAGGATTTTGCTTCTTCAAACTGGTCATCTTGGAATTTTCACTATAATTTTTTCTACGAGGTTTCAGAAGTTGATATTGCAATCACATGGACATGAAATCTTGGTGAAATTCATGTACAAATTTCATATCTTGGTTCACTATAGTCTATGAGATATAATTTGAGGAAGTTGGGGTTTTGCAGGGTCCAGAATTCATTCTAAAATAGGTGACCTAGGGAAATTCGTCATAACTTTCTCTACGAGCATCGAATTTGAATTTCAAAAAAACTGACTAAAATTTCACGAACTATAGTTTTTCTTGTATCATTTTCAAGTTTGAAGGTTGTAACAATGACACATGGAATTACCTACAAGTTCAATATACTGAACCAGTCCATAATCAGGCCATCGTGGGATACTGGGGATAACTTTATCTTGAATAATCCAATATCAGTATGACTTATGGAATTGGAAAGAATACTCAAAGGGAAACCATAGGAAGAAATTTCAAACCTTTTAGAGCCCAAATTACAGAGATACAATAGTTTCAATATAGAGCTCCTAAAAAGCAAGAAAAATGCGTGTATTTTTTAAATATTTGCATAACTTTGGTTTGAAAAATCAGTTTGAAGTGATTCAAAGGGCATAGTTAATCATATGTATCGTTGTTTGATTAAAAAAATCCTCAAAGAAAAAAAATGGAGACACCTACTAAGAAACCAGAAAGCTCGACTATGACACATGAAGAATAAGAAGAAATTCAACATGATATATCAAAATTACGAGACCAAGTGCAACAAATTTCTATCTCTTAAAGAGTAACCAAAAATGAATTGGAAGTGATGATGAATTTCAAGATGGATGGTTTAGACGTAAAAATAAAAAGGGACACGGAAGGTTTGAAGGATGGTTTAAAAGAAGACATGGATAAAGTAAAAAAAAGTTAATATAATGATATGTATAACAAATACTACCAAGAACAATATGTTATATTTAAAAGAAAATTATAATCTAGAAATAAGTAAAATTAATTCAACAAACTTACTTTTGAAATTCCTCAGACACTTCTTCCAATGATAATTCCCCTGACCTCACACGAGATAATATTTCTTTGACAAGTTTTTCATCCTTCACTCCTTGCAATGCTCTCCAAGGTGTGATAGTCATATTTTCTGGAAGCTACTTCATTTCAAGACTTGATTTACTGTTGCTACACATTAATGGTTTAGACCTTTTGACCTTCTTATTTTTAATGCCATTATTCTCCCACATGCTAAAAATCTCATTAATCAATTCCCATATATCTTCAGTTCTAAATGCCAACTAGAAAATGTTGTCAATACCTCTGAATAAATCAGTATTTACTCTGTCGCCTTTTGAACTGATTTTCTCCTTAATTTGATAGCATATTTCCATAAAACATTCCTTTCAGAAATCTACAGTAAGATTTATCTTATCCCCGCCACATTTTTCTTCAAATTCATTATGAATAAATATAATCATTTGGATGAAAGTCATAGACATCCTATATTCATTATCTAAATTATGATCCCATGCCACTAACTTTGCTTCTGTATCTGATAAACCAGCATAAATGATACATTTCATTATTTCAAAACATGGGTTATTAGGATATTCCTCCATCAATTGTCTTTGAGCTTCTATAGAATGGTTCCCCCCAAGCACATAATTAGTGTATTCAAAACATTTTGACTTATCAAATGCTTCTTTGTTGGGAACTTAAATTGGATCAACAAGAAGCACATAATTAACCACATGAGCATATGAATTGTACCTCATCAATGTTTTCAAGTTGTGAACAATCAGGTGATGTGGCTTTCTGATTTGATATTTACATTGTCCTTCACTTGCCTTATAGATTTGTCTCACATTACGCTGAAATGTACAACCACCCTCATTTAAGTTTCTCTTTGTAAAGTTTTGTCAAATGGAATTTTTTTTTGTTTTAATAATGCCATCCTCTAAATCAACTCTTGGTGTAATGATTTCTCTGCTTTCTTTTGAAATTTCACCAAGATCTTCACTCTTGGTGATGATTACTTGAGAATGTTCAACTTTACTTTTCTTCCTCATAACATTCTCATCATTAACTAGAATAGATTTATTCTTGGGCGTTGTTACTTTTGGTCTTTTAGGGCTCTTCTCCTTTCTAACATCAATTCCGATGTCATCCTCGGTAATGACAACATATTCTTCAGTGTCACTTTCAACTTCCTCATCTTCAAAAGTAATTAGTCTACCTTTGCTAGATTTATCCACTAGAGGCCTCTTTTCTGATCCCTTGGATGTAGTTTTGTAGCATCATGAATTACTACCTTTTGCTTGTTTGTCTATCTTCTTCTAACACTGATTAAAAAGTGCTGAAAACTTTCTTAGCTTTATCTTTCTTTCACATACCAGACATTTGTTGGAAGTTTCACTTCTTTTGATTTCTTCCAATATGAAATCTTCTTATTGTTTGAGTCACTTGAAATATTTGTAGCTATCAGCTTAGGTTTGGTTCGTTCAACAGTGTTTTTGAAGATCCACCTTTAATAGTATTTGGTCCAGAAAGATTCACAAAAATCTTCTTTGATGCCATTTTCCTGGGAAAAGGACAGATATGTAAATCAGTAAATTACAAAAAAATTATAGTTTAAATTAACAAAAAAAATGATAAATGATAATTATTTTTGTAAAACATAACAATTAAAAAATAAAAATAAATAAGAAATTTAAAATTACACTGCACTATCACCCCACCCCGGAATCGGTTGGCCACCCGGGCTAGCAATTGGGCCTAGCCCCCCTACCCCAACCTAGCAGCCCAACAACCATCCCCTACCAATCCCCAGCCATGCTCGACCCCCCACCCAAGCCTGGAAGCCCAACGGCCCGCCTCCCTAGTCGGTTGTTGGGTCACCGGGGTGAGGCAGGGGCTAGGCGCCAGCCAGCCTACCCCAGCCAGATGGCCCAACAACTCACTGCCCCGGTCAGCCGTTGGGCTGTCAGGGTGGGCGGGGTGCTGGGCATCTGGCCTCCCCTCCCCTCACCCACATGCCAATTGGGCAGTCGAGAGCATGATTGGGCCCACCACGCCCACTGCGGACGTAGTGGGTAAATTTGTCCCACAAAAAATTTTAATTCTAAAAAAAAAAATCAATAAACTTATTTAATTTTAAAACTTGCACAACAGAAATGTTAACTAACCTTTAAAATGGGGTAATCCTCCATTGAATATGATGTTGATAGCAATGTAGTTGCTCCATAAATTCGCTCCAAGTCTTTTAATGAATCTCGGAAAACCTGATGTGAGGAATAGTGATAATGAAATTTATTATGTAGGGGAAATTACAAAATTGTTTTACTGTATGGTTAATGTGGGATTAATTTGTTTTATAAATTTTAACATGTAAATTTTGTTATGGCGGTATAGGAAATTATGATAAAGAGAACATTACGGAACTGTTTTATAGCACGGTGAATGTGGGATTAATTTGTTTTAGAAGGTATAATAAAAATTAAAAAAGAAAAATAGATTGTCTAGTAATATTATATAGTTTAAGTAATAAATTAATTTAGGTAAAATATCTAGTTTACAATTTTAATTTAAAAGGTTTATTTCATAAGAAAATTATAGTTAAAATTTTTCAATAAATTGTAGAACAAAATAATGGAGGGAAATACATGAAACAAAATTTTTGGAGGGAAAACTTTTGGTGAAATTTTTTTGAGGGAAATTTTCATTCTTTAATCTATATGCTATTATTAGGAGAGTCTTCATTTGTATCATTTAACCTACTCTATTTGAAAGGCATGGATTCTTCTGATAGTGAAGTTTTTCTTTGTGAAGCATCAACATCTTCATCGCGTAACAACTCTATTCATATTGATGAATATAATAGAAATTCTTCCACTATGAATACAGAGTCAATTCTTCCACTTAGCCCTAATTCTAAGGACTATGAGAGCACCATTGATGAAAGATGAGATGAAGAATTTTAAATAAATAAAGAGTCACGGTTTCCACTTAGTCCTAATCCTATGGATTATGAGAGCAACAGTGATGAAGAGCATGATGAAGAATTTAAAAGAATGGAGTGTCACGGTGTCCTCTTAGTCCTAATCCTATGCACTATGAGAGTAGCAATGATGAAGAGTATGATGACAAATTTCAAAAGAATGGAGTGTCACAGTGTCCACTTAGTCCTAATCCTATGAACTATGAGAGCAATAGTGATGAAGAGCATGATGATGAATTTCAAAAGAATGGAGTGTCACAGTTTCCACTTAGTCCTAATCCTACGGAATATGAGAGTAACAGTGATGAAGAGCATGATGAAGAATTTAAAAAGAATGGAGTGTCATGGTGTCCACTTAGTCCTAATCCTATGGACTATGAGAGCAGCATCGATGAAGATCATGATGAAGAATTTCAACTGAATAGAGTGTTACAATGTCCACTTAGTCGTAATCCTATGGACTATGAAAGTAGTAGAGATGAAAAACATGATGAATAATTTCAAAAAATGAAGTGTCACGTGTCCACTTAGTCCTAATCCTATGGATTATGAAAGCAGCAATGATGAATAATGTGATGAATAATTTCAAATGAATAGAGTGTCACAGTGTCCACTTAGTCCTAATCCTATGGACTATGAGAGCAGCAGTGATGAAGAACATGATGAAGATTTTCAAATAAATAAAGAGTCATAGTTTCCTCTTAGTCCTAATCATAAGGACTATGAGAGCAGTAGTGACGAAGGATAGGATGAAGCACTTAGTCATAATCCTAAGGACTATGAGAGTAGTAGTGACAAAGGACAGGATGTAGAATTTTCAGTAAGTAAACAACCACATTTTAGACGTAGTTGTTGGGTTGTGTTATATTCTTTCCACGACTAACCTACGTAGTTAACCGGGGGGTTAGAGGGGGTACGGAGCCCCCCCTTCGTTGCGCCGACTACGCAGCAGGGGGGTCACAGGGGGGCAACAGTCCCCCTTGTCCGAGGGGTTTGAGGGGGGCTGGTAGCCCCCCTCTATGGGGTTCGGGGTAGCACCCCAGATTTTTTTTTTTTTTGGACCCTATATTAGGTTGGGCGAACCTACCTATGGTTTTCGGTCCATGGTTTTGGACGCAATGGTTTTTCGGTCCATGGTATTGGATGCTTCGGCATGTATAAATATGTATTGTAACTTTGAAAGGAATATAATGAAAAATCAAACTGGTAGTCCCAGTTTTTGGATCCAGGGGAAAATCTCTGTGCATATGTGTTTTATGTGTTATGCTCTCGCATTGTTTATTTTCTTTGTTTAAGAATTTGTGTGCAGGTAATTTCTATATAGGGTTAAAACCTACATTTGGTATCAGAGCTGTTTTGGCTTCAAGGGGATGCCTTTGTTGCTGAGGGGTTTCACTCGGGCCTGTGGTAGACCCTGTTCAGTGGGAGATCTGCAAGATCGATTCTGGTGGTGAAAGAAGATGGCGAGCAATGGAAAGATAGAGATTGAGAAGTTCAATGGTCAGAGTTTTGAGTTGTGGAAACTCAAGATGGAGGATCTGTTGGTGGATAAAGATCAGTGGATCGCGGTAGATCCGGGTACTAAACCAACGGGAGTGATCGATGAAGAATGGAAGAAGTTGGATCACAAGGCAAAGAGCACAATACGATTGTTTGTCTCAGATTCAGTATTGCTAAATGTATTAGGGGAAGCTATGGCGAAGGCTTTGTAGGAAAAGTTAGGGACTTTGTACCAATCTAAGTCTCTGGTGAATAAACTGTTCCTGCGGAAAAAGCTGTATAACCTAAGGATGAAAGATGGAGACTCGATGACAGAGCATATGAATGTGTTTAATACTGTGGTAAGTCAGTTATCATCTGTTGATATTAAAATTTTAGATGAAGATAAGTGCATCAGTCTGTTGTGTTCCCTACCAGATTCGTGGGATAGTCTGGTTATTGCAATAGGTAGCAATGCAACTGCTTTGCAGTTTGATGAAATAGTCTCAGCCTTGCTGACGGAGGAGATGAGATGGAAAAATATGGACAACTAGAATGGTGATTCCTTGTCTGTACGAGGATGGTCCCAGAACAGGAACAAAAATAAGTCATCGAGTGGGAGATCTAAATCTAGATGGAGATCTAAATCTCCAGGAAAACCTACAAAGGTGGTGTGCTGGAAATGCGGAAAGGAAGGGCACTTCAAAAGGGATTGTAAATCTAAAGCTCCTGATAAAGAAAATGGATCTGATGATGCTCCTTCTGCAGAGGCGGAAACCACCTCAGATGAAGGTGGGGATGTGTACTTGGCTTCTTCAAGTACACATGTAGATCATCATGAGGCATGGTTGATTGACTCAGGTGCATCCTTTCACTTCACTCCCCATAGAGAGTGGTTTTGCGAGTATGAGAAATACGATGGTGGTGATGTCTTCTTAGGAGATGATAGGAAGCCTAAAATCATTGGTCACGGAAAAGTAAAGTTGAAGTTGCAAGGTGGAAGGGTTAGAACACTTCCGGGTGTTCTGCATATTCCTGCATTGGCCAGAAATCTGATTTTTGTAAGCAAGTTGGATGATGCAGGTGTAAAGACAGTGTTCAAGAAAGATACCTGCAAGATGGTTCGAGGAGCACTGATATTGATGCGGGGAGTTCGGATTGGAACTCTGTACAAGCTGCAAGGTAGCACTGTTGTTGATGGGTGCAATAGTTCTATGGTTCCTGAAAATGGAGTAGAAAATATAGTGGTCTCTGGAGAGAAGACCATGTTGTGGCATCAAAGGCTTTGACATATTGGAGAGAAGGGCCTTCGAATACTTCATGGTAAAGGTATGGTAGAAGGTATGAATAATAGCTCTCTGGATCTTGATTTATGTGAAAATTGTGTATATGGGAAGCAGAATCGGGTGATTTTCCCCTCTGGTGGTAAGAGGATGAAACAGATATTAGAGCTTGTGCACAGTGATGTGTTTGGACCTGTGAAGGTTCCATCACTGGGTAAGTCTGTGTACTATGTATCATTTATATATGACTTCTCAAGGAATACATGGATATATTTCCTTAAGAAGAAATCTGAAGTCTTTGACAGGTTTAAAGAATTTAAGGCTTTGGTGGAAAATCAGATAGAGAAGAAGATAAAGGTGCCGAGGACAGATAATGGTGAAGAATTTTGCAGCAAGGAATTTGAAGAATTCTGTAAGAAGTGTGGTATAGCACGACAGAAGACTACTCCATATACACCTCAACAAAATGGAGTCGTAGAAAGAATGAACAAGACGTTGATGGAAAGGGCAAGAAGAATGCTCAGTGGTGTCGGGTTAGGACAAGAATTCTGGGCAGAGGCGATGGATACTGCATGTTACCTAGTCAACAGGTCACCTTCATCAGCGTTGGAAGATAAGACTCCACAAGAAGTATGGACTGGTAATAAACCCTCTCTTTCACATCTAAGGGTCTTTGGATGTGATGCATATGTACATGTTCCAAAGGAGAAACGAACTAAGTTGGATAGTAAATCTGAAAAGTGCATCTTTATTGGGTATAAAGATGGTTTAAAGGGTTATAAGCTTTGGAACTCAGTCACACGGAAGGTTGTGTACAGTTGAGATGTGGTGTTCAGAGAGGTGAAAGATGTTATTAAACATGAAGTCCAACCAAAGGAACCTGTGAAGATAGAGTTTGAACTAAAGGAGGAAGAATTAGACTCTGCAGCAGAGGAGGAATCAGAAGATGAAGAGCCACAAACTCTGGCTATGAGAAGATCAGTTCAAGAAAGAAGGCAGCCAGAAAGGTATTGTCCATCTGCTTTCTTTTCAAATTTTTCTTTGTCTGTAACTGATGATGATCCCAGAACTGTGAAGGAAGCAGTGGATTCAGAGGATGGAAAACTCTAGAAAGAGGCCATGGTTGATGAAATGGCATATTTGCACAAAAATGAGGCTTGGGATCTGGTGGAGTTGCCGGCTGGAAGGAAACCCATTGGCAGCAAATGGGTGTTCAAGAAGAAGACAAATGCAGAAGGAAAGGTGGAGAAATATAAAGCTCGGTTGGTAGCAAAAGGTTATTCCTAGGTGCCTGGAATTGATTTTGGTGATATTTTTTCTCATGTTTCCAAGGTAACTTCTATTAGATTACTTTTATCTGTTGCTACTGCTTTTGATTTTGAGGTAGAACAGATGGATGTGAAGACAACATTTATTCATGGGGATTTGGAAGAGGAAATCTACATGAAGCAACCTGAAGGCTTTGCGATGAAGGGTAAGAAACAACTGGTATGCAAGTTAAAGAAGTCTCTGTATGGGTTAAAACAGTCACCAAGGATGTGGTATCAGAAATTTGATACATTTATACGGGGACTTGGCTTCACCAGAAGCAAAGCAGATCATTGTGTGTATTTTAAATTAATTGGTGACCGTGTTATTTATCTACCCTTGTATGTGGATGATATCTTGTTGGTTGGAAATGACAAAGAAATTATCCAGGATTTGAAGACCCAATTGTCCTACAAATTCGACATGAAAGATCTTGGTGCTGCAAACTATATTTTGGGCATGGAAATTAAAAGAGATCAGGAAAAGAGGAAGCTCTGGTTAAACCAGAGGAAGTATGTCGAGACAATACTGCAGAGGTTTCATATGCAGGATAGTAAACTGGTGAAGGTTCCTATTCCTGTAGGTGTGAGGTTATCTGTTGAACAGTGTCCTAAGGCACAAGAAGAGGAAGAGGATATGTCCCGTGTTCCATATGCAAGTGCAATCGGTAGCCTGATGTATGCAATGGTCTGTACTAGACCAGACATTGCACATGCAGTGGGTGCATTGAGCAGGTTTATGTCAAAACCTGGGAAGGAGCACTGGACAGCATTGAAGCGGGTTTTCTGGTATTTGCGTGGCACTAGTGATTATGGTTTGTGCTACCAAGGAAGACCAGGATTGGATAGAGTGTTGGATATTCATGGCTTTGTTGATGCAGATTGGGCTGGAGATCTGGATCAGAGAAGATCTACAAGTGGGTATGTGTTTAACCTATTTGGAGGTGCAGTCAATTGGATGAGTAAGAACGAATCTGTAGTGGCACTATCAACTATAGAGGCAGAATACATGGCAGCCACTCATGCAAGCAAGGAAGCAGTTCGGTTGTAGAGATTGTGTTCAAGTATGGGGTTAGTACATGGAGCTATAAGAATAGACTGTGACAGCCAAAGTGCAATTTTCTTGGCAAAGAACCCTGCTTATCATTCAAAGACAAAGCACATTGATGTTCATTATCACTTTGTGAGGGATATGATAGAAGACAAAAAGGTGTTGCTGGTAAAGGTGGAAACTTTGAAGGATACTGCAGATGCATTGACAAAATCTGTGAGCTCTGAGAAGTTCTCTTGTTGTAGAGAAACAATGGGTGTTTCAGGGCTGGAAAAATGACTAAGCTCTCCTGTGGCCCCCTGTGGAAAGAAAAAAGCAAGTGGGGGCGGCATCGCCCCCTATCCGGGGGGTTTCAGGGGGGCGGGTAGCCCCCCTCTACGGGGTCTGGGGCAGCACCCTGGGAATTTTTTTTTTTTGGACCCTATATTAGGTTCGGCAAACCTACCTATGGTTTTCGGTCCATGGTTTTGGACGCGATGGTTTTTCGGTCCATGGTATTGGATGCTTCAAATGTATAAATATGTATTGTAACATTGAAAGGAATATAATGAAAAATCAAGCTGGTAGTCCCAGTTTTGGGATCCAGGGGAAAATCTCTGTGCATATGTGTTTTATGTGTTATGCTCTTGCATTGTTTATTTTCTTTGTTTAAGAATTTGTATGCAGGTAATTTCTGTACAGGGTTAAAACCTACAGTAGTCCTAATCCTATGGACAATGAGAGCAACACTGGAAATGCACATGAGGAAGAATGTCCAATAAACATCAAGTCAAATTTTCCATTTAGTCCTAATTCTAAGGACTATGATAGTAGCACTAAAGAAGGGGAAGATGAAGAATATCCTCCAAGTCAGTATTTCAAAAGAATAACTCATCATAGTGAGGATAACAGTCCTCAAAATAATGATGAAAATGCTTATACAAATGATGATCTAATGATGGAGATGTTGCAAGGAAATATTGTATCGTTGAGTAGGAGTAGACCTTTTTGTATCAATCGAAGATGTTCTAGTTATACAATGGGTAGAGCAGAATATCTAATGAGAAAAAGTTCTATCGAAACTCTCATTTCAAGTGAATGTTGTCAAAAAGATTACTTGAAACATATGGATTTCAAGTTTGCATTAGAGAAAAGGAAGAGATATTTGTCAATGAATAAAAGCATGAAATTTTCATATTTAGTTGGGTGCATGCAATCTACATTGTTAGGTTATGATTATCATATTGGGTCTTTATTTAATTGTAGAAAGGTTTTCAAAATGTTTCATTCGATGGGTAATTTTTGTCTCTTAAGAATCCAAGAAAATTTGGAAAAGCCTCCAACATTTTATTCAACAGTACGTCATAAATGACAGTTTGGGCCAATATCAAATACTGCAATGTCATGGATGAAAGATTTCTTTTCAAAGCATGGATAGTGTATGCCAAATAGAGATACAATACATATTCCAAATAATTTTTCAAGACGCGAAATCTACAACTTATACAAAGAATATGCAGAAGGTTCTGAGGGACATGGTCGATTTATTAAATATCAATATTTTGTGAAGGTATGGAAGAAAGAATTCAAAAATGTCCGTGTTCATAAGACAAGGATGGGGATTTGTAGTACATGTGCTTCTATTAAATAAAAAAGGGATAAATGTGAAGGGTCAGAAAGAGGTAAGCATTCATAACTTTAACTTTTAAAATTGTATAGTCATCAACTATGAAAACATTTTTATTAATGACTTTCTTTTATGTTGTGTAGATTCCATTGTCAAAGAACTTCAAGACCATCACGAAAAACAAACAAGTGAAAGGATAATGTTGTTCAAGCATTGAAAGAAGTGTTATGATAATCTGAATAAATATTTGGGTTTGATAATTGATGGTATGGACCAGAAGAAAACACTTTTACCACATTTTATTCACACACCCAAAAATTTACAGGAGGAAAATTTTATTCAATATCACTTGGTCAGTGATATGGTATTCAATGGAAAAATGTTTCCAGTGGTGTACTTCATAGCTCCAAATATTCACAATGATGCAAATTTGACAATAACCATAATTCATGATGTTCTTTCTCATTGGTCTGGTAATCTTCCTGAAGTTTTGTATCTACAATTAGACAACACTTACCATGAAAACAAAAATTAGGTTGTTTTTGGATATCCAAACATGCTTGTTGAATTGAGAATTTTTCAGAAGGTAAAGGTTGGTTTCCTTCTTGTTGAGCACACTCATGACCATATTGATCAAATGTTCAATCGTTTTTCAGTCACATTAAGGAGGAAGGAAGTTGGGAGCTTGCCATCATTAATTGCGTGTATTAATAAATCATACATGCTAGAGCCTACTTGTGCTGTGTTGGAAGAAATTGTTGACATGCAAAGGTTTATTCTGGGATCGCATGGTGAGGAGAAATGCATTGAGAAACTTAATGACATTAGCTTCCAACATCAATTTCGTATCAAAAAACTTGATGGGAAAACACTAATATGGGGAAAGAAGTATTCAACTACTGCATAATGGGGCACAATCATCAGGTTTAGAATTTTAGAAGTTCATTCCAGATCATCCAATATTTGCATCAAATATATTGTTATTACAATCAGTTGGTGAAGTTCATAATCCACGCAGACAAAATAGAGATTCAATTATTGAATTGATGATTATGTGATCCATCTTAAGTTTATGAGAGATTTTTTTGTGTAAATCACATGATATTTCATTTCGATGCATTTTGAACCAACCAGTTTGGTTCATCATCAGGACGATGAACCACATTGGTTGGTTCGAAACGCGTCGACATGAAATATCATGTGATTTATGCCAAAAAATCTCTCATAAAAATAGAGATGTAAATTATTTTTATTGCCTAGAAGAAATAAAAAAATGTATTAGATATACATATGAGTACTTTGACATTTTTGATTCAGTTTGGTGGGTGTCATTTTTCAATAATCAAAGTGATATCATTTCAAGAAAAACAAATGAAGATATACCTTTGAAAAATCCATTTATTTGGCCACAAAATGTGTCAAATGAACATGAGGAAAGAAACATTCTTAAACAACAACAATCTCAAGGTATTATTAATTCTTCACAGACAGAGGAAAGAGAGATGTATATTGGTTCCAGAAGATCTTGTGCACAATGTGAAGCCATGGAAGACTTTTTTAGGGGTTCAGTATAGGATATTAAGGAGGGTTGCATGATCGCAATGCTAGCAGATGGAGATCCTAATGGATATCCATTTTGGGTTGCTAAGGTTATAAAGGTCTTTATACAAAATGAAGATGTTACAGGTGTTGATGTACATTGGTATGCCACAAATACACACCCATTCAATGGTATGTATAAGCCATAGATGGTAGATGATAAAAAAATTGGCAGAAAGAGAAAAAGAAAGGGTACAAATATAAATCGTCACCGCACAAACCTCTTAAAATTGGAGGATGTTGACATACTTGTTTATGACTTCAATTTAATAAAGAGAGGAACTCTTTGCTTCAAGACGATAGAGATTTTGAAAAGGTTGTTACCAGAAGGAACAATGTTGAGATGGGAGTGTGCTGAAACTAATCCTAGATCCAGAATAATTTTAAATCCTGAAATGGTGGGCATGCATGTGGACTCAGAACGGAAACTGGTTGATAAAAGAGAAAAATATGGAACATCTTCATTTGCATCGAGTCATTCATCTGAAGATATGAATTTTGATGGTATGCAAGAAAATATGAGTGATTTTGAGTAATTGTCTAAGACAATTTATATAACTGATGTTTTCTTCATATCTTGAAATAAAAATTTTGATTTCCATATGGTGTTAAATCAGAAGCTATGAGTCATTTTTATGTTATTGGATTATATGTTTTAATTATGATGATTTTTATTGTTTAGAATATCTACAATGCAACAATAAATTAAAGATATAATGTATGTTTCATTCAATCTACAAATAATGACATTTTGATTAATTTATTCATGTAATTTGTTCATAATGTCATGGTTATTGGACACCTAATCCTCTAAGGGTTGGTGTGGAAGCCGAATAGACTAAGGAAGTCCAAGAAACCTTGGGATGTGGAACCCAACGGTCACACGAATGTACTATAAATGTATATCATTGTCAAATAATAGATGTACTCTCCTGCTTATCTTTAATATTCTATTGTTGCCATGTGTGTGTTTGACATGGTATCAGAGCGCACGATCTCCTTCCTTGCTCAATTGTGAGCCACTTGTTTTTGTGGCCCTTCTGTGCATGCTTGTTCTGCAGCTTTGCCCATTTTCTTGATATAGAAAAATTGACATCTTTCCCTCATACCGAGGTGCGTAGGTCTCAAATTAATTTTCTGTACTGTAACTCCTATCAGATTTGTCCCTCTGTTGTGCATCTTTTGCAAACTGAAACCTCTCTTAGCCAAGCATTATTCCCATGACGGTTTTCTCTGCTCGACTACTACCTTGTCCGAATGCTGACACTTAATGTTTTGCTGGTATGGACTTCGAATCTCAAATGCGTTACTGTCGCCTTTACCTGCATATTAGTTCTGCCCTCCGCCCATTGAAATTGCTATCATACCTTATTTTCTTGTCATAATTGCTACCACGACCATTTATATTTTGGATTCTACCTTGAAGAGTGATTTGTGGTATGTGTTGTTTTTCTGTGATGAATGTTGAATGATTTGAGTTTAGGAAATCTTCTACACAGAGAAATTCTCAACTTCAAAGCAACGCTCCAATCTGGATCATTAGATTCTATCCAATAGCATTGTATTCTTCTCGTAGGGGGTGTTGGATGGTCAGGAAACATCTCAACTATTGCTGTTGTGGCCCTAACTAGTCTCGGCATACCTACAATCATGAATGCGTTGTAATTGATCTCTCTCATTGTTTCCTGAGCCTGACGCTCATTTTGCATTTCCGCGAAGGCACTCACAACAAGCGTTCTTTGGATCTAGATAATCCAAGTGTCGTCTTTAGGATTGGTATTGTGACCAATGGTGAAAGGCTAGCAAGATAAATCGTGTGTTTCAACTTCTCTTCAAAATCAAGATACTCTTTTTGTTGTGTAGTGGTTGAAGACTGTTCTCTATTAATATGTCAAATCTTATCTTGGCGACTTCCAAAATGCCTCTTGGTGGCAACTAGAAAATAATTGGTGGGAGATAGGTTGTCTACCAAGAACATAGATGTCCATTGATGATAAGGATAATCCTCATATGAAGTAACCGAAGTAGTGTTTGAAACTGAAGAAACCAGTATTATTTGCTTAATTTGGAAAATCATACAAAGACCCAAGATATAGCACAGCTCAAAGGAACAAGTTTTTCTCAAATGTCTATGAAAACATTTATGCTGCTGCATGCAATGGAAGAACAGGAGGAGTTGGTTTATTCCGGCAACTAATGGCAAAAGGAATGGATTCATTCGTAGATGGGTATGATATTGTCTTGTCTAAAAGTCCATCTACAAAACAATTATTTCTTCACAGCCCAACCGGTTGTCTGCACTAATTCATCATGAGTTTAGCTTTGATCGAGAAAGATGTGTGCATCAACAATGAGAATCAAAGAAAATTGTTGTAATTTCACACAGAAATAACTATTCCACATTAAAACTAATGTTCAATTGAGAATGATTGCTTGCCAAAATTTGTTTGATTTTGAGTATGGCCAGACATCATCAATTTCTTCCATAGAAGTTGTTGCTAGTGTAGGACTGAGATCTCTTGTTGGATTTCAAACTTCAAGGCATTTGTAACTTCATTTGACAGGCACTCTTGGGCTATCGATATCTCTAAAAGATGGTTTGGGCTATTGGTATCATAGAATTCTTCCACAGTTGAGTTGTCGAACAAAGTGGGAAATTGGTGTGGTTGGAATAACTCAGCTAGAGAGAAGCAAATAACTCTTTGGGGTGCCACACCAAGAAGCGTTAAGACATACAGTAAAAAAAATGTGTTTGACATTCCTGTACTTTCAGTCATAATATTCAGTTTTTTAGTAATTTGAAGCTTTTGGGATTGTTGTTTAGTGCTTCAGGCCCACACCCAATTCAATCGTATGTGATTTTAGGTCATTGGTTGCTTAATGCCAATAAATGCAGGTGGACCTTGATTGAGGTTTGTGCATTACATTTTAGTTTGTGGGGTTTCTGAAGATTTGAAGTAGTTTAGACATTGGAGGTCATTAAGAGTTGCTTGGTTTTAGCATATTGAGAAAAATATCAACACAGAGCGATAAAGCATTTGATCTGGGTTGTTCAGTAATTGATCCTATTAGCCTACTTGGATCAAGGCGTGCCCTCGCTTATTCTTATGATTTTACATTTCACATGATTGGAGATTAGTTACTAAGGGATAAGATGACACCAAGGTAGATAGAATTGAAACAAAATCGTTTTGAACATCATCAAAGTAGTCTTTTGTGGAGGAAATTCATTCTTGTTTACTGGATGCACATTGGCTATTTGGTGCAAATTTACAGAGGATTTTGCTGTGTCTTTGTACTAGGAGTGGGTGTTACTTTTACTCATTGGGTCATAGTTGTGATCAGTTTTTTTAAAAAGGTGTAATTTTGACAATGGAGAATATGGCTCGAATTACTGAAATATTAGGGTTCTTAAAAACTCTAATACATTCCTCTAATCATGATAAAGTAAGAATCAACAAAGTTTCTCTTGTTGACATTAGAACGTGTTTTCAAAATGCCCAAGACAAGATTAAATTTTTGCAGCCTGAATCTCGGCTATAGCAAGCAAAATTACAACAATGGAGTCGTAATTTTGAACCTGTTTCTATTCATAACAATGAAATAGACTCCCATAAACAGCGAGTCAATAATGTTGCAAATTCAGATTCAATGCCTAATGCAACCACAGATTTGCATGCAAAAGTAGAAATTCAGCCTGCACTTCCCAAGCCCATCATCATACCTTGGGAAGAGCTTGTCCAAAACAAGAACAGAACTAGTCTTGGATATGGCAAGGACGTGTCCTTTCACATTCAAAACTACTCAAAACCCATTCAGTTTCAAAGTGTTGGATTCCTTCATGACAGTTCATCTCCAGCTGTTCCATATTTTGCCCCTCTTCCAGAGAAACAGAATGTGAAATGCCAACAATGTGACCAAGTTGGCCATATGAAAGATCATTGTTTTGATCTTCATCCATGTGAGAATTGTCATATAACTAGTCATTCTTCAAACAAATGCTTTAGAAACAAACCTCCTGCAAGAACAAAGATTCATCCTGGATGGATCGCCTCTTGGCAATGGGCATCAACAGCCAAGAATACATTCCAGTCATATGTCAGAAGTTTTTCTAGAGTATTGAACAACCTTGTAGTTTAGTTTTCTCCATCATCTCAGCTTGTATCTAACAGGGGGAGAAATGATGGCCATCTACAAGCTTCAAAGTCACATCAAGCGAGCCTAATCCATAACCTACCATATCAGATTTAGAGTTGTATCCAGAGACAAATATGCCCCTTGAAAATGCCTTCAGTCGGTGATACCTCTTCAAAGAATTGGGGACACTTCCTCTAGCAGAAGACTTCAGCTTATTTCCAGTTTTGGAAGAGTGCCAGGAATTGCATTAAGCATTCCAGAGTTATTGGTCATCCTTAAACCATCACAGGTTGAGACCTCCCTTCCATGGTTGAACGTTTCCCTCTTTAAAACATTAGGGGCAGTTCCTCTAGTAGAATACCTCAGCTTCATGCCAAAATTGGAAGAGTTCTAGGAATTTCACCAAGCGTTCCAGTGTTGGTGGTCATCCTTAAACCACCACCCCTTATACCAACATTTCAGAGAGCACATTTAGCCTAGTGTTGCCATGCATTTTTGCATGTTTTGTATTACAGCTCTCTTTTTGGACTCATACATAACCCTTCAGATTAAGGGGGGAATTTTGGACACCTAATCCTCTAAGGGTTGGTGTGGAAGCAGAATAGACTAAGGAAGTCCAAGAGACCTTGGGATATGGAACCCAATGGTCACACGAATGTACTATAAATGTATATCATTGTCAAATAATAGATGCACTCTTCTTCTTATCTTTAATATTCTATTGCTGCCATGTGTGTGTTTGACATTTTTTAATGTTATGGTTGAAAACAAATAGAATTTTGGCGATCTTTAGTGTGATGTTATTATATGTTTAACAACATCGATGCAAACTAATAGAATTTTAATGTGTTTCAGATCCCATTATTTTATCTTTATCATCATTACTAAAACATGTTGAAATTGTACTTAGGAAAGAAAAATGTTCTTCTACCAAAAACATTAGTGTGTTTTTTCCTTAAAAATAGTTGTTTTTTTGCACATAAAAATTCGGTTTTACTGGAATTTTTTAAAAATGTTGAAAATTGACCCTAAAAAAAAACAATCGTTCCAGTATCAACACTTTTCGTTTTCAGGGTGTTTTTTGCACAAGTTTTGCACAAAAAATTCGTTTTCACTGCCAATTTTAAAACATGTTCAAAATTGACCCTAAAAAGAAAACCATCATTCTAGTATACACATTTTTCGTTTTTAGCACTATTTTAAATGTTTTTTCAGGGTTTTTTGGCCAGAGTTCCCATTTTTGCTTCATGCTGAAGCAAATCCTTTCCCTTTTCCCTTCTACTTTCATTTTCTTGTCTCATTTGAAATTTTGTCTTCTTATTTTTTATCTTCCCCTTCGTTCTCTCTTTTGTTGGGTGTGGAGCCTGATTATTTTCTTGATTCAGAGGTATTGTTTCAGCTGCATTTGGATGTCAATCCCTTACGGGGGGTGTGGGGGGTCTTATCCCCCCTCCCCCACTAGTGTCACCAGGTTCACAGGGGGGCTTGGTAGGGGTTCAAGGGTAGCACCCTTGAAGAAAAAATTAGAGAAAATTTGCCTTGTAAATATTGTAATTTCGTAGTCAATCTTGGTTGTTTATCAGACAGAATATTTAACAGTAAAAGTTATGTTAATTTAGGGTTTTTTCCTTAGAAGACAACCCTTAATTTATATGATGGTATTGCATTGCGATTTTTTATTATTTAGCAATAGAAAAACATAGGAAACAGTGTGAGAGATAAGGGGAAGTTACAAGGAATTTTCTATAGGTTGTAACCCTTCAGTTTGCTAGATAATATAAAAAGGAATGGTTGGTTGTTTCTATGGGGATGTAGCCCAAGTTGGGTGAACCACATATATATGTGTCTCTCTTGTTTTATGATTTTTTTAGTGTTGGTGTTTCTGCAACATTTTATGTGTTCCATTGCTTTGTTATTTAATTTCTAACATATATATGTTGATCATTAAAATCTTCTCCCTCATTCTTCTTACTTTATTTTTCTACTAACCCCCTTCTTTTTAGCTTGGTCAAATATTTTTTTAGATTTCATATATATATATATATATATATATATATATATATATATATATATATATATATAGGATATTTTGATGGTTCGGCCCAACCCGAGGGCTGTGGGGAGGGGCTATATTACACATCAACAGTCTTGTGTCCTACAAAATCCAAGTCGACCTAGGCAGGGGCACCAATAATTATGCAGAACTAAACAGTCTCAAAAACCTTCTCCTATTTGCGAGAGAACTAAATTTCCAAAAGATTCATATACGGGGATTCATAGCTTTTATAAATTGGATAGACGATGTATATCACTGTCACTTGTACACACTCAAAGACATGTTGGATGATATCTTTACATTAAAATCACAATTTGATTTTATTGTATGCTCACATATGTACAGGGAAAGGAATGAGATCGTTGATTGTCTATCCAAAGCAACTGTGTAGCTGAACATGGGACAATGGAAAATTCAGGAATACAAGGAGGGTGTTTTCTACCATTTTTTCCACTAGCCATTCATTGAGATGAACGGGCACCTCTTGGAGTGATCTCACAGATCGTTCCTTTTTTTTCGGTTTTTTGGTTCTATGTTTTCTTGATATAGTTTATGTTATTACTATTGGGATAGTGTCTCTGTATTTTCTTTATTATGGCAAATATAACTACCTGGACTAATATGATGTAAATTTGAATACAATGTTTCCCTAACTCTTCTGCACTTCTCTTCAGTGAATGCATCTCATACATGCAGCATTATACAACATGTAATTTTCTTAACATATCAATGAAAATTGCGCCTTTTTCCTTGGATATATATATACCTATTATATTTGTAGCCCTCATTATTGTAATAATAATTTCGTAGTGTTACTAATTTCCTTATGAACTTAATACCTTTATTTCTTTCTTTTATAATGTAAGAATTGATTATATATATATATATATATATATATATATATATATATATATATCCTTATATATATATATATATATTTATATATATTTATATCTCGATCTCCTTATATTGATATTATATACTAATGCATTTGAACACATTTCTACTTTATCTCCTTATATTAATATATATATTATAATATATTTTTATATATTTATATATATATTTATATATATATACTTTTGATTACAATTTGTTGATATAATGCACACACACACACACACACACATTAATATTTTTTATATATTTTAGTAAATATGATCATTGGAATCATGTTCTTACAATTTTAGTAATGAATTAAATTTATCTCTAACTTTTATCTAACCTAATGTCTAGTTTCCACTCTTTGACCTTGCATCTCTCTCTTATTTATCTTTCTAAACTAGATCATATTTCTTATTTATTTCTTGATGATGAGCCACAGTTGCTAGCTCGAAATGTCAACTAGAAAATATATTGTGCTGAATCAGGAAATATCAGATCATTTTTTTTCTTTTTTATTAACGTATTTTTTAAGTAAATTTATTAAAAAACAAATAATAAATAAATTTCAAGTGCCAATTTTAGAGTCAATTTTGATTTTTTAATCTAGATTTGTTGCCTTAGTGTTCTCATTTTGAGATGAAAATTCTCATTAAGTTGGTAACTATATTATCCTTCAGAAGTGGAGCCATACTCTCTATTTATGTAATAGATCCCTTCACCTAAGAAGGTGCACATTACTTAATATCGGTATCATTAGAAGCTACATTTTTTAAAACCTTTTGTTCCTTTGAAAGACACCCTAAGCTAGGCTCTAAGTTATCCTTTGAATGATCTTTCTCAACCTCTTCTTCATCGTCAGAGCTCCAAATATGTTATTGGAGGGATTGGATAAGTGTAGATGAGATTGGTTATCAAGTTGAGTCCCACCAAAGCTATTGTCACTTATGCTTTCTTTTTACTTGTTTCAGTGCACCTTGCTCAATATTATTTTGAGAGGTTGAAATTTTCTTTGCACTCTGCTTCGAAGATGGTTGAATTTCTTGGGATTTTAAGTAACATTTTATAAAATGTCCACACTCATGTTACATTTAAAAATGACTTGCTCATAATTAGGGCCTGTAGATAACTTTGGTCCTCCAAATCCAATTAAATTGCCTCAGACACTCTTGGTTGAAAGTCCATTTGCACACAAAGTCTAGCACATGTAAAAAAAATTCCTTTAGGTTCAATATAAATTATCTAATACCCTAACTTTTCTCCAATATTTTCAAGGAATCAAGGTCCCAAAGATAATATGAAGGTGTGGGAGTTTGATCCAAATAGGAGCAAACATGATTTCTATATCTGGGTTAAAGTCCAAAGTCTAATGAAATAAATACATTCCCCTATTCCCCTGCAACCCATAGAATAGGAACAAGTTCTAAAGATCAAGTCCCTTTATTCTATATTTTCAAATAAAAGTCGACATGGATTGGATTGTTACATTGGTTTTTATCCATCTCAATGCTTATAGAGTGGAAAATTAGAGAAATCAACTTACATGAGCAATTTTAGCGGTAAGGCCCAATTTCGAGAATTGGGGACTTGAACCTTCTAGGGCCAGTGTGAGGCCTTTAATGATGTTTTTTGGGGAGTAAAACTTTTCCCTTTAAGCACTCCATCCATTAGTGTTATCATACAACATAGGGCTTTCCAACTATCTACAAAGGTCGTTAATTAGAGTTTTCATGCAAGAGTTATGCCTCCCAAAGTTCACCTATCGTGATGAACCACCATAATTCGAGAGGATGCCACACCGAGCCCTATTATTCATAGAAAAGGCACTAGACATGTGAACATGATGAAGAGGACTCTCGAAGGGTTGATATTGTAACTTTACTTAAGAGTTCAAAGGAGTCAAACTTAACCACTAGTTGGCTACTAGGCTATGTTATAACCATGCCACTAGGAGGAAACACGGTTCCATTCTATTCAAGTGCATTATGTTGCATAGCTGAAAATAGTTGCTAAGAGCGGATAAAGAGAGAGAGCATAACATAGGGTTTTGTTTTGTGGCAATCCACGAGCCATAGGTCTCACTACTTTGTATTTGCACGACTTCCACTTAGAGGAAGAGAGAGCAAAGAAACCTCACCTTCCAACTAATTTTTCTTCTAAAAGGATTTCCCAAAGCATATCTTATGTTCATTGTGGTTTGTTGATGTTTACTTTTCATTGTCCTCTATTTTCCATATTTTTCGTTGTTCTAGATTTATTAAATTAATAAATTTAGAAATCTAAGAAAAATAAACCCTCATAGTATAGATTTTTGAATTTTAATATATTTTATCAAATATGTTGAGACAAACTATCCAAGTGAATATCCTTTGCATTTTATAGATAAAAAGTATATAAAAATTCTTTTTTTGCAGTAATAATAGAAATAAAGTTTTGATTCATGCAATTCGTAGGGGTCCATTCTTGAATAATATTGGGGCTAGACCAAAGGCTAGTGAAATCATTAATTAATCCTCTCTCCATCGATTTTTTGATGTTTGATTTTTCCATAGAGTGTTCCATATCTAGAGTGGAATTGAAACTCACCCTTTTGACAATTTTGCATTTCTTCTCATTTGTTGAACCAAGGGCTTCCACATTTGATGTGGAAAGCCCAACCATTGAGATTGTTTAACGACACACCAACTAAAAAAACTCAACAAATATGAATTGCAAGCCTAGAGAAATGAAAGGCATAAGTAAACACACAATAATATATGGGAGTTTGATGTTGACAAAATTGCTCAAAGATCCATTCATGAAATTGGGATGAAGAAATTAATAATTTACAAACACAACTCACAACTTCACTAGACTAAAATAGCATGACAACAAAAAAAACCCTAGATGCAACATAAACACAATTTTTAACCCCATATATATATGATTAATTTAGTTTCAAAAATTAGTTAGATTAAACTTACAAAATGAAAAATATATTGAGAAATCAAATATAATCATTTTATTATATAATCTATTTTTATTAAATATTTTATAAATAAATAATAATTTATATATAATATTTTATGAATTTGTTTCTCTACATATTTATATAAAAACGGGTTTCAATTATATAAAAATGAAAATTTAATTAAATTTATTGTCATCAATATTTTTATAAATTTAAATTTGAAAATACTTGAATTTATATAGAATATTCAACTCTCAATGACTATCAAAAAATATGACTCCCACTTGTGAGAAATTGCTTATAAAATAAAAGTTAAAAGTTTTCTTAGCATTTTGCATACCCACTCTCTAATTTGTTTATCTTTATTTAGAAAAATAGGTATAAATGACAAGCAAGCAATGAAGGGTTACTTTATAGCAATATTATTATTTAGTTGGTTAAGGGTTATTTGTATGTAGATGAAGGTTGTAAATGCTTAGAAGTATATTGATTTATGTAAGTTAGAGATGTTATTTATAAATGTATAGAATATAAAGTAAAAGAAAATAAAAAATGGTAAGCACTTCGAATATGATTAAGAATTTTGAGAATTTTAAATTAAGTTTTTTTAATATTTTAATATAATAGAATTTTATTATTTTTATATAATATTTTAGTAGGTGTATAATTAAAAATTTTAAAGGTTGAAAATTTCAAATTATTAAGTTTTTTTAATATTTTAATATAATAGAATTTTATTATTTTTATATAATATTTTAGTAAATGTATAATTAAAAAAATAAAAATGGGGAATTTTAAATTATTAATTTTTTTTTAATATTTTAATATAATAGAATTTCATTGATTTTATATAATTTTTAAATAGTTTTTGTTTTTAAATTAATTTAGTAAATATATAATTTTAATAAATTTTATGTAAATTTTTTAAATGAAATTTATTTATAAAATAATAATTAAATTTATTCATAAAAAAATAAAAAATATAAAAAAATATTTTAATTTTACATTTAAAAAAAATATTTTAAACACTTCCAAAGAGTTAAAAGCTATTTAATTTCTTCCTGTGTATTTTTAATAAATTTTAACATAAATTTCTATTAAATAAATTTACATAAATTTAAAGTAAAAATCTAAATAAATTTGTGTTAAATGAATTTACATCAATTTAACATAAAACTCATTGAAAGAAATTTTATAATATCGCTTCATATCTTTAAACTTTCTTAAAAAGTTTAGTTCTCCAAATATATAATTCTTCCTCGATAATAATCTTTAATCAAAAACTTTGGTCTCCAAATATATAAACCTTAATAAATTGCATTGTATCCACGAGACCACGATTGTCATTTTGAAAGTGTTGTTATATATTTTACCACTTGCTTTCTTCACTGAAATCTATTTCTCAGCTTTGGTCACTGCTTTCTTCATTGCAACCTTCTCCATCACTGGAAACTTATCCCTCAATAAAGTATTATCCTAGGCGTTGGCACTGCTTCTTTACTACAGAGTCTGCAAAGCGTCACAGTAAGCTTAGAGTAAGCTTTCCTTTTAGAGTGATGACGATCATATCCCCCTAAACTTTTAGAGCCATGTAAATGCCATTGTTTACACAGTTGTTGATAACCATGTGATTTAGTGGAGCTGGTGGTAGCTCGAGAAACTTTCATCTTAGAGCAGAGTTCAACAATGATAACCTTAATAGCTTGTCTTATAACACCAAATTTATAGGCACCAATCTTTCTAGGAAGCTTATTCAAAATGGGAGTAGTTACCCAATTTGGTAAAGAAGCAATGAAGATTTCTTTCCATCTGGGATCTAGAATCATGTCAAAAGAAAGAGTACACAGATGATGCAGATATTCCATAAAATATTCATCAAAATGCTGCATATTAGTTAGCTTCATGGATGTAAGTGTGACTCAGCAAGTTCATTATTGATCTGAGGATAACCACAAAAATTGACAAGAATGCCATGCATTAGGAAACCAATCATGTTATTCACAGGTAATGAAGTCTGTGGATCCATATATGTAGTATTATCTACGTTCTTTACCACAGATGTTTCCCAAGAAGGAATGAGGACAGGATCATAATGAATTTTTGCTTTAAGCCAAGAATCAAGGAGTCCTTCGAATCCACTGATGATTTTCCTAGTTGCATTTATTGGAGAAATGTCATCTGCTAAATATGTGCGGTAGCAAACCAGCATGGAACTCAATCTAGACAATATTTCTGCTTCAGAACAATTATCAATATTCCATGAATATGTGGAAGAAGCAGACCAATCTTTATGATATTCTGATTTCATGACATCTCTTTTATCAGGAACAGGTGACCAAGAAGAATTCCAAGAACTTCTATCAGTAACTTTATGTACAGTTATATCTTTGGGTTCTTCTTCATCAGAAAATGAAATCAGATCACGAATGTCTTTCACTATCTGAAAAGTTTCTTTATCAGGAGGAGAAAAATTATTCACAAGAAACTCTAAATCTTCTAGAGTAGGAGGAGCAGAGGGCACTGCTTCAAATTTGTTGAGTACGATATCAGAACTGAAAGGCTTATTAGGATCATATCCTGATTTCAACCACTCAAAAACCATCATTTTATGTCCAAGGCTTGAAGATTTTAGACTGAAAACATGCCAGGATTAGCCATAGGAGCATAGACAAAGGTAGTTTCTGGTTTAGGAAAAATGATATCATTAGGATTCTTCATTTTTGATTGAAGAGTAGTAGGAACAACATAGAAAGGCAATTGATCTTGAGGATATGAGAAATAAGTAGTAGCTTTAAAAGTAGGATCAGGAGTGTTTTTCTTTTTCAGACTTTCAACAGAAGTAGAGACAACCCAAACTTGTTTCTTTACTACTTCAAGTGACGTTTTTAAGCTTGTCATCATATCTTGATTCTTATCTGCTATTGAATGTACTTTGCCAATCCATTTGGAATTATCATTAATCCCTTTTTCTAAAACATCAATAGTTTTAGTAATATGCAAATCATTTGATACAAGAGTTTTAATTCCATCTAGTAATTGATCTCTAGTAAAATCTACCTTTTGAAAATTTTTATCAATTATTTCTTGGAGCATTTTATTTTCTCTGGCTGCATATTGATGATTTCTTTCTAGATGTTTAATCAAACTATCTAGAGCAAGATTTGTCTAGTTTGTTGCTGCAACTGAATCCTGGTTAGACTGAAGTGGAAGTAACTTAAAAATGTTATCATCTTGTCTGATAACAATATTTTTCCAAGGAGGAATTTTTGTCTCAGTGCTAAGAATAGTGCCATCTATTAATTTCCATTTGTGTTGTGGCACTTCTGTCTCTAAGGCTGACCCTTGCATCATATTCACTCTAAGGGTTTGACAGATGTGTTTAACAAAAGCTACCCTTTCATCTTAACAGACTGTAAATGTTTTGGAACATTTGATTTTTCCAACATATTTTTATACTTATCATCTATGTGAGGGATGATAAGAGGTCCATGAATTTCAACTGGATTTTCCTTAATCTTTGTTTTTATATCTTCACGAGATAGATTCTTGAACTTTTTGACCAAATCCATTTCTACTTCATTTGTACTTGGATAATGGAATTCATAAAAAGAAATCCATTGGTTATTCTGTTCCATCCAAGTTTTCCAATTTTTATTGTTGACTTTGTTGATTGTTGACCTATCTTTCTTTGAATAGGTTTTCATTTCTTCACAATATCTATACTCTTGTTGATGAGTATACAGATCCCAGTGAAACATTTTCTTATACCATTCATCTGAGGGATCATAAGGACTTATTCCTTTGTATATCTTAAGAAATTAAATGATTTATTCATCAGAAGGAAGCTGTATTTTACTAGGAATCTTACTCCTAGGATCCAATCTATAGTTGGGGATTTCTTCTGGATATCCTAAGCCTTTTGTAGCAGATTTTCCTACTAATTGAAGCAAAATTTCTTCATGAGCTGAAAAGGGAGTACACTTTGTATATTCCTGTGTTTGATTTCCAGAACTTGGAACAAAACGAATCATGTTTATTATTCTTCTGTCTTTATCCTGTTCTTCTTTTTCATGGGGTTTTGGGAGACTAGGAGTTTGCTAACAAAAGCTAGGAGAACAATGAGGATGATTACATACAGATGGTTATGGAATTTGGAATGCTCATTGCATATTAATTGTTCTAGGAGGAACAATATTTGAATGTGGAGACTGAAGAGTTTGTGCAATCATATTTGATAACATATGCATGAAGTTTGGATAAGAAGTAAGATCATATGAATGACTTGGTGATACTTCAGGAATAGATGCAATAGAGGAAGTTTGTGGTTTTATTGTGAATTCAGTTTTTACAGGGTTTTGTAAAACAAGAGGAGGAGGAGGTCCACCATGCTCAGACTGTGCATACTCTGATTGGGGAAAGAAACGAGTTCGAACAAGGCCATTACCTTCTTGAATAGAAGTTTGAGGAGTGATAGGCTGTGGACAAGGAGAAGTACGAATAGAAGCCCAATTTATGACCCATTTTGTTGACGGTTTAAGATCTCAACGAGATATCATTTGAGGAGCAACAAGATTTAAGCCATAGTCATGAGTGATTAGAGTAGTGAATTAGAGGTTTCAGAAACTTGTTGGACAATAGAAAGAGTGGTCTTCTTATAAAATTTGATGACACACCACCAGTGAATAGCAACATTATTGCTATTATCTTCAAAATCATCATATCCATGTGTTTGGATGTCGAGCATTAGAGCATTGATGGCATTAGGATCATCTAAGGAAATAGAAAAATCAGGAACACACGACAAAGAAAGTGGACCGTAGGCTAATGTTCCTTGACATCCTCCAATTAAAGCTTTATGAAAAGTTTTCCATCAGCGATCAAAAACACAAGAGAAGACAGTGACGTCTTGACCTTTTCTATGTAGTGGCTGAATTTCAATTTGGATATGACCAAAATGAGAAAAATTGAGACGAGCTTTTAGTGCAGTTGTAAACTTAGATTGCTTCAAAATGTTCGTTGTTTGAAGTAGACGATTATTACTAGAGGTTTGTAGAATCTCTTCTTTAAACTTATATCATCAGTATTATATAGTGTCTAATAATCCCAGATTTGTATAGACATTTTTGGGGTCTATTTTTGGTAAAGACCAAGAACGAGACTTACTCTATTCATTTAATAATGTAATAGAGATTTATCATGGACAACGGTCTAAAAACCAGATTGTATTTTTTCATTACATTCTCTTTCTTCTTCATCTCTAATATTTTCATCAAAACTTTTATCACTAAACTCATGAAGAGAACTTCGTGCTGGAGAAAAATTATCCACAACCAATACTTTCTCACAACATGAAGAAAGTGGAAATACTTTCAACTTGGCTCTGATACTAACTACAAAGTGCACACAGCGAAAGCGAGAAAGTGGAAATGTGGAAATAAACAAGATCTGCGACTGATACTTTAATCACAGAGAGGGAAGAGACTCCTCTACTGCGCAATCTAGCATCATGAATCTGTTTTTGAATATATTTGAACACGAATGCCAACAAGAGTATTAGTTCATAATAAGTACCAGGTCTACTTAATCGCTCTAATATCTAACAATTCTTCTGAACAATATCCTCGTGACGAAACACGAACTCTAGCCCAACGGTCTACTTCTGCGTCTTTGTGACTTCTTCAACCTTAACAAGGCTCATACAAGTTCAAGAATAGAATCCATAATAATCTACAAAGGAGACATAGATTTACAAAAATTGAGGAATCTTTATTCATGAACTTCAAAACTCAAGTATTACAAAGTTACTTCTCAAGCAATACCAAGTTACTTCTCTAGCAGAAAGGCTCTCTAAATTTCTCCTAACCCAAATGCCTCTCTTCCCTAGTCTTCGTCTATTTATAGATCCTCCCAGTTCTGGGTTTGGTGATACCTCCATATCAGATATGAGAGAATCTTTCTTTCAGGTAACCCAAAGTACATTCTCACACTATCTTACTTTACATCAAAATCAAATCCTTGCATTAGATATGAGAGAATCCTGCTTTCAGGTAACCCGAAGAACATCCGCACAATAATTCAATCATAAAATATTTTATACTTATTCTTATTTGATATGAGAGAATATTGCTTTCGAGTAACCCGGAGGACATCCGCACAGTAATTTAATCATAAAATATTTTATACTTATTCTTATCCCTTTATTTAATTATATATGTCGGATTGATTACACTGTAAGAGATTCTTTTTCAAGGAACCTTACGAAAAACCTGTCTGTCACCAAAGTCGTACAGAAAGACATTACAAAATGACAAAATGTTCTAGTTGTTCACGAGAATAATGATGTTCTCTGAACCTATTCAAGGAGTCATTATTAAAATATTGTGAGTAAATTTCTTCCTCACATTCCGAAATTGGTACTTCAGCATATTCTGGTACTTCATCCTTAAAAAGTAGTAGGCCAAAAGGATTTAAATCTGGATATGTCATCTCATGAAATGACTCATAGTCATGTGAAGAGCCATTCATATTTCCCCCGAATCTTCTGAATAAAATATTTCGTGTAATAAACCAATGAAAGGACCCATTGGCGTGAAGTGCTACAAGCATGTGATAATTGGTGATATTGCTGATATCCAAAATCCTTTTGTATAAAATTCCTGATTGATGTGCCCCTGGTTCTGTAAATCCAGGAAGTTGTAATAACCAAAGAGAGAATGGGTAAAAACATAGAGGACTGATACCATAAATTTTCCACCATTATTTAAACCATTCAAGTGTGGGGTCTTGTTCTTTGATTTGTGTAACTTGCATCCCATGATATCTAAAAGAAAACTACACATTATAGAAAAACGAGTTAGTTTTATTTTCAAAACACATACCTGTATACTAGGCTTTATCTTGGCGTTCATGATCTTCAGAGTTCTGAAGGTTGGGTGGCAATAGGAAGCGGTCAATGTAGATTTCACAGCAGATTAGGTTTTCATCTACATCTCTGTGTAATGTGAAATCAAGATTTCCCAAATCTTGAAGAAAGATTAAAGCTTCAAAAGCTTCATCATTTCTTTTCATTTGATCATCCCATGAAAAATAATGTTGTCTAGTTCCATGCCGATATTTGATTTCTTTCATTGGAAACCAATCTGCTTGATAATCAAGTAGAGGTTTCTGCATATTCAAAGTGTGAGAACCATCAGCACATTCAATGTGAATCTATGAAGGAATTCTTAACTCCAGAAATGAACTCTACATCAAAACAATATTTGGTCAATGTCATTATCCATCTAACCATTGCTGCATCTTCAAAGTCACATTTATGGATAGCAAACATAAGAGCTTGGCAATCTGTTTTGACTGTAAAATTTTTATAGATCACAAAATCTTTGAATTTGGAAATGCCAAGGCAGATAGCTTTAAGTTCTTTCTTTAGGCTGGACCAATTTTTTTGTGTAGTTGACCAGATTCCAAAGGCATACTGGAAAATTTCATATTCCATTTTCTTTTTATTAGGATCATGTTGGTAGAAAATTGCACCCCATCCGATATCACTAGCATCTGTAATGATGGTTTTAGGCCATTCTTCATTGATTTTCCTTAAAGGAGAAATATTCCTAATTTTCCCTTTAATTCTTCTGACTACCTCTATTAAATCCTCTGTCCATGGAATTGGATCTTTTTGCAATCTTTTATTCAATAAGACTCTGTCTTGGGCACAATGTGTGAAAAATTTGGAGATGTAATTCAAACTACCCAAGAATCTTTGTAGTTGAGTTTTATCAGTGATTCTGTCTGGAAATTTATCTATGAAATCAAGACTATGTTGCATAATGTAATATGATCCATATTGAATCACATATACCAAGAAATCTACCATAGTCTGAAATAACTTCATTTTTGAATATGATAAAACTATACCTTTTCTTTGAATCTCTTGTAGAATATATTAAGATGCTCTATATGGGAGGGAATATCTGCAGAATGAATTAGAACATCATCAATATGTTTCTTCAAGAAATCATCCATACCTTCAAAATTTTCACCCATAATCCTCTGGAAGGCAGATGAAGCATTTACTAGTCCAAAGGGCATAACATTCCATTCAAAATGTCATTCTGGTACTGAAAAAGTTGTTTTCCACTTATCTTCTTCTTTTATCCCTACTTGCCAGAAACCAGACTTTAAATCAAAATTGGAAAAGATTTTTGACTGTGATATCTGAGACAAAAGCACTCAGGGCTTTGGCAGGGGATAAGCATCATAATCAAGAATATTATTCAGAGGCTTGTAGTTTACTACCAGTCTTGGCTTTCCTCTGATAATCTTTGAATGTTTGTTGACATAAAATCTAGAACATGCAATAGGGCTATGAGATTTTCTAATCAAACCTTTTTGCAGTAAGGATTTTATTTCTTCTTTACAATACCTGAGTTGTTCAAAATTCATTGGTATTGCTTTTGATCTTCTGAGTTTTCCATGAAATTCCTTTTTCAAAGGCAATTCTACTTCATGTTTATGAATATTCCAAAAGGCATTTGGATCTTCAAAACAACAAGATTTTAGTTTCTATGAGATCTCACTTATTTCTTTTTCAAATTTGCCTTTCAGAAGATTTTCATCAATCTTGAGCATTTCTTTCTTCTTCTCCATGTTTGCCAAGGTATTTTGTAACTTCTCAATTCTACTTAATCTATTAGGAGAATTGGAATGAATAAATGGATAGAAATAATCTATACCTTTGAAAAGAAGAAAATATCTCCATCTCTGTGATTTTTCATCATAAGTGCTTCCATGTCTTCTAAAATTGCTCATGAAAGGAGTTCCTAAGTACATAGCACAATCAAGCCCTGTGACTAATGGAGCATGAACTTGAATTCTTTCGGATTGAGAAACGAAGATATCTATTATAGCTTCTTCCATTTTCTTGATTTATCCACTTGCAGTAACAACTCTTTGTTATAGATATTTTTGGGCCCTACAACCCCAAGTAGAAAATATCCATAAACTAAGGGATCCTAAGTCCCTAAAAGTGTTGTTTCAACCCCTAAAGGAACAAGGTCAAATGATTACAGCTTCTCCCAAAAGTTCTCCATGAAAAACTGCCCAGAATGGGTCAATTTAAGATTAGTGCACTTCCTCCATGGTCAAGGTGCGCTTAAGCCCACCTAAATACAATATGGTGGTGCACTTAAGTGCAGAAAGCCCTTCTGTGGGGTGCGCTTATCGGGAAAGAGACAAATGGCAGTGTCATCTTGCAAGGTGGAAAGGCATGGAATCTTCCATAACTCTCTCCTGTGACACTTGCCTCTCTGAATTCGACCAAGGATGAGTAAGAGATGCTCAATCTCCAAGTGGAAGCAAGGAATATCAGTGGGAGGACACTAATCAAAAACACAAAGCTGACTCGTACCCCTGTCAAGATGTCTATATATGGATCCCTCGTCCAAGAGATCCAAAGGTTGGAATTGGGTATATTGCAAGGAATTGCTGTTAGTTTCTTGAGGTGATATCAGTGCTTGTTGGGTGATCTAAGCTTTTGTATGAGGTGAAACGAGAACTTTTCTTGTCAAGAGGATGATGCTAGGTCAGAACAGCTGGTTGTAACTCTCTTGATTTCACTTTGATTATCAATAAATCTATTCTTGCTTCCTCCCATATCTTTGTGTAATCCATGTTTATGCATTTATATGGCTAATCTATACTGACCCTAGATTATTTATATTAGTGGATCTGTGTTCTTGCATAGTCTTGTGTTGCTGTGATCCTGCAGGTATTCCTTGAAGCTGGGCATACGAAAGGACAAGCATCGAAAGGTTGTGAGAAGGAGGAAGAATCAAACAAGGAGTCAAGTGAAAGACAAAGGTCGGCCTCCTTATTCTTCTTCTATCTATCTATTATAAAAGGAATCAAAGTAGACTTTCTTTTGTTATTTCTAAGGCAACTACCATACCTTAGTGGGATAGAGCAGTTCTATATGGACAATAAACCTTGTAACAAAATGGCGACTCTGCTGGGGAGCGAATAGGTTGTTTGTTCATTTGTAATTGTTTACTTTATAAACACATAGATGGAGCCTGAAGATCAGCCAGCTAGCCTTCAAACTGCATTCGTTTTACGAATGCAAAGTAGATCAAAGCTACTTCAGTCAATCTTCGGGTTGTTTATAATTTGAACATTCAATCTACAAACTCTCTACTTGTTCTTTGTGGTAGCCTTAGTAGCCTCATTTAGATCGACCCCTGATTACCAAGTTACTGATCATCTTTTTCACGACCAAAAGCCCTGAACTGAACTGTAAATTGTGACGCGGAGCCTATTCAAAGTCTCATCTCTGGACCAGCACACCCTCTGAACTCTGAATCTGCACTTAAGCACACTTCCCGAGTGGTGAACCTGCACTGGAATGCAGATTCCCTATGTTACAGGTGCGCTAATCAGATTGAGCCTTTGCCACTGAATTTTGGTCTCCAGATTCACTTCTTTCAGTTCTATTCTTGAATTTTGCAGCCTGAGATCAGTAACCCTCTGTTTTGAAACCCTTTTCCTTGCTGATATTCCAACCTCTAATATGCAAAGAACTGTCAATGTTTTAAGTGTATTTTTATCATTTTCAGTTTCTCTTTTGCAAAAAGTAACATAATCAAGCTGTCGTCATTTGATTGAAAAGTGTTGTAACTGTCGTTTTTAGCCATAGACAGCAAAGCCCCATTTGTTAGTCGGTTATATGATTTACTGTTGCTTTTGATTTGAATGGCTGTAATTTTTAAAGTGTCAAAAAGCTATTTTTCCTTTCGAATTGTTAAATCGCTATTTCTTTAAAAAGTAATTCGAATTTTCACATTAAGATTTCTTTTTATCATCCATATATTAAGAAAGTCGAAAAACAAATACATGCATGTGCATTTGCATTTAGACAGTCTGATTGGCTTGATTTAGGAAAAGTGCATTTAATGTGTGCTCTTTGCTCTTTGATGAAAGAAATTTGATTCTCTTTCCCTAGTAGCTAGGATTTTCATGACATAAAAGAAGACAAAAGTTTGTTTATCATCTTTAGATTGCATTTTAGGAATTACATCTATACATCACGCGGTGAACCCCAAAAGGCAAATTTCATAAACAAGATCAACTCTAAAATAAATTGAATGAATCTAACAATGCTTTGGAACCTAATGCAACATCTAGAGGTCTAGGATAGAGACGTGTTCTGGCGTCGTAAAACGTGGTAACTATCTCTTTCACTGTTGGTTGGGTGATTCCTCCACTTTGAGACGACAAGTGCCAATACAGACTTGTGCTCCCACGTACCGTCGAGTATATTTTGGGAGACCACTATAGGCTTTACCCTTTATCCATAGGAAGCCATGTCTGCCGCCTTATTGATCGCAATGCACCGAACACAACATTCGGGAAGATTGACTGTCGTACCGTAAAACATATTTTCCAGTTTTGTGATTGGTTTGGTACACCCTCTACCTAGATCTCCAGAGCAGTCCCTTTCGTTCCTTTTTAGACTCTTTAACAGAAAAGGTCCATCTGAGCACTTGTCACTTCGGGCTCATTAAAAATCAAAGGAGACTAGAGTCATCTTTTATTTTTTCTCGACTCTTTAAAATTGAAAAAACAAGTTGTGTCAAAGCATCCTAAAATTTATTTTAAACGGAACAATCATCACCTTTCTACATTGATCTTAGGTTGAGAAAATGGAGTCCACCGACCAAAGGATTCCCCTTGGAGGGAATCCTAGTCCCTTCTCCTCTTGGGGAGATATCGGTGCGCCCCACATGGCCACATTGTCGCTTCCAGGGTTGACAATAGGCTTGCCAGTCTGGCTCTTCTCAACCTCTGTTGTTATGAACACCGCAATTCCTGAACAATCAAGTCAGCAGCTAAACGATCCAAAAGTTACCCCCAAAACCTCCACTTCATCCAATTCTTCCTCCCTTCCTTCCTCTTCGCTTGGTAAGGCCGAAAAAGCCAAAAATCAAGTACCTAAGAAGAAGAAGGAAAAGAAGAAGAAAGAGAAGAAGAAAAAGGAGCCAAAGATGAAAGGGGGCAACAAATCATTGTCTAGTGAAAATCCACACACTGCACCGACCAGGCCTAAATCACCATGTGTCATTTGCAAAGGGGACCATTATCACAGAGATTGCCCCTCTATCCCTTAGATACTAAGGGACTGGTCCCCTCATTTTCACAATCCGGTGTCGTCAACCTCTGAAACTCATGTTGAAAACGCATCGTCGACTAGTGAAAGTGAAGCCTATGGAAAAAAAGGAAATTATAGATTTCCTTGTAAATTGTGTGAAGGTGATCATGCCGTCCACCGTTGTCCCTTCTTAGACGAGGAAAAAAGAGTTCTGGAAGATAGTCCGGTTTCATCGATACAACTTCCACCTGGATATAAAAAACTCTCGCCAAGTCCACCACTAGTCGAGAATCCAGCTGGCCCTCTGAATTGGTCAGCCGAAGCATCAATCGTCGAAGATGAACCATCTGAATCCACACCAGATAAAAGTCAAAAGGTCGAGACGGCAGTTGACCCAGTCTTGCCTTCAGAGGTTCCATCTTTGGATGATACCGTCATCGAAGAGAATGAGGATAGCACCGTGCAATTTTTTTCCGTGAACACAGACTCTAATGATCAAGGGAACAACTTACCCATTCCTTTACCGCAGGAAGGAAGTTCATCAGAGTCATATCCGGCCTTCTATTCGGTCCCACCTCCAAGCAACCTGGTTGTTTCCTTCGACTGGAATCAACTAGGCAGACCCCATTGATCGGCCAGCATACCATTTCGAATTATTGTTCAAATCTATAGAATGGTCATGGTTGGTACCATCATTGATGAAGGGGCTTCTGTGAATATCCTTTCCTCAACTGCTTGGAAAGCGCTTGGTTCGCCAACGCTTTTGCCTGAAATGAGAAATCTGATAGGCTTTGATAAAGGAACCAGTCTATCTTTACGTATTCTTCCCAATGTACCCATAACATTGAAAAGGAATACCGTTCAAATAAACGTTATGGTAGTCCAAGGTCCCTTAGATTATAATCTACTCCTTGGGCAAGACTATATTTATTGCATGGGAGCAATTGTCTCCTCACTCTTTAGAGTAATGTGTTTTCCGCACGAAGGAAGAATAGTCAAGCTCATAGACCAACTTTCATTCCCCGGCTCACACATAGCAAATAGTCATACACCATTCCTAAATGGTCTTTTCACGCAAGGAATGTCTCAACACCCAGTCCGTCAGCCCGATGAGGGCGAGTGATTCGGGGGCGTGACTGAAACCCAGGGGGCATGCACCCTGGTCTGCTTCGGCAGAAGAAACTTCAGGTATAGGGTAGGTTTCCACGAGAGATATATGACCTCCGTATCCCCACCCAAAATTGGAAGAGGGGGTTGGAATGGAACAAGATACTCTTGTCAAAGTTATGCGAGTGTTGGGCATCGCCACTCCCCATTGTTTATTTCGGTAGACATCGCTGAAGAAATGTTTTATTTTCAACGCGAATAAAACAATCTTTGGTAGCCTATTAGAGGAAGGCCTCTCTCGGTAAAACAAATGTTTTAACGGCAAAAAGTAGGGGTAACCTTGAAACCATATTTTATACCTGGGGGCATGCAAACCTTTTGGCGTGCAAGCGAAGAGCGACCATTTATTTTTTAAATTTTTAGGTCCTCCCTTTAAACCCGTAGGCTAACCCTTTAAACTCGTAGGATTGGTCATTTCCTAACTTGCATAAATAAAGGATATGGGGCAAACAAATGAAAATTTGGAATATTCAAATGAGACATCCTTTTCATATGACTAGATTAATCGAGCAATTTTGATGTGGACTTCATGCTCGTTAAAAAATAAATATAAGCAATGAGCACATGTTCCCCCAGAGTTCAAGCTCATCGATAAAAAATGAACCAATTTTTCGTAAATGACCTTGTGAATGTAAGATTTCAGCCTTTTAAAGCCTTGGGCGTGTTTGCACCACCACCTCCACTTTTCAAATTGGTCGATCATTCACCTCCATTTGATTGTTTACCCATTTTCAGGAACAGCTGCGAAGAGTGATCATTTTTAGCCATCCTTGTAACACTGCCATGATTTGAAAATTCCAAGCCTTACCTAGAATCAGCTGCTACCCATTTCATCACTTGTTCCTCAAAAGACGAGTCTGCTTTAAGCTCTTTTCAACTGACTCGGAAAATATGAAAAGATCGCCGAGCTATTGGCTTCTCCAGCTCGTTAAAATGACCGGAAGTGCTATCCCTCCTTTAAATTTTAATCTTTTTTGGACTTGAGGGATCATTACAAAAAAAGATCGAGTGCTTTTTTTGTTCGGCTCGTTAAAAGGATCGAAAATCCATCCCTTCTGTATTGTTTTATACTTTTTTGGACTTAAGGGATTAAATGATGAAAAAGGAATATTGGAGTTTCCTTTACGTACCTTTTCAGACTCTCTAAAATTGAAAAGGACCGAGTTGTCTTTGTCGTTAAATTCGTTAAAAAACATAATAGCGACAAACTTGTCTGTGGCAGGCAAGAACAAGTTTCACTATCGCTAAGCTCGGTAAAATGAAGCGATGGGTTTGCCCGAAGGGAAAATTATAGAACAAGCATATGTTATCCTCCTCAAGCTTGATAAAAATAAAGAGGTACTGGTCAGCAATGACTGGGGAAAAATTGGGAAGAAAACTTGAAGAAACTTTGTTGGTAGCAAGTCACTCTTGAACATGACACTTTCGCTCCGCATCCATGTCGGGTTAGGTTGTTCCATTCACCGGTCACATCACCATGGTCACATCACACCATCCACATTTTGGGGTTAATGCTACCAATCCATCATGTCAGTGTTGCCGATATGTTCAAGAGATGTCATTCAGAGAATTCAACCGGGTCCACCCACCACAATACATCTATACTCCATCCTTTCATGACCGCCATCCTGAACCTTATATCATCAGACAGTTTTCACCTCCATGAAAATCATTTGCTCCTTTCCGTGTCATTGATGTGGGATTCATTAAGGCCCTCCTATGACGGATCACTTCTTGTCGACATCAGCTCATTATCCAAGAAGTTGATCTAGGAATACCCCCTTCAGTACTTTGGAACTTACATGCCTTAATGGCAAGTTTCTCACTTCCGGCGAAAGGTTTACATCATTGGCCTTTGACCGGAAGATTTTGCGTAGTGCTCGATGCCAAGTCATTTATTCACACCACGTAAATTGTACTGCAGTACCTTGAGGGTCATCATAATTATCGGTGATTCCTCTCGGGCCTATTAACAGCTTACATTATTGGTTGGTAATCAGGCGATGTCTTTCCATGTTCGACTCCAAAACATTTTTCACATGGATCGACTTGTACTTTGAGTGAAGATAGGAAGAGATTGAAGACCCCGGATCTAGTTTCATCCATCCGAGTTGCGATATATATTCAGGAAAATAAAAACATCAAATGTACAGCATTACGGCACAGATCATCATCCAATCAAAAGGATGATGGCTCTACCAGAATCATCAGTCTATTTTCAGACAGTTATCTGTCCTATGTACATGAGAATGAATTTATAAAGCTGAGCATGGGAATGCCCGCCTCAGCTAGATCATGAAAATGTTATGAAGATAATGTATTGTGTTGTATCTTATTACAGGTCTCCTCTTGGCTCGAAAGAACTCCGGATCCTCATTATAAAGCATTTCACCCAACTTTTTAAAAGAAAAATAACAACCTCATGCTTTAGGGGGCAACTGTTATAGATATTTTTGGGCCCTACAACCCCAAGTAGCAAATATCCATAAACTAAGGGATCCTAAGTCCCTAAAAGTGTTGTTTCAACCCCTAAAGGAACAAGGTCAAATGATTACAGCTTCTCCCAGAAGTTCTCCATGAAAAACTGCTCAGAATGGGTCAATTTAAGATCAGTGCACTTGCTCCATGGTCAAGGTGTGCTTAAGCCCACCTAAATACACTATGGGGGTGCGCTTAAGTGCAGAAAGCCCTTCTGTGGGGTGCGCTTATCGGGAAAGAGACAAATGGCAGTGTCATCTTGCAAGGTGGAAAGGCATGGAATCTTCCATAACTCTCTCCTGTGACACTTGCCTCTCTGAATTCAACCAAGGATGAGTAAGAGATGCTCATTCTCCAAGTGGAAGCAAGGACTATCAGTGGGAGGACACTAATAAAAAACACAGAGCTGACTCATACCCCTGTCAAGATGTCTATATATGGATCCCTCATCCAAGAGATCCAAAGGTTGGAATTGGGCATATTGCAAGGAATTGATGTTAGTTTCTTGAGGTGATATCAGTGCTTGTTGGGTGATCTAAGCTTTTGTATGAGGTGAAAAGAGAACTTTTCTTGTCAAGAAGATGATGCTGGGTCAGTACAGCTAGTTGTAACTCTCTTGATTTCACTTTGATTATCAATAAAGCTATTCTTGTTTCCTTCCATATCTTTGTGTAATCCATGTTTATGCATTTATATGGTTAATCTATACTGACCCTAGATTATTTATATTAGTGGATCTGTGTTCTTGCATAGTCTTGTGTTGTTGTGATCCTACAGGTATTCCTTGAAGCTGGGCATACGAAAGGACAAGCATCGAAAGGTTGTGAGAAGGAGGAAGAATCAAAAAAGGTGTCAAGTGAAAGACAAAGGTTGGCCTCCTTATTCTTCTTCTATCTATCTATTATAAAAGGAATCAAAGTAGACTTTCTTTTGTTGTTTCTAAGGCAGCTACCATACCTTAGTGGGATAGAGCAGTTCTATATAGACACTAATCCCTGTAACACTCTTGGATACTTTGTCTTTTGTGTTTGAGGATAGGGAATTACAGTGCCGCTTACTATGTTCAATCTTGAACCTGTATCAATTAGAACCTTCCACCATTCAATGGAAGAACCAATTCTGATTTTCATTTTTACATAGTACATTACATCTGCATTCATTCCTAATCCAGATCTAGGATCTTCAAATTCTTCATCTGGAATTTCAAAGTCTTCAAATTTGAAAATCCCTTTCATTGGATCATGATATGGATTAGTTTGTCTTTCTAGTTCTTTCTGTTTTGTCTGTGAAGATTCTCCTTTTGTGGGTTGTGCATGTAAAGAATGTATATTATGCCCCTGATGTGCTTTCATGCATATCCTTCTATTCTCTTTGACTTCTTTTATGAGATCTTTGATAGCTTGACTAATTGCAAGAAGTGTTTGAGGAAGATCATCTTCAATTGTTTGTTTTCTGAATTGTCTTGTTAGACCATCAACTAAAAATAAGGCTGCAGAAGGAATATAGCTATGTTGATGATTTGCCTGTGAATTTTTTTGTTCTTGATATTGATGTGACTTGGACTGTTGAAGATGGGTCATCAACAACCCTTTATACATTTCTGTGAGTTTTGGATCATCAACATTAACCATTTGTGCAAAATAATTTCTAGAAAGCTCATCATGATCTAAGCTTTCATTTGATAGTGGTTTGAACATCTTGACTGCATTACGTTTGCAAATGTTAGGATCACTGCATTCACAAAGTTCTTGAAAACATTCATTACAGTGTGGATATTTACAATATTCAACTTTAGAATCTTCTTCTTCATAAACAGCATGTATCTGGTCATTTAGGTCATAATAATTTTCTGAATTTGTTAATTCTTCACAGCTGGAAGGGAGATCAATAATATTTACCTTGCCAAATTTATTTTTATGGCTAAATTGTTTCTTCTTCCCAGATTGTTGTTTGTCTTTTTTCAGTTTTGGACAATTTGGAGCAATATGTCCATTTTCATTGCAATGGAAGCAAAATATTTCCTTCTGTTTTGGCCTTTGATGAAACTGGCATGTTTTTTTGTATTCTCTGGGAGGCCTTCTATGAATGATATTTTCAAGAGTATGAGAGAGTAGAGAGAATAGAGAGAGAGCTCCAAAACGGAATTGACAAAAGTTGAACCAAAAAAAGCTGTGAAATGATCCTCAAAAGCATTTTTATTAATGAGGCCTCTATTTTCTTCAATTTCCTCCTCACATGCAACCTGTGACCTTTCACCTTCCTTTTCTCCTAATTTCCTTTATTTTCATAAATAAAGTGCCAATTAATATCTCTTGCCTTTCCAAGGCCTCTGCCATTTCCTTTTTAAGATTTCTTTATCTATAATAAACCAAATGAACACGCACTAGGATGTTTTTCCCAACGTTCAACTTGGAATACATGCCCTATGACCTTGGTCTTATTTTTCCTTTATTAACTTTATTACATGAAATTTTAACCCAGGGTTGTTACAACATTTTCTATTAACAAGAGGACAAGATATTTACAAAACATGTCATGATGATCATGGAATAAAAATTATATATCCATGCTATAAATGAAACACAATTGGCACAATTAATTACACATTTAATAAGGTGTTGCAGCAGCTACAACACCCTCTAAAATTTTTGTCTACACTCAAATTTTGGAGCCTACTGTGGATCCTATTATTGATTTTTCCTTGGTCACTTATTAGTCAGTTGATGATTTCAGCCCCCCTTCTCGGATATCAAGTTTTTTCACGCTTTTATCTTTATATAAAAAGTGTCATCTTCGAGCATGGGAATTATCGCTTGTCATACAAAGGGGAGCTTTGGTTTACTTCAAGGGGAAATATTTATGAAGGTGTGTTCTCATCATATAGACATGTTTCACACTCATTTTAAAAGTTTCACGCACCATTACACAAGTGTATCCATTATGCTTACAAATTCTATCGACGGGGTCATACTTGTTGTAAGTTACCACAAAGGTTGTTGCCTTAAGCGAAGTATGTTTCATATGTTTTAGATGATATATGTTGCATCACTATGTGTCAAAGTGTGTGGTCACATGCAATTTATATCATTGTTCACATCGGTTCCACTGATCCCACACTTGGCCAAATTCTAGAGGATTCCTAGAAACTTAGCCTCATCTAGCCTTCCTAAACTACGCACTTTGCATCTACAACCATTAATACTTTTCCTTTCCTACTGGAACTGCACAATGCGCAAAAATACCAGCCTCCCTTGACCTACAAAATTGTGTATATGCTTCCCCTAGTGTCCTTCCCTCAGTCGGTGTTCACTACCTCCCAAAAATGTGTAGTTCTATCCCTCAAGCCTTTCAGCTACCTAGTCCCCCTTGCCTTCTGAAATTGCACAGTTTGTCTTCCCAGGGCCCCATCCCACACAATTTCTACCTGCTTGAACTACACAATTTTATCCCTTAGTGGGCACTGTGCAATTTTTTTCCTCAGTGAGGATTGTGCAGAAATTTCCCTCAGTCTGGCCTGAGTTGTGCATTCTCAGTGATCAAACTTGACCCTTGGTTACTTGAATTGTGCAATTTCACATTCACTCTAGGCCTTCTCCCCTGACCGATCACTCAGTCTCAACCCAATTCATGAATTCAAGTGCTCTATCTTAGTCTAGGGGTTTTTAGACTGATGTTGTCTCATCATGAGTGAATTGCACATGCAAGTACTCTATTACACTATGGCAAGATGATGAAGAAGCAGATGAAGGAGGAGGACATGATAGATGACACTTAAGGAGCTAAGGAGAAAATATAATCATTAGATAAGAAGACCAAGGAACACTGGGGTAGTATAGAAGGTCAAAGATTAGGACCACATGAAGACTCCATCTCATTCGCAACCCTTTGGAGGGTAGGTAGGAAAAAAAGCACATATTTCATGAAGTTGAAATGCATCTCTTAGTGTAGTATGAAGGACATATTATTATTTTCATATCATTATGTCTTCAATGGCATGTATGGTTGCAACACTGAAATTCATTCCATGTGTTTTCTCTAAGTGTTTTGCCCCCTTTTGCAAGATAGGCAAGATGTCATCTTTTTGCATGTTGGTTGTCGAACTTTTTGCATAAGATCATTCTTGAGGTTTCAAGGGCTCATCTTTGTGTTTACGAGCTTTTTTAACAACCATATGAACATTTGTCACACTCATTCACAAAGTTTTTAGCATTGTCACACAAGTGTCATCACAATCATCATAAAGCCTATCTTAGGTGTCACACTTGTCGTAGTTGGTCATGAAGCGGTCACACATAAGAAAAAGTGTTGTTCATGTGTTATGGGTGGTCAATGTTGCTGAGTCGTCAAGTATTTTAAGTGTTAGGACATAGTCAAATCCTCATCACATCACTTGTTAGTCTCACTGGTCTAGTAGTTAGCCTTTTCCAAAGAGGTTCCCCGATCCCTCAACTTGGCTTCACCCAACCTGCTTGGAATACGCACTGTGTAGTTCCAGTCAGTAGGTTATGAACTTAACCCTTGGATTTGTGCAATGCAAAATTCATGTCCCCCAAGACTCCTGCATTGTGCAATTCCTGATCTCAAGACCAACCTTCCATTCCATAATTGTGTAATCTAATCAGTCAGCCTTCCCTTCCAAACCTACGCAGAAGCTACCTTCAGTGGTCCTCCCCTCATCTTGACCCATTGCCTCCTAAAAATACGCATAAGTTAGTTAGTCTTCCTCTCCAGAACCGCACATAAATCTTCCATAGTGTCCCCTCCTTCAGCCGAACTCACTCATATCCAAAACTGCGCAGAAGAAAACCAATGAGCATTGCGCAGTTCCAGACCTCAAGCCGCAGCCCTGGCTACTGGTACTGCACAATGCACAATCATTGAGCCTCCCTTCCCAACTTGTAACTCAGTTATGGCTAGGTCCTTGGACCAGAATGCACCATCTTGGGCTATGGGAGTTTTGGGTTGATGTTGTCTTGTCATGAGTGAATTAAAGATACAGGAACATAGCGGGATAAGGAAGAAGGATATGGAGGAGGAAGACATGTAAAGGAAATTATTGTAGTTGAGCATGCCAGCTGATCTATCGAGGAAAAGGGACACAAACTCATGACCACAACCTAACACTTGAGATCATTGAAGATTCTATCACCTAGCCATGAGGAGGTGGAAGACAAGAGTATTCTCAATAAGACATCATTAACAAAAGCAACAATGACTTGTCATTGCCACATCACCAAACAGTCCATGTTAGGAGTGTCAGTGACTTAGCATTACCACAACCCTTATATATAAATTTTAACAAACTAATAATATTATTATTATAATTTTGAAAATCAATTAATTCAGCTTACAAAGTGTAAAGTATACTCAAAATTCAATATAGTTATTTTTTATTATATTATAATCCTATTTTATTAAATATTTTATCAATAAAAAATAAATTTATATGTAATAGTTTATGGATTTGTTTTTCTATATTTTTTCTATAAAATAATTTTATAAAATAAAACTAATTCATTAAATTTATTTTCATCAACATTGTTATATAAATTTGAAAGTGCAAGAATTTTAAAAAATACAAACACTCACTCTCAAATATTCACTACCAAAGTTTTTTGTTTGTTTATTAAAATTTTGAAAAGGGAGTATTTTTTATTCTTATGTAGTTTTAAATTGAATAGTTAATATATAAAATATATATATATATATATAAACATTTTTATTAATTAAGTATTATAATTATTAGCTTAATATTATATCTTATCAATATCACATGTTCAAAAACTATAATTTATTTTAACATTATAATATTTTATATAAATTTTTAAGCGAGACCAAAAATGGGTGAAACCAGGTTGAGACATATATATTTGATTATTAATCGACCTATGAAACATGTTCTTCAGGTGGGCACTTCAAAGTGAGGAAGCTGGAAACACCAACCCAAAGAGGGCGACGTCAAGAAAGATGACAGAATCGAGGATAAGAATCCTAGGATAAGATGATCAAAGATAGGTTGATCAAGGATAGAGAACGAACGACCTCAGAGAACATATATTTACGTACCCAGAAAGGAGGACAAGGTGTTATCCATCCTTACAGAAACTTCCTTGGTGCCATACCCTTAAACATTTAATACATTTAGGCTTCTTCTTGATCAACCTTATCATGGATATTTAGATACTATTTGAACTCCACCCTTTCCAACTCACTTGGTGCCAGCTCCCCACCTCATCCCTGTTTTAATATAGGGAGGGATCTTCTTGATAACCTACTTATGCATAAGATTCACCACCATATTCACTACGTGTGTAGTATAGGACGGGGCCTTTTATTCTTCATACACTTATCTTATGAGCTACGGGCTTAGGCCCCACTAAACCTCACCACTCGAATCTTCTTTAATCTATAAGTTCTTAATTTGTAAATAAAAATTCTGAACTTGGAAAACTAAAAAATAATCAGAAGTTTCAAAAATGGGGAATTTCAAATAATTTTTTAAAATATTTTATTATAATGAAATTTAATTCTTTTTTAATTGAATATTTTTTATTGTGTCGAGAGGAATTCTCTAGTTATGAAGGAGATGTTGTCATGTAACCTAATGTTACATTAAAAAATATAAAAAAAAAAAAATATGAGGGACATGTTGTAAATATGAGGGAGATGTTGTCACTTAACGTAATGTTACATTAAAATATATATTGTATATGTGTAAGATATGTGTACCATTACTATATATGTGTCCGCTAATATATGTTAGATAAAAATATATATTGTATATGCGTAAGATATGTGTACCGCTTTTTTTTTGCTAATGTAAGAGTCAGACCTTACAATTCATTAATCACAAAATAAAGTACATAGAATACATCAAAACTCTCATGGTCGTTGACTATGGAGATACCCCAATCAAAACTATTCCCTGCACCCTACCTCCAAACTATACATTTCTCAAAAGAAAAATTTATGAGTTTGGACTTGGATTCGAAAATAACACATGGTTGTCTACATATAAATGCAGCACATTCACCCGATTTCTTAAACTTTGGTACAATCTCCCTAGATAAACTTTTCCTGTGAAACCTAGCTTTCCTCTTTAATATCGACCCATGAACCTTTCCGTTTGATCCAACGGTTGTAGACCAAATCACACTGATGAGCTGCTTGCCAATTACCTCTAGGGAACACAAACCTACACGAGCGATCTGATTCGTTGAATCACAATGAAACATCCGATGGTGGAGATTAAAATTGTGTCGGCCAACATTCATGGAAGATAGCATGCGATGAGGGTGATATTCTTCTTGATCCCACCGCCACGTGGAGCTCAACGAATGGGATTGCTCCCGAAAGGGAAAAACTGCTTCCCGCCTGTTAGGGCCATGATCACCTGAAAACCACTCAGGCTGCAGTAAAAAGAGAAGAATTAAAATAACTCTGGTTTCGCGTTCTCTGGTTGTCCTCTACTCCTGGCCATACACATCATCAACCCTTCTAGCCTCGATGCACTAAGCATTTGCCGCCATCCTTCCTGCAACCCCTGAAGCCCTTTTGTTCTCGTCAATACAACTGGATTCTTCAGTGAACTAGATAATCTAGGGATGACCGGTTGACCTTTCCAACCATTTTTCAAAAGACCCCATTGTGATTATACCACTGATCCACCACCTGCTAGTTAACTGTACCTGCCTCCATGGTTCTTTTAAGAAACTCTGTATTGCCTTCATCTGCTTGGTTTTGACACTGTTTTTAATCTATCACGAGGGAACTCTCTCCAGTTCATCTCAAGCCTGTTATCTGTGTAGATCACTCCTTGATTGGCTAGAAAATCTGCAAGTTTATTGGCCTTTCTTCGTACATGTGCGAAACTGACTGTTCTCAGGCTCTGTAGATGACTGTGAATTCGTTGGAAGATTTGATTTAGCCTCCAGTTTTAGGAGGCTTTTTCCAGATTTATTCCCCACCTTATTCTTTTGACTGAGTTAATGACCAACTCGGAGTCGGCTTCAATAACCGTATTTTGGTGATTTTCCTAAACCAGGAACTCAATACATTGTTCCACGACCATTAACTCCGCCATGTTGTTGGTGGCCTTTCCTAAGTGGTCATGGAAGATAAACAAAATGTCTGACTTGTCATCCCTTAACACCCCTCCATGGCCTGCCCAACCCGGATTACCATTAGAAACCCCATCAATGTTGAATTTTAGAAAGCCCTTAGGGGGAGGATGCCAGAAGTCTAGCTGAGGATCCACAATTGAACTTTTCCTGATTAATCCCTAAGGAACGAGTCCTTGCAAATCTAGCCTACAGAGAATCCTCCAGTCTGAAGTAGAAGGGGGGATCGAGGGGAGACTTCGAATTGTAGTACTAAGATATGTGTACCGTTACTATATATGTGTCGGCTAATATATATTGTATATATGTGTAACGTTACTTTAAAATAAACTAAAAAAAATAATTAAAATAAAAGAATGTGTCACCTAATATTAACAAAATCAATTTTGAAAACGATATATATATAATTTAAAAAGAGTTGGATTAGCTTATTCATTGAATAACAAAGAAAATTAGGTAAAGGAAGCGGAGGATTCAATTGGGCATAACATGTAATAATAACGAGGTAAATTTCTATAATCAGGTTAATTTATATTTCGTTGTGTTTTTCAGTTATAGGAAGGTAAACTCAATATAATGCAAGGTGATCAATAAAATTAGTAGGAGTGGGGGGAAATATTGAGTAGAATGTAATATTTAGGGTGGGGTGTGACTTAAAATATTAGGTAAAATTTAATAATACTATATTTTAATTAGTATTCTCCACTACTTACTAATATGAGTATATCATTTTAATTTCTTTTTCCAAATTACTACAAATTTTGAACTCAACAACTTAATAAATTTCTAAAAACCAAATCAACTTAGTAAATCTCCCTAAAAACCCAATGACTTCTAACAAGATCTGATACCAAAATCTCTACTCGGTGAATTTAATTGTCACAATAAATTGTTTTATCAAAACTCTAATAAAATTAAAATAATATCTATTTATTACGAATTAAAAAATACAATATTTATTTATTGTAAAGGAAAAAAATATAATTTTACTTAGATTCATCTATTAAATTTATAAATATTTTTCTTAGAATTAACAAACTAAAAATATTTATATTTATATTTTAATAATTCAAATATTATTTTATTTAAATGATATATATTTCAAAAATTAATATAATATATATATATATATATATATATATATATATATATATATATATATATAATTATAAAATTATTTTATTAAAATATTAAGGATTAATAATATAGTTAATCAACATTAAATAATTTTAAAATAATATTAAATTATCATTTTCTCAATCTAACTTATATGTAAGTACACTTTAAAAATAAATCCAAATTATTTTTAAATTGAATCACACATAAAATTACAAGCATATTTGCAATTGTTTAAACATTTTTCAGGGATTTGAACCATCACAATATGTTTTGAAAATGAAGATTTTAATTTGTATACAACCATGTGAAAAGATGGAAATTAATGGTGGGGTTGTTGGCTTATCAAGATTGGATTATTATTTTGTTTGTCATCCGTCTCTATTTTTCGAGTGGAAAAAGTAGAGGAAATAGTTGAAAGAAGCATTTTTACTAATACAATTCAGTTTGACAAATTGGTGTCTAAAATTTTTCGAGATCATTTTGAGGAATCAAATGGGATTTTATGGGTGTAAAACATTGCCAATTTAGCACCACACCTTTTTTACTTGTTCTACATATACCAACCTTTCCAATGATGCAATAATTTCCTTAATTAGAGTCCATATGAAAAAATTATGCTACTTGAAAGTTGACCTTCATGTCTTGACCACTGTAATTTGAGAGGATGGCACATCAACCCCCATTACTCATGGAAAAGGGGCTAGCCACTTGATCACAATGAAGAAGACTCTAAAAGATCTTATATTTTAACTACAGTAAATAGTTGAAGTAGTCAAAATTAACCACTAGGAGGCTATTGGATTGGGTTATAATCGGTCCTCCTCTAGGAAGAAAAGTGGTTCCAATTTTTTCAAGTGCATTTTGTTCCATAGACAAGAATAGTAGCCAAGAGGGATATTCCCAAACTAAGATCATATTTAAGATTATATAGTCCCATAGCTAGCATCATTCCCTATTCCTCATTCGTATGAAGAGTCCAATGATGTAGCACGTAGTTGTAGTCTCTCTCGTGAGCTTCATGCTAATTAGTGCACCAAAAACCCTAACCCCTATAAAAGATATGAAAGAAGGAAGGAACTACAACCTAAATAATAAAGATAGTATTCGGTATACCTTAGGTTCTCTTTATATTTGGAATGCACAATTAATTACTCCTCATGCTAGGGACGATGACCTAGACCCTTAAACAAGGTATAGGAAATCTCGAGGATCAACCAATTGTATAGTCTTATAACATTGAAATAAGGTTCTCTTAATACAAACGTCATCTCTTCGACTGATTTGAAAAAACCTACATTAGGTGCATCAAGAATCATTTTCAATGTAGATTTCACTACATAAGATATGTGATGCAGGAGCATACAATCCAAGAGAAAATCATTGTATTTTAGTAGACGTAGGGAGTCATGTATTTTAAGGAAGTTTGATTCCTAAGTGATGAATTAATTTAACATTTAGGCTTTTGAGTGAGTAGGATAAGAATTAATTAAATGTTGTGAGGATGTTGTAAATGCTCTCAAATTAAGGAGAACATGAGTGGTTAATAATGACAAGAGAGTTAGAAGTCAATTATAACTCTTAAGGCAGTTTCATGATTCGAGGAACTAGAGAGAGTTCTTAGGGATTAATTAGAGTTAGAAGTGGACATAGAGGACATTTAGGAGCCAGTTCAGTAGATTAAGGGTTTGAACCAGTATTAGTTCAACAGAATCTTTCTGGTATAAATCTAAGCCTACGAGCAGAGTGAAAGGGGAGGAGGCCATTGATATTGAAGATTAGGTCTATGAGAGACAAAGAGTCTCGGATATGTAATCAATTTTTCATATTTATGTATACAGAGGTTTATTCCATAACTGTGTAAGTGTGTGGAATTTAGATTGAATGATTGAATTATATGTGAATTTGTAGGTTCTGTAATAAGGGTTGTAGGCATAATTCTGAAGGACACACAGAGGAGCAGAATGATTCAGAGGAATCATAAAGGGATCTTTGAATCCAGTTGAAGATTAGAGTGGAGCTCTGAAGAAGTAGTGAAGTGAGAATTCGCAAAGGTTAAGCTCAGAGAAAAGTTTGAGCAGCGGAAAAGCAGAAGTCGAAACCCTGAAGGAAAATCCAAAACCACAACGAAAAACATTGAATGACGAATTAAAGTTAAAGAAAAGGAATGAGCAGGAGAAGTGAAGGGGTATTGCATAGGATTCATTCGATGTCAAATATCAATGATCATCACATGAAAGAATGCATGGAAGATAACTCACGAAGAAGCAGTTTTTATATAGGAAAGTGTTCAGGCAGAAGAAGGACTGTAAGCAGTATTCTTTCATTTGGCTCCGATTCCATTCATAACACGACACATAGCAAAGTAGTGGAGAGGGAAAACTGATTTATCAGGTGGTTAACCCCCATGCTTGTTATCTACCCGAAATCAGGGTGAACCGTCAAATCTATTAAGGATAGATCTATGGCAGAGGTTATAACGCAAGTTGTTTGATCACTGATCGGAGTTTGAATGGAGAGCGCAATGGAAAGCCGATGGATGACTATGGACCTGACAACAATTATGAATGTGAGTTTATAATGTTTGAAGTCCAGCCTATATGTTTCTATTGGGTTATTCCTTTATATTCCGATATAATTGAAGTTCCGCATTTAAAGGTAAGTTTATGTGATAAATGCTATGTAACCAATGTTTAAAGAGAGAAGGTTGCATACATGTGGTTAAAGGGTTAAAGAAAGATTAAACTAAGGTTTATGGGAGTGAATGAGTCCTGACAGAAGGTTTTAATGGAAGGCTTTAATAAAATCATAAATGAAGGCTTGAGGGTTGATTAAAATCCTGATAAATGGATATTGCCTAAGGGTTAGGCTATGTTGGGTTTTAACAATTATTCCGCAGATATTAAGAACAGGGTCCTTAACCATTGATGGTTGAGATTTTAACTCGTTAGAGAGTTAAAATTCCTGGGACAAATGTATTTATGCATTGTGGATGCATACTGTGGGTGTAAGCGGGGATAACCCTGCATCATTTGTGGTATCAAAGAAAGAATTATAATTGAAACAATTGGTGTTAAAACAAAACAAAGAAATTCTATGTGAAGAAAATGAGAACAAAGTTATGTTTTAAGATGTTTATGCAGGCAAGGAAGGATTAGATTCCAATCTGACAGAAAGTAGGCACATAGAGGTGATGTGTGGCAGAACTTGTAGATGCAAGAAATAGAGGACAATCCATTCAAGTTACTGGTGGAATGGTGAAACAAGATCATGCTGAGATCTTGAAGGTGAGGTGATGTGTTCTGTTTTGATTTGAGAATGTGTGTTTATACATTGATATGCAGGTGACAACAAAAGAAGGTGAGAAGGTTGCAACATCTAGAGCAAGGAGTGCTTGAATTGGTTCCATAGGAAAGAACCAGAGAAATGCTAAGAGAATGAGCTCAAAGAAGAGAAGCTTAGTGAGGCATATGTAGCAAGGAGGAGACTTCTTACTGCAGGGGTAGTGTTGCAGCTCACAAAGGAAATTCCACAAAGGATGTGGGTAGAATTGCTAAGGGATGAAGAAGATGGTAACACTTTCTAAGTGAAAGAAGAAGTGGTCAGAACCAAGTATTTCATGGTGTTTGAAATACAAGAGGACAATTGTGTTCCTAGGAGATGCAAAAGAATTGAAGCCTAGAGGGAGTAGAGAAAAGTGCTCAAAGGAGGTTCCAAAGATAGAGAACCAAGTGCTTACCAAAAGACCAAGTACAGAGGAAAGCTTGGTGAGGTAAGTTGCAACAAGGAGGACTTGGCATTGCAGAGGCTTTACTGCAACTCATAGTGAGTGAGTCAGGAGCTCATGAAGATTGAGAAGAAGAAGGTGGCTACTGATGGTCATAGAAGAGGTTTTGCGGAAGACCACAGTAGAAGAAAGATGAAGGAAGAGAATGCCAAGGCAAATGGCAAGAGGATGAGTCAAGAGGAGCTTGACAAAGAGATCGCAGAGATGAAAGAACAACTCAATGTATTGATGATGATACTTGAGGAAAAAAAAATACTAGGTTGGGTCTTGAGGAAGAAGCCAGTGAAGTGGTATAAGTTACAAAGAAGGCTACAATAGGGGCAAGTAAGGTGGTTGATGGAAAAACTCAAAGAAGCTAAGTTGGAAATAGAAATGGAAATGTCCATTTGTGAAGCAAAATAGGGTGAAGTTCTAAGAGAAGATGAAGACTTAAAGACTAAAACTTCAAGTGAGGCCAAAGGGTCACATGGTTTTAAATTTGACAATTTGTGTATGGTTGCAAGTGAAACATGTAAAGAAGGACAATTTGTTGATATTGTCATAAAGGGGGAAGAAGATAAGCAGAATCTAAATTATGTTCTGGAAGAAGATGAGATAGATAGGTGTCATATACAGCTATGGAAAGATATCAAGCAACCAAGTGAAGGGCTTGAGGAGATTGAAGGGGAGACCATCGAAGAATTTCTGAATCATATGAAGGATTTCGAACAAAAAGGAGATATGATGGCTGAAACATCAAGTGGGACCACACAGTCTTATGTTTTTAAGGGTGATAGTTTGTCTGTGGATGCAGAAAAAATGAAGGAGAATATTAGTGCAGATGGTGAGACAAGGATAGCACTTGGAGAAGATAAACAACAAGAAGAGACTATGTTATCTAAAAACATAGTAAAGGATCATCAGTTCACTATGATGATAGGCACAGTGGAAGTAGCCATGGAAATTGTTGAGACAGTCAATAAGAAAGAAGGACATCTACTGAAAGATGTTAAGAAGGAAGAACCTTATGCAAAGGATTTAACCTTGGAAGAAGGAACACTAAGAAAGGAATGTTTTGTAGAGGATGAGCAATCTTTTGAAACTGTTAGAAGTATGGAAGAGTATCTTTCATAATATAAAAACTCTGAAGTAAAGGAGGATGGAGAATGTCTCTTAAATGAGAGACGCAATGATTTATTGTAGCAGAAAGAACTTAATAATGCATTAACATTTGAAACTGTGACAACACAAGAAGAATTTCTTGTGGGAAAAAGAGATGAAGTTCAGTTTAAAGAACTGATATGTGAAACAAAAGTTGAAATCATTGAGCCTTGTAATTTACAAACTGACAATTTGTTTATAAATGCAGGAATAATAAGTGATGATGAAGTACTTGCGAAGTGTCACAAAAAAATTGCATTACTAGGGTATTTTCTGGGAAATTCAGAGTATGACAATGTGATTGTAGAGGAATAATTTCACTACAGTGAACAAGGACAGAAAGACATCATTAGAGCAGATGGTGTGGAGGAGAGACTAGTTAACAGTCTCATGAATTCTTTTGAAAATTCAAAAAAACATATTGATGTGCTGGTAGAGGAGAAAGGAATAGGGCATCAAACTGAATTGTTGCCAAAGGAAGATAAGGCACATAAGCCTTATGTTTTTTATTTTAACAAGTCTTTTGTGAATGCAGGTTTAATTGCAGATGCTAGAGGAAATTTGGCACAAATGAACAACCAAATAAATATGAAAGAAGAAGATTTTGTGGAAGAGAATGAAACAAAGATGCTCAATTTCTGTAGAGAATGCTAGAAAGTCATGATTCAGTGCAGACAGAAATAATCATGAAAGAGGGTAAGGATGAAAGGGAGGTAGTAAGCGTAGGAATCAAAGCAAAAGTTGGAACAAGAGCAAGAGCAATGTCTACAATGGTAGCAAGAGCAAAAGTAGAAGAAAAATTAAACCAACAACTACAAAGTGGGAGTAACCTACAGAAGTTGGAAGAGTTAGTGGACAGCAGAAACAACTTGAAGCAAAGAGAAATGGGAAGAAGTAAGAGACAGAATATGGACCAGTCCAAGGATGAACTGGAAATAGAGATTGAAGAATTATGGTAGTTGATGATGAAACAGTCGATGTGGAGGAAATTGATAGCAGCAGGAAACATGATCAATCAGAATTTGAACCTGATTGACAAGGAGAGGAAGATGAAATAGAAGACAACAGAAATACAACAACAACAAAGGTGCAAGACATTTGGGCAGTTACAAACTAAATTTTGGGACCTTGGAGGTTTTTTATCAACACATGAAAACACATGATCAGGAGATCATGAATATTTTCTACTTTGGGAGTCTGATGCAAGAGCATACAACCCAAGATGAAATCATTGTATTTTAGTAGATGTAAGGGGTCATGTATTTTAAAGAAGTTGGATTCCTAAGTGATGAATTAATGTAACATTTACCTTTTGAGTGAGTAGGATAAGAATTAATTAGATGTTGTTAGGATGTTGTAAATGCTCTCGAATTAAGGAGAACATGAGTGGTTAATAATGACAAGAGAGTTAGAAGTCAATTATAACTCTTAAGGCAGTTTCATGATTCAAGGAACTAGAGAGAGTTCTTAGGGATTAATTAGAGTTAGAAGTGGACATAGAGGACATTTAGGAATCAATTTAGTAGGTTAAGGGTTTGAACCAGAATTAGTTCAGCAGAACCTACTCGGTATAAATGTAAGCCTATAGGCAGAGTGAAAGGGGAGGAGGCCACTGATATTGAAGATTAGGTCTATGAGAGACAGAGAGTCTCGAATATGTAATCAATTGTTCATATTTATATATATAGAGGTTTATTCCATAACTATGTAAGTGTGTGGAAATTATATTGAATAATTGAATTATATGTGAATTTGTAGGTTCTGTAATAGGGGTTGCAGGCAGAATTCTAAAGGACACGCAGAGGATCAAAATGATTCAGAGGAATCATAAAGGGATCTTTGAATCTAGTTGAATATTAGAGTGGAGCTTTGAATAAGTAGCAAAATGAGAATTTGCAAAGGTTAAGTTCAGAGAAAAGGTTGAGTAGCAGAAAAGCAGAAACTGAAACCCTGAAGGAAAACCCGAAACCACAAGGAAAAACACTAAATGATGAATTGAAGTTAAAGAAAAGGAACGAGTGGGAGAAGTGAAGAGGTAGTGTATAGGAACCATTAGATCTCAAAGATCAACGGTCATCACATGAAAGAGCGTGCGGAAGATAACTAGCAAAGAAACGGTTTTTATATAGGAAAGTGGTCAGGCGAAAGAAGGACCATAAGTAGTATTGTTCTGTTTGGCTCCGATTCCATTCATAACATGACACGTAGCAGAGTAGTGGAGAGGGGAAACCGCTTTATCGAGCGGTTAATCCCCATGCTTGTTATCTACCTGAAATTGGGGTGAACCATCGGATCTATTAACAATAGATCTACGGTGGAGGTTATAACGCAAGTTGTTTGATCGCTAATTGGAGTTTGAATGGAGAGCACAATGGAAAGGTGATGGATGAGTACGGACTTGATGAAAATTATGAATGCGGGTTTATAATGTTTGATGTTCAGCCTATGTGTTTCGGTCTTGTTATTCCTTTATATTCCTATATAATTGAAGTTCCATGTTTAAAGGTAAGTTTATGCGATAAATGCTATGCAACCAATGTTTAAAGAGAGAAGGTTACATATATGTGGTTAAAGGGTTTATGAAAGCTTAAACTAAGGTTTATGGGAGTGAATGAGTCTCGGTAAAAGGGTTTAATGAAAGGCTTTAATAAAATCATAAATGAAGGCTTGAGGGTTGATTAAAATCCCGATAAGTGGATATTGCCTAAGGGTTAGGCTATGTTGGGTTTTAACAAATTACTCTATAGAGATTAAGAAAAGGGTCCTTAACCATTGATGGTTGAGATTTTGACTCGTTATAGAGTTAAAACTCCTGGGACAAATGTATTTATGCATTGTGGATGCATACTGTGGGTGTAAATGGGGATAACCGTGTGTCAATATGGGACTAGGAATTACTGTTGTAGCAGCTCACCCCTACTTGGTGGTCTTGGTGTTTTCTTTGTTGTTGCTTCCCTTGCTTTCACTAAAACATAAGCATCAAATCTAGGCTTACCTTGTTAGTTGTAACTCACTCACCCATTATATGATCACTATACAATCGCTCATTATATGGATTGTAGTCAGTGATTATGCTTGTGTATGCCACCATGAATACCTGGTGCATCTCTTAAGTTTGTAACATGATTTCACTATTAGAGTTCTCTCATTGTTGCATTATTGGAAGTATGCATACACTTATATACTATAACCACACTTAGCCACCTACTAAACCCACCATACTTTATATTATGAGGAACACACTACATAAAGATAATTCAAACATTAGCCAGTGCCTAAAAAAATACCTTAGGCTGGAAAGAAAAGATATATACAAATAATTTATGAAATTAGGCACCCATGAGCATGTTCGGGAAAAAAATAGACATAAGCACCTCAGACACAATGCTAGTGATCGGGGTATGGAACAATCAAATGCAATGACCAAGCATCATGGGGAATGCCTATTATCTCAAGTGCACCTATGTCATTACATGAAACACATAGGAAACAAATTCATGAGAGCTTGGTCCCAACCAAGCATAATGTTTTTGAATCTGCCATCACAACATACAATCAAATTACTCACTAGCAGGGACTAGATATGAATAATACAACATTAAATTAATATTATGGGATCTCGCTTCCCACCTAGAGGTTGACATGGCATCAATCTAACTAGATTAAGGGTGAAGCTATAAGTTGACATATAACAATAATGATGAACTATATTTACCAATGCATTTCACCTTACACCTTACATATGATGCAATTACTTTACAAAGCAAAGAATATTTAGGGATCTATTGGATTGAGGAGAGACTCTGGTATTGAGAGGGACCATACTTATTAGAGATTTTGTATCCTATAAGGATATTATTACTTAGAATGTAAAGGTCATGGAATGGGGGGTCAATATAAGTAGTTATCCTATAAAAGATAGCAAGGTTGGTGCTTATCTTCACTAGACTTTAAAGATAGGGACTCAAGCCATGGACTTCACACACATAAATCACATACATAGGAATTACAAACCTCATAAGGGTAGATTGTTTTACATTAGATAAGCCAAGGTCTAAGCACATCCAACAAACCAAAAGTTATAATAGCAACCAAGAATAGAGGAAGAAAATAGGGAGTAGAAGGATTTTTTCATTACCCTCTCATTGAGTAGCTTAGAAAAAGTGGCTCATAAAGAAGCACAAGATCACTAGGGTATTTATAAAAAGTCGATACATGTAGGGTAAAGGGTATCCACCATTATTTTTAAGTGAAATTACCATCATGTACTATATGTAAGGGAAACGACATGACCTCTTATGACTCCTATCTCATCTTAAATCCACTTCACTACATATAGGGTAAGACTTACTGATAAAGAGACTAAACTTACTTAGATGGTGAGGAATGTATGAACTACAAGTACTGAAGGTGTCATAGCTATATAAGCTATCCTACTCATTGACAAATTTCTATGCCATATACCGGAGCATCACTGAATACCCTGTATGATATACCTCTATGTCTTCCCTATATCTGCCTTATATTTTCTAGGGTTATTGATCAAGTTGAAAAAATACTAAACACCTACCCATTAGTACATATTTCCTAAGCAATTGAGAGCCATGACTACACGTGCCAACGAACAAGAGTAACATCCCCAATAGCACCACTTACCATTGATGAATTTCTCAAGTGAAGTGAGTAAAACAATCCCACAACAAGCATCTCAAGGAAGGAAAGGGTCATGAAAGATATTAGTGTGTATCTTTGTCCTATTGGAAGTAAACCCATTGGAATGTACTATATATCCCTAATATATGAGCAACATGACTATGGACAAGGCTCACAAAGGGGAACGAAGTTCAAATATAGAACATCCATTCACTTGATTGGGAAGCACATTGGATACCCCAAGTAATAAGGCCCATAACCAAAAGAAGATTTAACCTCAACTAGCTACTTCGAAAGCTAAACTAATCTTTAAGGAATAACTACATACTTATTGCAGATAGGGAGATAAGTCAATAAACATCAAGTAACTTTAATCAGTCACACTACACATGAGATTTAGATCATGAATAACCACAAAGAGAGATTGATCACAATAAGAAGTAAGTAATTGAGTCCACTTGAAATTTGAAGGGTACAATCTTAGTTATATATGGTCAGGAAAGATATTTGATAAGCCCCAATATTGCAACAAGAATCATGCAACTCCCGAGGCTGCCGACTTAAATTATCAACCCAAGGTCCGTACAAACATAAGAGGGGCTGGCACTATATATGCAATAGACACCTTCCTCTTCCTAGTTTGACTTGTTTTGATGCAAGTGAAAGAAGATAATGAAACAACTTCAATTGAACAAATTTCTAGGTAAGCTGCCAATCCTAAGTTGAAAAAGGTAAATAATAATAAGCAAATCTATTATACTTGGAAAGTAAATGGCAAGAAGGGAATTTATTCTATTTGTAAAAATGTAAAGCATAATGAAAACTAAGAAAATCTAATCTATCTTATTGGAAAAGAAATTACATTAAAGGAAACCTATTCTATTTTGCAGGAAAGGAAAGTCCTAGATTACTTTTCCAAAAAGGAAATCACACTTTGCATAAAGTAAATTGCGGAAAGGAAATCTAGACTAATTGCAGAAATCAACATTCATGAAGCAAGAAATATAAGAGGTAAACGGAGGCCTAACCAAACCTCAGCTCAACCAAAGTGGCCTCAGAGCATTCATAGGTTATAAATATACTTCTACCATGAATTTGGAATGAATCTAGGCAAGGAAGATCTCGAAAAAGATTTGCTACAAGATTGTTATTTCTCGAGTTAACTTGACGAATGCCCAATAAAATCAAATGAAAATGGGATGGGACAAATTATTTTATTAAGTAGGATGTCCTAGGACTCCAATCCAAGTGGAATCACTCAAAAATACCCATGTTAACATGTGCCAAAAAATAACATAAAATTACTATAAAAACCAAAAATTTCAGAGCAATGAACTAGTGAGTTGACCTAAGTACCCAAATTCCTAAGTTGAACAAGTGCAAATGTTGTGGGGTAAATTTTGTTATTGAGTTTATTTTTTTAAGCTTCAATCCAAGTGGAATAAACTTTAAATAAACTCATTAATACATGCTAAAAATTGGTAGAAAATTACTATTATTTTTCTACATGATACTCCTAGAAATTCCAAAATTGTGAGCTAGTAAACCAATCCAAGTAGCTCAATGGTGAATACGACTTTACAAGGTTTTTTTAAAGATGCATAATTTTTTACTTCATAAATATCCTGCAAAACAACTCACTTCCATCATTTAACCAATATAACCTACAACAAATGAAACATGAATACTAAATGTAGAAATAAGAAAAACAAGAATAGAAGATGCAAGTGAAAACATTCAAAGAAGATAAATAAATTGTGTAGTAGGGCTTTGAGGCTTTTGGGATGGCCAAGCCCAAGGATATTCAAATCCATATTAAAGAAACCAAGTTTTAGAAGCTAAAAATGGCACCAGACTTCATTATTTGAATCAATCCAAGTATGTCCATGCTAGAAATGAAAGTGGAGTTGCTAAATAACAAGTTTTCTCCACAAGAAGACTAATAAAAACATGCCCCTAGAGGAAAATTCGAATTGGAACTTATACAAATAGATGGGAAACATCCTCCTTTAAAGGAGGCATCTTTCCCCTCCAAAATCCCTTAAAAAGTGGATATGGTTCCCAACACTAGGAATCCTCATTAAATGATAGGAAGCACATTCTTAGAATTTTTCAATCGCTGGAGCTCTAGCATTTGTTCAATAATTTCATATTATATTGTTCATTTATTATCCACTCTTGGTCTATCCTATAGTAGGGAGCAAGTCCCTAGATTATCTAATCCTCCAAATCTTCATAATTTGCCCAATATTCTCATAATATTCTACAAAAATAAATAATATTAGGCATAAATATGAAATTATCTCTAAACCTTCCTAACAAACATATTAGAGCTAAAAATATGTCATCCAATGCAAAAAGAGAGGTTTAATGTATTGAATAAGGTCATATGGGCCTTAATTTATATCTAATTTGGAGGCCCACCAATAGTAAAGCATATATTTGTCCTATTGGAAGCAAACCCAATGGGATGTACCATAGATCCCTAAGGTACGAGCATCATGACTATGCACAATACTCATAGATGGGCACAAAGCTCAAATATAGAACATCCCTTTGCTCGATTGGGAAGCTCATTGGATATCCCAAGTAATATGGTCCAAAACCAAAAGAAGATTGAACCTCACCTACCTATTATGGAAGCTAAATACATCACTAAGGGACAACCACATGCTATGATTAGAGAGATAAGTCGACAAAACATTAGATAAATTTGATCAGTCACACAACACATGTTGATTCGATCCAGACCATACTGAGGTTTAGACCACAAAGAACCACAAAAAGGGATAAATCACAATAAGAAGTAAGTGCCCAAGTGCAATTGAAATTTGAAGGGAACCATATTTGTTATACAAGGTTGCACCAATGAAACAAGGCGAGACATACCAATGACATACCATACCAGTAATAGGGGAAAACCTATGGTTCTGTTATAGGGAGGGGTAGGCCATTATTCTCAACTTGATATGTTATCGGTGATGAGAAAAAATATACTAGGTAACAAAAAACCTACAATTTTTCCTCTAAACTACTCTACAACCCTATATGATGGAACAACTAACAGCAAAAAAAGCACTGCATTTAATTAATATATGGGTATTCTTGCACCCTTTACCCTTTACTTGATTTGTGGGAAACCCTCACTCAGTTCCATCCCATAAGGAGTGTGATAGAATTAAAGATCGACTGGCCCTAAGTCCACCTTTGTAATGCCATGAATAGAGTATGTAAGGAATATATATGGTAACCCTATCCTTAGGTAAATAAGAAGGTACATGGTTATTTTGAGGGCTATCATGGCTTTGGATTCCTTATTTGAAATAGAGGGTGTAGAGATGCTAAAACATACAACCTCTTTGAACCAAAATCACACAAATGCACGTCCCTAACCACAAGAATCCAACTATATAGAATCATGATCTCGAAGTATGTCTCCCTCTTAGGACGCTCAATTTTTTATCAAGTAGGTATTTGATCATCACATATCTCATATCCATTCATCTCCTAGTATCAGAGATAAAATTTGTGTCATACATTGCAAAACTTAGATTCCCTTCATCTTTTGATTCTAGATTGCACTCTTACTTATATCATCTCCCCTATCCTTATTTGTACTATTCCCCCAACTGGTGGCACATATCCCCACCCCTATAATATTCATTTCATTAATAATTTTTAGTGATCTTGGCACGTGTTTTTCTCCATCGTCATGCCCCCGCACCTAGGATATTATATCGGGGTTACTTGATCGAAGCGACGAGATAATATCTCAATTCTATCTTATTCTTTCTCATTGCCAAGTAGATTATCCACTTATATTGACTACAATTTCAGCTAGGTTACTGCACACTTTTTCTCTCTTTCTTTCTAGTGTGAGTGAGGAGTCTTAATTGTATACATAAATATTGGTTTAGCTTTTCGCTCCCTAGTGGATCAGTATGAAAATACCCGACAAAAGAAGTATAAATGGATCGTGTGAATCTTGGTTTTGATTTCATTTTACTTACTTAAGAACACCAATGGAGCTCTATGTTTATTCCAAGCTATTTCATTTTCCTTCCTTATATTAGTTGAAAGCTCACTGAGACCCTTTATTTATTATGATTGTGAAGAATGAGCCATCCATAGCCCTCTCTATTGGTTTTATAGCCAACTCACCATCAAAGTCAAGACCTTACCTTACTATCACAGTTTGCTAGAAATACACTCGCCTTTTCCATCTAAGAAGCCCTTTATAACCTAGCCATAGAGTTGTTTAATTTACATTTCATAACCTAGTCTTAGATCAGGGAAGTACGTAGCCTAATCCCAATAGATTGGGGAAATACATATTGTATAGTTAAGGGACCTATTTGTATGGATATTGCCAAATGGTAAGGAAATACCTATCCATTATACAAATCAAGTAAATTCCCATTCTACCCACGCCTAGTAAGCATCAACGATTGGTACTATCCTGATAAGGTCAAAGGTTGAAAAGCACCTTCTATAGCCATATTTCAAGAAAGAAAATCATGCATAAAACCTCAAAGATTCTCCCCATTGATCGTTAACCAGAACTCACCAACGAGGCGTAGGGCTACTGACTCAAGCAAGACCCAAAAATTTATCTCATAATTACGGGTGCATGTAAACATAACATGGTTTTATTTCTTGACTTAAATAATGAAATAAGTACATTATATATACCTATGGTAAGTCATTGACGAAAATTGGTAGATTAAGACATACTAGTTGTGAGCTAATGGTAAATGTACCAGTTGCATGGATAACCTATGCCTTTTCTACCCTTGTTACAAGGTCATCTGAATCATCTCCTAGATCTACTGCTATATAATATACTTCAAAATAAATCAAGGTTAGAACACTAGCACCACCGTCAGCAACAGATTGAGATCCTATAGGTGCACATCTGGTAGTTATGCCCCTAGTCCCATATTCACATTCCTAAATAGAATTTGACTAAGGGGAAGCACTAATCAAAACATAGTCATGGGAAGTATCAAATACATATTGCCTAAATTCATAGCCCTCTCCATATCCATAGCCAACAGTAACAGTCCTAGGTGTATTTGGACTCTATTTAGTTTTAGATCTCAGAAACATAACCACTTGAGATTTAATAGATTCTTTGGTTTCATATCTTATAGTTGCAGAGCCAATTTATGACCCAACAATATGAAACCAATAAAAATGTATCACCTACTATTCTAGCTATTGAATATAGATCTTTCCTCCTATGTTGGAATCTATTCTCTATCCTGGTAAGCTCTAGGTAGGGGTAAGCTAACTCATGTCCTTACTCTTGGAGGGCTACTTTAGTAATTTTTTCTATCGAGATAGGTCACATTGCTCCTGTATGTTTAGGATCTCCTCCCTTAACACCTAGCCCAATATATTCATTCACAATAGAGATAAAGACTTGTCATATGAGTAGTATTGGAGGAAACACCAACTACCTCACCCATTGAAATTCCTTTCTCTTCATCTTCCCTCAATTCGAACTACGACTAGTAGTAATAAAGAAAACAAAATCACGCCCTAACTCACCTATATCTACCATAAAGTATCATTATCTATATGGTGGGGGAGGGTATGTTATCTATCCTATAACGACTGCCTCAAGGCCATGTGTCCCAAGTGAGCAATAAATATACCTATGAACCATCTTACACCTCTATTAGATAAATAAAAGTTTCCTTGATGAATTGATCTCTAGAGATATCTCAAGGCTGGTTGATTTATCCTCTTATTCCCTTTAGTCTCTCTCCATAATTACTTGATCAAAGGGAGAAAGATTATAACCTTCCTACCAATTCATGGACATTATTATTTTATGTAATATATTTCATTAGAAAAGGAGTGGACATGCAAATTATCAGTGTTGCAAAAGTATATGTACTTGTTGGTGGGATATTGGAGTGTGGAACTATCTATATCCATAATCCATGCTTGTTTATGGGAGTGATGTGGAACTATCTATTTCCTTCTCATATTGAGACAACATATCTTCAAATTTCCTTGCTATATTTCCCCTCCTTGGTGAACAAAAAAAATGAATCAATAAGCCTTTCTTTATGACATAATAGTGCAAATTGAGCTTCATTAGTTCTGCCCACACCTACATTGGTTGCAGTGCAGTCCCATCACATGTATATCATCATATTTATGGTAAGGCTCACTATCAATCATGTCTATCAGTTCATGGTGGATATAATCCTTGGGACCTTACTATCTATGTAGGGTGGGCCTTCCTTTCATTTCTAAAGTGTGGTTGGCAAGAAAGCGAAATATAACATAATGGAGGTGACATGAACTAATTCCTTTAATGTATCACTCAATCTAAGCAAATTTTCATGTAAATAATGTGGAAATGTAACACATTAACTGGCTAAGGAGAGGATATAGCTTTAGATCTTGTGTGGATAAGTTTTTTCAGGAATAGCTTGGGGAAAAGCTAAACTTAGAGGCGCTTTCAAGAAGTCACCTATTTTCTTGTAGGAATTGAAGGCATATTTGTACAAGTATTTAAGAATGTGGTATGGACACTTGCGCATAGGGTTGAGGTTTTCTTATTCTTGTGAAACGTGTTGCCATGGTTAACACGCAAGGGAACGCACAAGAGATGATAAAATGGAGTGGAAAGAAAAAGTAGAGCACTAGGAATGACAATGCACAATGAAAAAGGAAGGGAAAATAAAAGATGGAGAAGGCCTTTTGGGGAAAAAAATAGGGAACAAAGAGGCAAAGGAAAGACAAAGGAGATGGGCATGAACATGTAGGAAAAAAGATAATGGAACGATTTTGAGACAAGGAACAAGATATTATTGTTGCGGAGAAGGAGTCACAATGGTTAGAAAAGTCCTACTGGGGTTGCAAGTGGAATCATTATGAGATCTGTGGACTCCTATGTGGTTGGTTGATTGGATGTAGCATATTTCCTTGAGAACTTCCCTACTTGAGCTGTAAATTTGGCTTAGGGGTGGCTATTAGCAAGAAATATTGCAATGTATATTAGCATATTGTTGGGAGGAGAGTTGAAGTCCCTCCTCTATACACCAACATCTTTGTTTAAATTAAGTAAGTGTTTATTACTTTTAAGTACTCGTATTATGAATGGCCAATAATGAATATCTCTTGTACATTCAAGAAAGAGCACTTGATTTATCATATGGCCATGGATGTTCAATTTTTAATGTGTTTATGATAAATAAGTACCAATTGGTAGGGTGTACTTAACCTCGAAGAATCCTTGTAAGAGAATAGATGTTTGTATGCCTAGTGGTCTACAACGACCAAGACTTCTTTTAATACCTCATACTCATTGGTCATCTATTATTAGTAAGAGTAGGAGTGGAAGCTAACTTATTGATGGAGATGTTTAGGAATTGTTTGGATTCCTTGAATATCTCATATATTGTTATATTGTATCTAGAAGGTCTAGGAATCTTACTGGTGTGACATAGAATGCATGTGATTCCTTAATAGATATAGGGTTGTGTGCATCGATATGTGTGGAATTCTTGGCCACTTGCCTGTCTGACTGGTATTTTCAATAGTAGATTGATTTTTGCATTGTGTATAAAAGGAAGATCTAGCTCAAAAGGTAACTAATTTATCTATAAAACATAAGTCGTATGCATGGTTATGCATGGTTGCTTATACATGCATAGAAATTGCATGATTTAGTTGGTGTTTATGATGCTATATAGATTGATGTGGTGTGTAGATCATGTGGTCTACATTTTATGAGTAGCATAGAGCCTCTATGGAATCAAGGAAGGTGGCTCATGTCTTAAATATGTATCTCATGGTTTTTTGGTCAAGGAAATGATTTATGGGTCAATATCACCCTTACTCATCGAATGGTATGTATGCGTGGACATAATAGTAAGGCCTAGTGTGGGTATCATTGAAGTTACAAAATGTTATTTTCCAAGAGAAAGTTGTGATAATGGTTGTGCATTGGGATGGGTTTATTATTTTTGTGCCCTCAAAATAACCTTGGTCAATTTTTTAAAAAAGATGCAGAAAAACCCAAAAAATCATCCTGAAGCATTAAGGAAAAATACACCTCAAAAATAGACTAAATTTGGGGGTCCAAGTGAATTCTAGGTCTGTGTGTTCAGGTCATATACTATGGAAAATTGAAAGAAAGGCTTGCATGGTAGAAAACCTAAGTAGTCGAATGGCTAGGATGTGGGCTCAAGTTGAACTACATGGGAGTTTAGGGTTGGAGGGTTTGTTAAGTGTTTCGTTCTGTGGGGATAGAATATCCAACATTCTGTTATAACAGGAATTTCATGTTTTACAAAAGGGCTAGGACCCTAGTGGGACCGAGGCGAGATAGTGAATTTGATGCGGAATCAAGTTGACATGGCGACATGCCACATGGTAGGCATAATCAATCATATTATAGGGTAAAGGGGCTCAAAAGTGAGTGACACATGGCACTCTTGGAGGAGGCCAAGTGGACAGGATGATGTCATCTCAAGTTGACTTCATCTCGATGTCTTAGGGAAGACATGCTACTTTTGGTAACAAGGCTAATGGGGCCAAGGTTGATGGGAAGTACTCTTGTTTATTAACCTTAAAACTTTCCATCTTGGGACTTCGATGTGTAATATTTTTGTGAAACATACGGCAAGGGTTAAGGGTCGAGGGGCAATAAGTGTGGATCAGTAGCAAAACAAGCTAAGGGTCTAGTCTAGTGGGCCCTAGGTAAGGGCGACATGACATATACCACAATGGAAATTTTATAGGGTAGTATGTTGATGTCGACCATTAGTAATTGTTTCCTCATGGAAGCACGTAGGTCCATGTGGGTGCCACATGGCAGTACTCACTCATGGAAAGGGGTTATTGGTCAGATTTCAATTGGTCATAACTTTCGATTCGTAATTCAGATGGAGGTAAAATTTATATCTCTAGAAAGGTCTCAATGAGTTGGACGTGATGGTAATATTGGATTTCAGATTTAAAGAAGTAGGAATTTGACATATTTTGTGACCTTATTTCCATGAAAGGATGGAGGTCGATTTAGATGAAAGTAACACCTTTTATCTAGACTATTTTGTCCTGGCATGTGTATTAATTTTTCTCTAAGGAAACTATGTCTAACATCCAATGCTTGCACTCCTAATTCCTTTAGTCGAGTTTCATAAATAGGTTGTTTCATTTCCATATTCAATTGTTCTACCATTTTCTCAAATGCTTCAGTATCCACATCTTAGCCTTCTCTAGACTTTACGCATCACAGGGTTTCTTCTGACTCTAAAGCCTCTTATTTTCTCTTCGTAATTAGGAAAAATGTGGTTGTTAAAGGCTATGTAAGTTTTGTTTCCAGAACACAAGCTTCAGATGGTATCAAAGCTTGATTATGGGTTTTTTCAGTCACCTATTGGTACATGGCTTTGCTTTGTAGACACCTACATCACTACCAGGATGGAGCTAGTAGTTGTTGAGTTTGCCAACTTTTCCATCTCTAGTTTACATTCATGAGTGTAAGATAATAATATTTCTTACTTTCTTAGTCCAAAAATTATTGCAAGGGGGTCATAATGCCAACAGTTATCATGCATTAATCCAAATGAAAACATTTCCTTTTCAATTACATCTCCTGCATTTTTATTTTTAGTGATGAGAGGCTGAATAGAATAAGGATAACTAAAAAATGCTCCCTTTTTCTCTGACGCAAAATGTGACTCATTAACTATATTTCTCTGTCTCAACACTTCGTAAGCAAAGATTAAAGGTGTCATGAACTTTGGGAAATGTAAAGGTTCCTTTTCATAACCATAAAATTTTATCAGGGAAAACTTCGGATACAAAAGCCATATACCTATGATATATTACTTAGTCAGCCATAAAACTCTCCTTTTTTCTTCATAAATTATGTTAGGGGGCCTCACCGAGAAATTTAACTCTCAAATAAAAAGCAAAATGGTCAATATAGTGGGTGTAGGAATGAGGGAGATGTACCAGGTATATTGTGTTTATCAATTGATAAATTTCTATCTTATTTATGCTTCCATCCTTAGTAGTCATGAGGAGCTTAGTGGATGGAAAACAACTAGCATAGTTAAATAAAATTAATTGAATAAGGTATGTACAATGTCGGTGGGATTTGAATGGGAGAGCAGTTGTGAGTTCGATCATGATAGCGCTGGCCAAATATTTCAGAAAATTGATCATCATTTTTTCAGGATTCGTAGTAATAAGTTGAATGGCTAAGAAAATGGATGCATCAACCCTTGAGTCGTCGAATAAGCCAAAACTTATGGTAAGTAGCGATGTCAAGTTCTAATATAAGGGTTTCAAAGACATGGTGGGAAAGGGAAATCCCAACTTCAGTTTTGGGTCGGGCCCTTTGAGTAAACCTTTGAGAAAATTTGACTTGTCCTTTTCTACCCATGTAATAAATTCCCGATCTAGCCCTCTGTCAGTAATGTCTATTCCAAAGGCTGGTATGCCTAGCATTTTAGAGATAATTTACTCATTGATTTGGAGGAATATCAGGTGGTCTACGAGATAAGAGATAATTTGAGGCTCAAGATCAAGATAATTAGCTAGCATAAGGGTAGAATCTGGGTCAAAATACACTGGCAGGAGTGTGACAGCTAAAACCCCATATTTTTTAGACATTGATCTTCTTTGGAGCTATGAAAGGGTGAATTCAGGGTTCTTTTCAAAATCAAGACATCTATAAGGTGGATTTGGGGATCCCTTATACTAGCCAACTCATTAATGAGAGTTTTTTTGGATAATTCCTCTGGCATTGTTCCTCCCTAAGAATTTGACTAACAAAGAACTGTAAAAAGAGCTAGAGCGACAAAATATTACTTACTAGTAAAGAATGATAATCAATAAGCCTTTCTTTCCTGGTCTACAACTCTCCAGCTATACAGCGGCATGCAAGAAAAATAATGAACGTGAAAGGAAAAATGGTGAAGAGTTGGAAAAGGGGAATAACTAATTGAGGTAGGAATTACACTTAATTATAGTTGGAAACCTGTCACCTCTTAACTTGTCGGCTCAAAGATCAAGGATGGGTCCCATCCATCGAGCGCAGCGGAGGAGGTAACTTTCATGCAAGTCTAGGCCTAAAAACTATACAAGTCGTTGATCGTGCAATGATGATCAATTTAGATCTTATCGGGTCGAAGGGGTAGTGATAAGAGGCTTGCAACTTTACATCTGATGTAATAACATGATCTTTCAATGAATATTGGAAGGATGGTGATGATGCATCAGGGGTAGACTAAGTGTTTACATCTCGAGCACCTTAGCATCTGATGATGCATCGGTATTGTCAATTAAATTATAAATGGTCATATCATCAGGAAGGGGGAGGTGAGTTAAGTTCGTTGGGAAAAAAAATTTGACTAAATTGTATGCAAGTCACAACCCAATCAAGGATTATGGGTCATTGATCTTTTACAATCACACAATTAGATTTAAAAATTGCTTGTCCTATATTTACGCTCCAACTATATACGAATTGCTCGTGAACAATTAAATTTATTCTAAGAAGTGGATTAAGGTTTTAAACTTGGAAGTGAGGAAGGGTTTGAAGATAACAGAAAGGAACACCCTAGAAAATAATCCCAAGAGGAAACAATTCAAAAAATTGATATTTCCCCTACCACAACTAAAGTATATACCAAATCTATGTAGAATGTGGTTGAGGAAAGGGAGGTACAAGTAGAAATCCTTGATAAATGGATGAAATACAAACATGATAGATGGGACTAGTTTCTAGGCCCCTATGGGGAGGGATTCATTCCCATAAGATAACATCAATATATTTTTAAAGGGTTAAGATAGCACTGGGTGGAATTTGTTGAAATCTATAAAATAAAGTGGGAGAGGAGAGAGTAGAATAGGGGAACTTGTTCTATTTGGAACACTAAGTGAACAAATTGAATATTTAAGATATCTAATTGGGACTATTAGTAATCTCTACCGTAGTTTTTAGACCCCTTCTCTTAACTATAACATGTTTTCTAGGGATAAATTTATTATGTTCCAAACAAAGGCCCTCAAAACTAAAAAACCTTTTGACATAAGTTCCCAAGGTCCCAAATAAAATAATTTATATCCTGTTATGCATGTATAAATGAAGAGAAAAATGTGTTGTGTTAATTATATCAGCAAAATTTTATTTTCATGACCTAGCCTAGAACCCGAATCATCTAATTAGAGACATTAAATTAAGTAATTTTGCATCATACATTCACAATTACGTTGATTAGGGTTCTACCAATAGAATTTCTAAAAGTAACTCCAACAGTAATGTATGGGTTAGGGGAGAGTACCACTGACCTCTCCAAATATACGTAAGTAATGGATGGCCTCTCCTCAACATGTAACATTGATGACTAGAAACAGAAAAGATAAATTACACACTGCATAAATCATATTGATATTTGAAAAATGGTAGCTATGGAAATATGCAATGATAGATGGAAATAGGCCAACAAGGACATCCAACGAAGAGACTATTTCGACCCTAAAAACATGAAAGTGGCAATAGAAAGGGTATATAATTATATTCAATGTGTGGAAGAATGTTGAGACAAATGGATAGGGTTGAATTTGTATTATCCAAAGATTTGGCTACCCATGATGTAATATAAGAAGATCTACAAGTTCAACGGGAAATAGGGTTTGATCTATTGGAGGGAAATTCAAGCACAAGGAGGATATTTCTATGTGAATGAGGTAGGATATTCAGGCTATAGCCTCAGCAAACTCCATGGGCACCTTTATTTCTTTGACTCATATTAATTATTGGTTGCATGGGGAGATGCAGTGAATTTGACTAAGGGGAGATGATAGGTGATCAATTTAGCATCCTTTTGAAACCCATCCAACACCTATTTTCTTCTCCTTTTTTCCTTATTTAAACTTGATTCCTCAATTTCCATTCACAATAACATGTTTTTAACAAGGTATGCCATTTCTATATGTATGCATTAATGGGAAATTTTTATCTTTCTATACTAACCATGGTGGGTAAGGAATAAAAGAACACAGGCACTCATCGACAATCATTGCACTTCACAACCATTGTTGCTTTTCCTATTGTTGTAACTCTCATTGCTACAACTTAGAACATGTTGTAATCACAATTTCAAGGCACAAAAATGTTACAACTCATATTTATGCTTGTTGTTTCATCTCCTACTCTGCCCCATTACTATAACACCTACTGTAGATTATGCTACAACTCTCACTCCTATCCATGGTAACAACACCTGCTTTAGTCTGTGTTGCAACTCATGCTTGCATATATGGAAACAACTCCAAACCAACGTTGTTGCAACTCCATACTACGCTCAATTTTAAAACTCATTTGAAATTGTGTCAGCTTGATAGTTAAACATATAGTTGTCACTTTTGGATTGGGAATATGCATAACAATTGCTCTTCTCATGATGGAAATCTACAAGAAGAAAGTAGACTTACTCACTTGCCACCTATCGTATAGTTGATTGAGTCATCACATGAATTCTTGGAAAACAATGTATTAGGATGGAACAACCTAATTCTCATTGTTATCCATCTTCCTCAATCACCCCATTTAGGTAAAAATGATACTTTGTATAAAAGGATACACAAAACGATAGACAATTAATTAGATAAATAGCAAAGATATTGTATTGAAATATTACGCATTGTAACTTCATTTATGTTATAATTTAAAGTTCATTTTCTTTCTAAATGGTGTGTTGAGCATTCAAATATTCCTTCCTTCTTAACCCAGTGCCAATCTAAGGATGTAGAGCTCCCTCCCTAGTTAGGTATTGGTGATATTAGTAGATAGTTGTAGTTTATGTTATTTCTTTAAATTTGTTTTTATATTATTGTTGTTTGATTTATTTATGTTGCTTTAGTCCAACTACTTAATGGTGTTTCATTTCAATTCGCTTATGTTGCTACATTCCTTGTATGTTATATTATTGTTGCAATTCGGTTTGTTTATGTTGCTACAATTCTTGTAGATTACATTATGTTATATGATGCAATTCCCTTTTACCATTATATTCTTTTTAGTCTAATATAACTCATAGATTTGTATTGTTGGAATTTGATACTAACTACCAATATTTGATTAGGTTATCTGATATTTCAATAGTCGAGTTATATTTGGTTTCTTTCACAAGCAAGGAATAATTTGATAATTTGATACCTTATTGCATCTCATATATGCAATTGAAACTATGTTACCATCTATAAGATGACATTATTACTTCAACAAGTCACTTTTGGTTTTTATGTGATTTATTTACAAATAGTGAATTTAGTGTTCTACAACCTAGATTAACATTTGCATTTCTAAAAAGTGTGGATTATAGTGTGAGTTCGATGTCGAATTAGTGATTTAATGATGCATTATAAGTCATGAAGTATGAAAAGCATATATATATTACTACAATTGCATTTGCATAACCAAAATTGTACTAAGCATATATGGTGCATGACAATTCATAAGTTGTGTACAAATTGCAGATTGACAATTAAAGGGTAGCCCTTTTATTGTCTGACAAGCAATTCAAGGATAATTGAAAGGCGCATTAGAATGCCAATTCAATTTTATCATTTTAAGGTAAAGATCATACTTTATCAAATCTCTAGCCCACCTGATGGCCTTCTAAACATGAAGCACTATGTCCAATATAAACCACCCATAAACAAATCATGTCTAGTCCTTTCACACAATCTTTTTGGTGACATCCCTCACCTATAGTGCCATCACCTTAGCCATGATTTTGTAATAACTTGACAAATTTATTAGTTGCCATATTCCAATAGTGTCATTGGAAGAAGCCATTCAAAGGACATATTTTTTCGAGATAAGGGTTGAACATTATGTGGGAGGAATTCATTCAAAGGACTATCAAATTCATGCATGGTTGTAAACATGATTGCTCATAAGCATACATGAGAGCTTTAGTACTCTCGGAAAAATTTATTGGTTGAGGAATACCTTCACAACATTTTCTTTCAAAAGGATGCAATGTGCTTGGATTTGGTGGAGAATTAGGCTTAGAGTTGGAGTATATTGCTATAGGAGTTAAGGCTCATGCATAGTTTTATTCAAATTAACTTATAGAGGGATAAAATTCCAAGTTCTCTTTTACTTCCTAAAGAACAAATTAATAGCTAATAGAATTATCTCCCTTCACAAAGATGAGGATTAGCCTCATATCCTCCTCATCAAATATATGATACTCTTTTCTACTTGTTATATAAAAACATTAAATATAATTGAATATAATATAAAAGTTTAATTAGAAGTATAAATTTAATATCAAGTATAAACTAAAATTATATTTTCTAGGTTGTTCATATATGTGTGTATGTGTGTGCTATTTTTCTTCTTCATAGTCTCAACCCATGAAGACTCAAACCTTGAACCTCAGTGCTTACATAACACTTCATATTATGGTGATAACCAATTGAGCTACACCCCATGGGTTGTTTCATATATATGTTTTAATAGTTTATATATAGATTATTTCTTTGAGGAATAAATTTCTACTCTTTTTTACTTAACAAAAAATCATTAAAAAAAATTAATCCTTCTCTCTTTTTTATAAAATTATACCATTAGATTTTAATTTAATGAAAAAGATAATATAATTGTTATTTCTTTCATTTGTAATAAAATAATATTAACATTTTTTTTACTCATTTTTAATTTTATGTATAGAAATGTATATTAAAGTATATTACTCACTAATTAAAATATAATAATTGTACCTAAATATTTAAAGATAATTACGCTGAAGTTGCCCAAATTAATTAGAAAACTTTATTTATTTAATTATTTTTTAAAGAATAATAATAATAATATATTTCTATATGATAATATTGAAAAAGATTATTTAATCTTTTTATTACTAACAAAAATTATTTGTATTTTAATAAATATATTATTAATGGTTATATCAAGTTTAATAAGTATATTATTATTATATTATAAGAAAATCAATTATATATATATATATAGAGTTAATTAATAAATATATTATTAATTGTTATATCAAGTTTAATAAGTATATTATTATTATATTATAAGAAAAATCAATTACATATGTAGGTTGGAGTGCGAGAATTTTTTTTTTTTTTTTTGAAATTTATTTAGTTTTATTTTTTATAAATTGATTAGATTGGAAATGATTTTAAAGTAGCATTTGCACTTAATGTTGCAAAGGAAATGCCGTAAGGCATAGAGTGTGGAAGAATAGTGAAATGTGAATGGGCATTTTTGAAAGCAAGGGTCAATGATAATGAGTTTCAATTGAGGAAGCCATGCCTAAAACCCTATTCGGGGGTTAAAGTGGCTATAAAATGGAATAAAAATAGTCATAAATAGTCATTGAAGTTGTTTACACACCTTCGTATCTGTATAAAAATTGCCTAGTTCAAGGTGAAGGTAAACGATTGCCTAGTTCAAGGTGAAGGTAAACAAATGAATCCATGCGAACAACAACTAGGTATCCATATCGATTTGGATAGGGATATTTAAGAAATCATTATCTAAACGAAAAATGAAATAAATATCAAGATATATTTAAAACATGTATTATATTCATTAAAATAAATTGATTTTGTTAAAAAAATATGTTAAAACCCATTGATAATGAATTGGTTGTAAAAAAAATAAACTATCAAAATGGTATGATGTAAAATTATTGTGGAAATTATTTAGTATAGTTTACATGGTAATGGTTATTTATAATAATATTTAAGATTTAAGATTTCATGTAACGGTGGAAGATGAAGCCAAGTGGTATACATTCGGTATAATTTACAGAAAGTAGAATGTTTGTAACATAGAAATTATTTTGATCTTGAAACATCCTTTTTCAAGTTTCAATTGGAAAATACAAGTAGTAAATTGTAACGGAAGAGGTTAGAAAAGAAATACAATATTGTGAAGAACATTGTGGTTGGCATTCCATATTTTAAGTTGCATCAAAATTTGTTGGAGGCATCGAAGACCTAAAGAAACAACAATGAACCTGGAAAATGTATATTTTGTTAGAATTTCTAATATGTAAATTAAGTGTGGAAATTTATTAGCAATAGTTTGCCTATGAGTTGTGTTAAAATGAAATTGGAATGAATGGAAATGAACTTACCTTTTCCATGGGGATTTAAATATTGTTAGTCGAATATGCAAGGTGAATGATGGCATACTGAACACCATTGGAGATTTATGCGTAACTGGAGACACATATTTCTTGATTGTCATTATGCCCGTATTTTTCGCATTTTGTCACATTCATGAATGTGGTTTATGCGTTTCAGGGAATATTTTATTTGTAGTAATAATTGTATAGTTGGACGGATGCGATATAATGGTACTGCTAGATTTGGAACCAGAAGAAATCTATTTTGTCTATGTTGCAATGTAAGTATTGATGCCTCAATTTCATCCCAATAGTTATATAATTGTGCTATTTCTGAGTCCATAAGTCCTATTGCAAAAGAAAGAAAATGTTAGAATCAAATGTATAGATAATATAAAGAAATTGTAATATTTGAAAACATGATTAATAATGATTAAATTTGGTTATTGTTGAAAGATATGAAAGGTATGTTATGAAATTGAATGAGCTTAATAAATAGAAGAAACCTGTTGGTGATGTTAAAGTATGGATTGGAGCAGATTATCTCGAGGTGGCATTGAACAAAGAATTTCTTCCGCGTGTTTTTTGCGAGCAATGTTTTTGTTGTCCTTCATTTTATTGTAATAATCGAAACTAAATGCGTGGAAAATCCGAAGATCTTGTAGAGAAGGTACTCTTGAAATTATTGTGAATGTGAGACCCTGACGTTCAGTTTTCCCAATGTCAATTGTTGCTTTTGGCAGTGTCATACCTTGAGATTTATGTATGGTTAAAGCCCAATCCATCTTCATTGGAATTTGCGTACGTCCATTTATTTTTATTGTTGGAACAGGCAAGTGAGTGGGATTTCTTTCATCCCAATGAGGCCCGATGTATTTGGGAAAAGCTACGACAACAAATGTTGGAAGTTTTGGTGGTGCAATTAATTCTTTGTAAAAGATGGTTACAATTTCTCTAAGGGAACCATTAAAAAGTTCGGTTGAAACCCAAAGGTTGTAAGTTAACATAACTTTTTCGCCATTGCATAGTAACACAATTCACTCAAGTTACTCGTCTTCTGAGGAAATGTTGGAATATGTGTTGTCATCTTCAGCAATGGATCTTGCAATCGGAGTGTTTAGAGATTTTACCATTTGCTTATTATGGACCGTTGTTTGAGCATTTGTTGGAAATAGATGCATGCAATCATCGAAGGAATGTATTTCATCTTCTGATAAAAAGGAATATGTGTGCGACATGAGTATGTTGTAGTCGTCGATTGTTGGCTTTGCATCTCTAATGTTTTGGAGGATGTTCCTGAAAGTAACTTGGGCGATGTTATCGCCTTGTTGACGAAATATTGTGTCTAATGTGATCACTGTGTTGAAGGTGTTCCACTGTGCGCTTCCATGGCTCGTGCCTGCATATAGAGGTATGTCTTTGACGGGCGATAACTGGCCAAGATCACCAACCAATATAATGGAACAACCACCGAAAGGAGTGTTTCTTTGTTGTGGAAATGCCTCTTGAAGGCATTTGTCAATATGGCTGAGAAGCTTTGGCCCAATGAAGCTCATTTAATTGATTAGTATGTACCTTATACGGCTGAGTTCGTCTTGGAATTTTGCAAGAGCATTGCCTTCTAAGGGCGTAAGATCCTTTATAGGAAGGTGGAGAGTAGAATGGATTGTTGATGCTTGTATGTTGAAGGCAGCAACCCCTGTAGGGGTGAGGAGAATGATCGGTGAAGGTTCTGGGCTTGCAAGGGTTATGAGCATATCTTTGATGCAATTGACGAGGGATTTTCCTATACCAATAGTGCCCTGTATTATCATTCTGAGAGCGGTTAAACTATCCCTCTTAGAAAAATGATTAGAAATTATATTGATAACTTTTCTTTGCATTGGAGATGATGTAGTAAGGGTCATCAGGATACGTTGATGTGTTTGAAGAATGTGTTGGATGGAGTGGCTATTCCCAATCAATTGTATGGAATTATTTTGTAGATCTAATGGGATATTGGTATGATTCCAATTATGGTTGTCATCAAAGCCACGAAGGCCAAGCATGTCAAGGTCATTTATGAGGAGCTCATTTGTAGGGTATAATTGGGAGAGTAATTCCCATTCATTTATTTCCATGGTGTCTGGAGGATTGGTTTCATGAATAGTTGAGTTATCATTTGCGACAGATTCAATATCCGATAGGGTGCAGTGTTGATGCCAAGGTTTGTAGAATGGACGAAATGTTTACCAATTTGTGATGAATTCTGCAGTAGAATCTCCTATATCTTGTACAATATGGCGAAAGGGTTTGTATAGCATAAGTTCAACTCTGAAAAGGTCAGCATATCAAGGTTTAGTTGTGGATGTTATGGTGGAGTAACATGGTATGACCCGAATAATTTCTTTTGTATGTCTAAGTTTCCATTTGTTTGTTTTGCAACAAGGATCATATGACCAGGATCTTGCTACTTCTATAAGTGATGTGGATTCTAGGGTAGAAGGGTGTTGGATATATGTATCTATGATGTGTGGGGATGTAGTGGAGGTGGTGTTTGTTTGTGGAAGGCACATAAGAATTTTTTGGCTTACGTTTAAAGAAAAGAATGCTTGACTACACAATGTTAATCATAATTTTTGCAGCATATGGCAGGTTTCTTGTGCTCCAATGCCATGATCAACAAGGGTTTCTGCAAGAAATTTTCGAAATGCAGATGTTGCTACAACAATGGGTGAAGCGAGGAAAATTATACATAGCATGTGGTGGAAGCTTTCATATTTTTTTCTGCTTTGGATGCATATTTGGCGATATATTTTTGTATAGCGTGTATGGAGAGTACTCGTTGGTAGTCAACATTTGCACACCAAATAGATAGGATGGTAGGGTTATGGGTATTGAGTTGATCGCTGTTGCGAGCAAGGGTGTATGTTTTTTGGCCATTGGAGTCAATGAATAAGGATGATTTTGGATGTAATTCCCATGGTGCTTTATAACGACATTCAAATGAGGATCCATTATTTCTTAAGCATGTGCTTTTGGTGCATTTTGTGTGACATTCAACGCGATTGATGAGTTGTTCATAATCATTGAAAGGATTGGTTCTGAAGATTTGTGGCATAGACAATAGACAAGGATCTTCTGGATTTGTTCGAGCAATTGGTTGGTTTGAAATCGAAGGAGTATGATGGTTCCAAGCGGAAATATATTTGTCGAAGAACTGCCTAGTAATATCAACTACTTCTGTGTCTTCCCAGTTGAAGCTTTCTGTTGTGGGGAAAAATGCCTATGCAGGACGATCCTATCCACCTAAGGTGTGACAGTGCCTTAGCAACAAACGAGTACAGCTATTCTGGTTTCTTCCTTTATGAAATGTGAAAGAAGAGAGATCAATAGACTTACCGGTGTCTTCCATTTGTCCCTCGATCCGGTCTCTCTTCTCTTTGGGAGTTCACAACTACTTGCCTTCTTGCTCCTCCAGCTTCAACGGGTTCCTGCAAGATCACAAGAGAACAACTACTTGCGACAAGAGAAGAACTCTACACAAAGACAGATATTCACATTCATAACTAGTTTAGGATTAGAAATAAACCAAATACACTAATACATTCATACATCAAAATACATCAGCATATAGGAGAAACCAAGATAGCTTTATTGATGAATAACAAGGTTCAGGAGGAGATACAACCCAAAGGGCTCCAGTCCAACATCTCCTTCCGAGCAAATGGAATTCCTATCTTCGCCCCCTTCAAAGCATTAAGCACCCAATGATTCCGATCTCAAACCAACAGCAATTCTTTGCAATAATAAAATTCCAGCCTTTAGATCTCATGGAGGAGAGATCGATATATAGATGTTTGGAAAGAGGATGAGTCAGCTTGAGATCTGACTAGTGTCCTCATCCTCTGTCAGTTCTTGAGTCCACTTGGAGATTCTTGCTTCCACTTGGAGATTTGGAACCTCTTACTCATCACCAGTCAAATTTCCTTAGGCAAGTGTCATTTTGGAAGCTTCCTGGGTTTTGACACCTTGAGAAATGAGCCTGCCACATGTCCACTCTCGTTCAGCGCAGGTAGCCAGTGTTCCAGTTGACATTCAACGCAGGTAGCCAGTGTTGGCTTTGACATTCAGCGTAAACAGCTAGTGTAGCCACTGAAATGATCCTGAATTGACTTGTTTTTTAGCAGTTTCTGGTGGAGAACTTCTGTGAATTGTTGTGGTTTGTTAGCCTTGTTCCTCTAGGGGTAGGAACAACATGTTTTAGGGACTTTGGATCCCTTAGATTATGGACATTTCGTGCTTGAGGCTGTAAGGCACAAAAATGTCTATAACAGTTGCCCCCTAAAGTATGAGGCTATTTATCGGGTGAAATGCTTTATCAGGGGGATCCGAAGTTCATCCAATGCTGAGAGGAGACCTGTAATAAGATACAATACAAAACATTATTTTTCATACTGCTTTCATGATCTAGCTGAGGCGGGCATTCCCATGCTCAGCTTTATAAATTCATTTTTCTGTACATAGAACAAACAACCGTCTGATGGTAGACTGATAATTTTGATGAAATTATCATCCTTTGAGAAGGATGATTATCTGCTGCAATGATGTACATGTCAATGTCTTTATCTTTCCTGAATATATATCGCAGCCCAGATGGTTGAAACTAGATCCGGGGTCTTCAAACTCGTTCGATCTTCACTCTAAGTACAAGTCGATCCATGTGAGAAATGTTCTGAAGTCGAACATGGACAGACATCGCTTGATTACTGGTCAATGATGTAAACCGTTAACAAGCGCGAGAGGAATCACCGATAATGATAATGACCCTCAAGGTACTGCAGTACAATTCACGTGGTGTGAATAAAGGACTTGGCGTCGAACACCACGCAAAAACTTTCGGTCGAAGGTCATTGATGTATACCTGTCGCCGGAAGTGAGAAACTTGCCATTGAGGCATGCAAGCTTCAAAGTACTGAAGGGGTTGTTCCTAGATCAACTTCTTGGATAATGAGCTGATGTCGACAAGAAGCGATCCGTCAAAGGAGGGCCTTAATGAATCCCACATCAGTGACACGGAACGGAGTTAATGATTTTAATGGAGGTGAAAACGATCTGTGACATATGATTCAGGGTGGCGGTCATGAAAGGATGAAGGATAATGTATGGCAGTGGATGGGACACGGTTGACTTTTCTGAACGACTTCTCTTGAACATATGGCGACACTGATACAATGGATCGGTAGCATCCCAAATATGGATGGTATGGCGAGACCATGGATGTGACCGGTGAATGAAACAACCCAACCCGATTGTGGTACGGAGGAAAAGTGTCATGTTCAAGAGCGACTTGCTACCATCAAAGTTTTCTTTAGTTTCTCCCAATTTTTCCCCAGTCATTGCTGACCAGTACCTCTTTATTTTTGTCAAGCTTGAGGAGGATAACATATGCTTGTTCTATAACCTGCCCTTCGGGCAAGCCCATCGCTATGTTTTAACGAGCCTAGCGATAGTGAAACTCGTTCTCGTCTAAAGACAAGTTTGTCGCTATTTAATGATTTTAACGAGTCTAACGACAAGGATAACTCGGTCCTTTTCATTTTTAGAGAGTCTGAAAAGGTACATAAAGTCAACTCCAAAATTCCCTTTTCGTCATCTAATCCCTTAAGTCCGAAAAAGTATAAAACAATACAGAAGGGATGAGTTTTCGATAGTTTTAACGAGCCGAATAAAACAAGCGCTTGATCTTTTTGTGCAATAATCCCTCAGGTCGAAAAAGATTAAAATCTAGAGGAGGGATAGCTCTTCCTGTCCCTTTAACGAGCTGGAAGGCCAAGGACTCAACAATCTTTTCATATTTTACGAGTCAGATGAAAAGAGCTTAAAGAAGACTCGTCTTTTGAGGAACGAGTGATAAACAGGGTTAGCAGCTGATTCCAGGTACAGGTTGGAATTTTCCAATCACGGCAATGTCACAAGGATGGCTAGGTGAAATCACTCTTCGCAGCTGTTCCTCAAAATGGGTAAACAATCATATGGAGGTGTACGATCGGCCAATGGAAAAGTGGAGGTGACGGTGCAAACACGACCAAGGCTTTAATGGCTGATGATATTACATTCACAATGGTTATTTACCGGGATAGTTCATTTTTTAACGAGCTTAAACGCGGGTGGAAACATTTGCTCGATATTATGTTTATCTTTTAACGAGCATGAACTATGTGCTAAAACTGCTCGGATCTTGCGTTTATTTTTTAACGAGCATGAACTGTGTGCTAAAACTGCTCGATTACCCAGTCATATGATAAGAGTGTCTCATTGAGATTCTATTTTTTATGGAGCTTCATCTCACAAAGCTATGCCCCGCATCCTTTCTTTATGCAAGTTAGGAAATGGCTAACCGAAAAAACAAATAAATAACCGCTCTTTGCTTGCACTCCAAAAGGTTTGCATGCCCCCAAGTATAAAACAGAGTTTCAAGGTTACCTCTACTTCACTTCCGCCAAAACATTTGTTTTAACGAGAGAGGCTTACCTCTTCCAGGTTACCCAAAGATTGTCTCGTTAATCTTTCAAACAAAACACTTCCTCGGCAATGTCTACCGAAATAGACAAAGGTGAGCGACGTAGCCCGCCAACTCACATAACTTTGACAAAAGAATCTTATTCTAGAATAACCCTCTTCCTAGACGGACGGGGTACAGACTAGTCATATTCTCCCGCGGAAACCTACCATATACCCAAAGTTTTCCTGCCGAAGCAGACCAGGACTCATGCCCCCTGGGTTCCAGTCATATGCTCCCGGATTACTCGCGCTCATCAGGAGGACGGACCGTGGGTTGGGACACTTCTTGCGTGAATAGAACATTTAGGGATGGTACATGACTATTTGCGATGCGTGATCCGGGAAATGAAAGTTGGTCCACGAGCTTGACAACTCTTCCTCCATGCGGAAAACACATTACTCTAAAGAGTGAGGAGACTATAGCTCCCATGCAATATATATAGTCTCGTCCAAGGAGTAGGTCATAATCCAAGGGTCCTTGAACGACCATCACGTTCATTTGAACGATCTTCCCTTTCAATGTTATGGGCACATTGGGGAGGATCCCTAAAGGTCGACTGGTTCCTTTATCAAAGCCTGATAGATTTCTCATTTCAGGCAAAAGCGCTGGCGAACCAAGCGCTTTCCAAGCAATAGAGGAAAGGATACTCACAGATGCCCCCTCATCAATGATAGTGCCAGCCATCACCATTCTGTATATTTGAACGATAATTCTGAATGGTATGCTTGTTGGCAACCGGGGTCTGCCTAGTTGGTTCCAGTCGAAGGACACAACCAGGTTGCTTGGTGGTGGGACCGAATAGACAGCCGGATATCGCTCTGACGAACTTCCTTCCTGCGATAAAGGAATGGGGGCAAATTGCCCCCTTGTTCGTCGGAGTCTGTGTTGATGAAGAGAATTTGGACGGTGTCGTCTTTATTCTCCTCTGTGATGGTATCATTCGAAGATAGAGCCTCTGAAGGCAAAACCGGGTCAACTGCCGCCTCAACCTTTTGACTTTCGTCAGGCATGGATCCAGACGGTTCATCTTCAATGATAGATGCTTCGGCTGACCACATGGGTGGGCCAGCCGGGTTCTCCACTAGTGAAGGACTTGGCAGGAGTTTTTGATATCCAGGAGGAAGTTGCGCTCGTAGAATCGGGTGATCTTCCAGAACTCTTTTAGCCTCGTCTAAGAAGGGACAGCGGTGGATGGCATGATCGCCTTCACACAGTTTGCAGGGAAATCTAGATTTCCCTCTCTATCCTGGGACTTCACTTTCACTAGTTGACGGTGAGCAGTCAACATGGCTATCAGAGGTTGATGCTACCGAATTGTGCAAACGGGGAGACCAGTCCCTTAGTATCCGAGGGATGCAGGGACAATCTCTGTGGAAGTGGTCTCCCTTGCATATGACACATGGCGATTTAGGCCTGGTCAGTGTTGTGTGTGGATTTTTGTCAGACGACACTTGTTTGCCCCCAGTCACCTTTGGCTCCTTCTTCTTCTTCTCTTTCTTCTTCTTTTCCTTCTTCTCCTTAGGAACCTGGTTTTTTGTTTTACCAGTTTCATCAAGCGAAGAGGAAGGAGGAGAGGAAGATGAAGTAGAAGGCTGGTGGGCAACTCTGGTCTGGTCTAACTGTTGACTCGACTGTTCAGGAATGGTGGTGTTCTGAATGCCATTGGTTGAAAAGAGCCAGACTGGCAGGCCAATTGTCAGTCCTGGAAGCGACAATGTGGCCATGTGGGGCGCACCAACATCTCCCCAAGAGGAAAAGGGACTAGGATTTCCACCAAGGGGAATTCCTTGGTTGGTGTGCTCCATTTTTTCAACCTAAAGATCAACGCAGGAATTAAAAGGTGATTCCGTTTAAAATAAATTTTTAACGACGCTTAGACACAACTTGCTTTTTCAGTTTTAAAGAGTCGAGAAAAAGCTAAAGATGACTCTAGTCTCCTTCGATGTTTTAACGAGCCCGAAGTGACAAATGCTCGGATGGAATTTTTCCGCTATAGAGTCTGAAAAAGGCCAAAAGGAACTGCTCTGGAGTTCTAGGCAGAGGGTGTGCCAAAATTTTTGCAAAACCGCAGAATACTTTTTAGGGTACGGGCGGTCGATCTTCCTGAATGCTGTGTTCAGTGCATTGCGATCAGTAGGGCGGCCGACACGGCTTCCTAAGGATAAAGTTTTTATGCCTATAGGGGTCTCCCAATATATACGCGACGGTACGTGGGAGCACAATCCGTACTGGTGCTATCGTCCCTCAGGAGGAATCACCCACCATCCACGAGATCGACAGTCACCAGGCCTAACGACGCCGGAACATGTCTCTAGCCTAGACCTCTATGTTGTGCGTTATGTTGCAAAGCGTTGTTAAGTTCATTCAATTTATTTTAGGTTGATATTTTTAGAAGTTTGCCTTTCAAGGTTCACCACGAGATGTATGATACAATTCCTAAATGCAGTCTAAAGATGATAAGCAAGCTTTATATCTTTTCAACTTTGAAAATCCTAGCTACTAAGGGAAAAGAAAGACACCATCTTTTCTCAAAGAGAAATCAGCACACTGTAATGCACTTTTCCTAAATCCAACATGCAAACTATCAAAATGCAAATGCACAATGCAGGTGTTTGTTTTCCGCTTTCTTAGTATTGATGCCTACAAAGAAAGCTTCTTGTACAACTTTGAATTTGCTTTTAAATGACCAATACAAACAAGTTTACTTTTTCGAAATCAGAGAGGGTAGAAGAGATTACAACACTTAACGATTTTCGAAATGAAGACTTGTTTCGACACTTAAAAGAGACAAATTCAAACCAATAAGCAAAAGTAAATGTATAATCAATCTGCAAACAGCCAATGAACTCTCTTCTAAGATCACAATCAACAGATCTGAATCAAGGGCTACAGTATGACTATTTCACTCATGCAAAGGAAAACTGTAAATGACGCCACAAACACATAAAAACACTCACAGTCTTTTTGTACAAAAGGAGGCGGAATCTAAGCAGAGAAAAGGAGTTATCAGACTGGTACCTATGCTAGTTACAGGCTGCAAAAATCAGAGATCAAAACAAGGCAAAACAGAGCAGAGAACCCCAGCTGCACAAGGCAAAACTGGTTCAGCGCAACCTCAACACAGGGGTTTTGACATTCAGCGCAGGTAGCCTTCACGGGAACTGCGTTGAAAGGCAGAATCCCTTCACTGGGTCTGCGCTGAAGGAGAAACTCTCGTTTCCCTTAGGTTCTGGGTCACAGATTGCTATTTAATTCACTGTTTCAGGCCAAATAAAAGCAACAAGAAAGGTACAATCAAAGGGATGCTCTGAGGGGCTGCTAAGATCTATCACAAGGATCATCAAATCATTTGTGAATCCATTGTTCAGATCATAGACAAGTCCAGCGATTGGATCAAAGCAGCAACTGTCTACTTTGCATCGGGGAAAGATGCAGTTCGATTGTTGCTGTCAAGTCTATGAAACAAACAATGATAGAAACACAAATAAAATGACTAAACAAATCTTCCCCAGTGGAGTCGCCAATTTGTTGTGGGGAAAAATGCCTATGCAGGACGATCCTATCCACCTAAGGTGTGATAGTGCCTTAGCAACAAACGAGTACAGCTATTCTGGTTTCTTCCTTTATGAAATGTGAAAGAAGAGAGATCAATAGACTTACCGGTGTCTTCCGTTTGTCCCTCGATCCGGTCTCTCTTCTCTTTGGGAGTTCACAGCTACTTGCCTTCTTGCTCCTCCAGCTTCAACGGGTTCCTGCAAGATCACAAGAGAATAGCTACTTGCGACAAGAGAACAACTACTTGCGACAAGAGAAGAACTGTACACAAAGACAGATATTCACATTCATAACTAGTTTAGGATTAGAAATAAACCAAATACACTAATACATTCATACATCAAAATACATCAGCATATAGGAGAAACCAAGATAGCTTTATTGATGAATAACAAGGTTCAGGAAGAGATACAACCCAGAGGGCTCCAATCCAGCATCTCCTTCCCAGCAAATGGAATTCCTATCTTCGCCCCCTTCAAAGCATTAAGCACCCAATGATTCCGATCTCAAACCAACAACAATTCTTTGCAATAATAAAATTCCAGCCTTTAGATCTCATGGAGGAGAGATCCATATATAGATGTTTGGAGAGAGGATGAGTCAGCTTGAGATCTGACTAGTGTCCTCTCCCTCTGTCAGTTCTTGATTCCACTTGGAGGTTCTTGCTTCCACTTGGAGATTTGGAACCTCTTACTCATCACCAGTCGAATTCCCTGAGGCAAGTGTCATTTTGGAAGCTTCCTGGGTTTTGACACCTTGAGAAATGAGCCTGCCACATGTCCACTCTCGTTCAGCGCAGGTAGCCAGTGTTCCAATTGACATTCAACGCAGGTAGCCAGTGTTGGCTTTGACATTCAGCGCAAACAGCTAGTGTAGCCACTGAAATGATCCTGAATTGACTTGTTTTTGAGCAGTTTCTGGTGGAGAACTTTTGTGAATTGTTGTGGTTTGTTAGCCTTGTTCCTCTAGGGGTAGGAACAACATGTTTTAGGGACTTTGGATCCCTTAGATTATGGACATTTCGTGCTTGAGGCTGTAAGGCACAAAAATGTCTATAACACTTTCCATATCAGGTGCATTTTCTATCTAAAGGAAACCATGGATGTGTGCAGATCCCCTATGTTGCCATTCATACATGTCAAGTATGCATTTCTGTAAGATAACTTTGTAGTAGGTGAGGTATGATGTTTAGAGAGTTACGAAAAAAATGTGGTAGAATGCGTACCTGTAACAGTAGTCATTTGTCTACAAGTGTTTTTCTAAGATAACGTCACGAAATGTTGTGAACCTATGGTGCATATATAGTGATGTTAAATGTGGGTTAGAGAAAATTTTATCATTTCTTCATTTTTGTTGTTTGACAATATCAGAAGGTTGATATCTGGGCATGATTGCATGAAAATCAGTCCATTTTGTATCAGTTGCACTTTATGTGAAGAAGAACGTCAGGCAACCGAGCTGAGATATCATATCCATTAGTTCATTTTTATCTTTCTGCCAAAAATATATTGTTCCACGTAAAGAGAAATCGAATGCATGACTTGCTTTGCCAATTGCTTGTTTGGAAATTGTTCTAATCGAATGTTCAGATCTTGAATAGATGTTGGAAAGTTATATGTGATGTTCTTTTTCACGAAAATCGAGGTTGTTTCTTGACTACGATGTCACATCATGAGATTATATATGTAATAACGAAAGCATGGGTGCTTTCCAAATCTGTTATCGTAGTAACATATGAGATGAAGTGCATATTCATGTAATTGCATTACTTTCATTCTTGGTTGATTTGGCATTGTAGCTGTTGTGGGGAACATGGTGGGAAAATCCATAGAGATTAGACCTTTTGTGTTGTATTCATTGATTGGGGATAAGCCAATTTTTGGCCATTCAATTGTAGTATCAGAATGGTGGTTGTAAGCATGTAATAATGGCAGATCTCTTGATTTGTGTACTTGTATTAGGAATAATGGGTACAAATGATGATGTTTGGTGTAGGGATGGGTTTGCAGAATCTTCAGTGGGCTCATGTGGTGGTTCAAGTGAAGGGTGGACAGTTATTTCTGTAGTATTGGAATGGCGAAGGGAGGAGGAGACATCGGTGGGGATTGTTGGTAAGGATGTTAGCGCATTGTTATCAATACGAGCATTCTTATAGTATGGGTCATTTGCCAATTTTTATTCTAATGTAGCGAGAATGCAATGTCTTTGACAATGCAATCATAAGCCTTATGGTCATTACTATGACGAGTGACAATTAGAAGGTCCAAGTCTACAACACGTCATGGCAACATGCTTGCGATTTTTGTAATATCATGTGGAAAACAAATTGTGTGGCCACTGTAGTTATATTGGCCACCACGTGCATGTGTTACATGTAGTATAGGATTAAACCTACTTCTTCTATTTGTGAAAGAGACATAAGGAAAACTGGTTGAGGACCAGGGTCCATGTTGTTTGATAATGACAAGCAATGACCCTTTTTTTCAGAGATTCATTTGGAGCAGAAATACATTTGGTTGGAATTGCGGATATGTATTCCAGGATATGATTCAAGAAGAATGGAGCATGGGCATTTAGGTGCAAGTTTATCAATCTTTGCATAGAAATCTTGATGTGCTTCATTAGTGTAAATGTTGTTGAAAGCATGTGCAAAGGAGGGGTTAGGGCAATGAGGTATGAATGTATTTGTTTGAGAGGTTTATTGAAAAGATAAAGATTTTGATCATTGCAAAGGAGGATTGTTTTCAGGGTGGGTCATTTCAAACGAGGAATGTTGGTTTTCATTCTGTTTTTTATGTTTTTGACATTCTGTGATGCCTTTTTTCCTGATAAATCTCACATCAATGTGCATTTATTCATTCTTTATTTGTTGCATAGTATCTTCTGGCACGTTCATAATTACAAGAAGAAGACATTCGCAAAAGTTATGGTACCTATAAGCAAGAGAGGGGAAAACGGGAATGTTATTTGGAGAGAACAACCATGTTATTGTATAAAAGAGAAAGAGGAGAAAGAAATTTAAGTTTTGAACAGTTTTATATGAACTTTTTATTTGAATAATGTGTTTGAAAGAACATTTTAGTAATTTTCCTTTATACATGTAGATAGTTTCATGTGTAATGCAGTAAGTTACCTCATTTTTTAAAAGAAAGAAGATGATAAAAATGTGAAGTTGTGTACTTACATAATGCTAGATACAATGGAGGATGAATACTTATTTCAATACTATATAAGAGAATTTCGTGAGAAGGTATGCAACAGTATATGGTGCAAAATTATATTTATAAAAAATGATAATAGGAATTTTCAAAAAGCGAGAGATACATTTTGCGATATCTATCTACGATATCGAGATGTTATCAATTGCTCGAAGGATGTTGTTGCATTCTGTTGTGAAATGCAAGATTTCTTCTTTTATGATAACGCATTTCAACCATGGTATTCCTTTAAAAGTTTTTGTCTTCACTGATAGTGTGAAGATATGATCTGTCCATAGAGCTTTGGAGACAATTTCCTTGATTAGATTTGGATCTGAGGATAATAAATAGATGTCTTTGGCATTATTCCCAAGAATTTTAGATCCCGTGTCTTCGAAAGAAACATTTGAAGCTAATTCACCAGTGTGATCTTGTATGTTGATTTTCAGTAGGTATCTGTAATCAAATCAGTTACTTTGGCATTGCATTTTGGGCAAAACCATATCCCTGTATTTTGTGGAATAAGTTTTTTCATGCATTTTTTTCCCATCAACGATGGACGGGAAAGAAATGTAGTAAAAACTGTCGATCCCAATTTTTTTTATTGTGCCCTTTAATTGGAAGAATGCTGGTTTCTGTAAGGAATCCATACTATAAATATCAGCGATTGTTATTTTTTTGTTGATGACCAAAAGGATATCTTGTTATCAAGGATGTAGAATCTGAAGTCGAACCTTCTTTTTTAAACCATGACTTTAGCGTGTGGGCCTCTTCAATGCCAGGATCTACAAGAATAATGGATCTCGTTGTAGTGCCGATATTTTTTTCCATTAAATTATCTAACATGGGAAGAATTGATTGCAATGATGGGGTTATTTCTTGCAACAAATAGGGAGGATATTTCTTCTGATACAGCATCAAAATTATCTCCCCAAAAGATTGCAACTATGTTATACCCAAGCATGTGTTGAAGTTGTAGTGTTTTTTTAGTAACTTCAGAGCCGTTTTTTCTATGTATAGTGCACACACTGGAAATGTCTATGACAATACCAAGAATATCAACAATGGAGTTGACATCTGTTGTTCTGATATCATTGATTGATTTTATATTGAATTGCATCGTTGGCTTATGTATTTTTTTGTTGGCAACATGTTCTATGGTAGATGTTGCATTTAACAAAATTTCCTAGTCATTGTTTAAGTGGTTGTATTGCTTATTAGCCATTTTCACATTCCCTTTAGAGACAATGTTGACATTTCCATGTTGGATATTGTCAAAAAAATAATCTGTGACGTTGTTGAAACAAGTAATATGTATTTCTCCACCCTCTGTATTGAACATGTCAAAACCAAACACTTTACTGGGTCCGTATTGATTCTAAAATTGTCAAAGAGATGTTGTCCTTTGAACATATCCTTTTATGCACCAATTTGAGTGGCAAGGGTTTAGTGATTTGATGGGAATTTGAACTGGCAAGATGGATGGGGTTGGAGTAGTTGGAAGAGGGTAGTGTCTTTTTTATGAAGGGTCTGGGTTCGATGAGGAGGGAGTATTTTCTTTAGGTGTGATCAGGATATTCATAGTTTTTGGATTACCAATTAAGGGTGCAAATGAAGTAGAAATATCTAAGTCTATTAACTTTATAGAACTACACGACAAATGAGAGTCATAGGAATAATTGTTAGAGGTGGAAGTGTTATCGATAAAAATGTTAAATTTGAAATAAGAAATTTATAACAAACTTACATTGATGGACCAATAGCTGAACTAGTCCAACTTTTAACATTTATAACAGAACCCTTTTGTAGCTAGCCTATTGCTACGAGGTCATTGAAATCTTTTGGAAGCATAAGGTGTTTCTTATGTGTTCTGCCAGAGATGGCAGTATGATATCCTAGAGTTGAATTTTTCATTGATTGTATGGGTTCAAGTTCAACAATTTGTAGGTATGGTTGAATAGGAGTTGATCCAGATAGCATTGAGAAAATAGAATTCTCACTAAGGTTTATTATCATTTTCTGAAAGTAGAGATAACAAAATAAGTACTATACAAAACAAAACACAAAAATGTTGGTTTCTTCGTGTAAGATGTTTAACATTCATTACATTCCTATAAAACTACATGAAAATATATGAACTAAAGGACAGGAGGCATGTTCAATTTGTTTGTAAATGGCGGTTATCTAAGCTTGTAAACATAGTAATGAAGAGATTTATTACAATAACTTCAATATGATCATTCTTTTTCAAACATAGTTAAAATTGTAAATTAACAATTTCAGAAACCTACGCATGTTAGAAACAATCAGACAAGCAAAACATACTTAATACTATAAACTATAAATTTCATAAACCTACCAACATTTAATGCATACCAACATTTCTTTTTAAGTAGAAGTAAGATTTGTGCCAAATGCATGGTGTTTCAAATTTCTGTACTCTACAATCTAATTATTAATCTATCCAAGACAATTTGCCCATTATTATGTAGCAAACAAAGATATTTCCTAGATGAAATATCATTGAATATTTTAACAAAAAAAATGTGTAAAAATATTTATAGGCACACTCCTTATACCTCAAGTTTTTTGGTTTCAACTTTAGCTTTTGAAGTCTGTAGATTTATCCAAGCGTCAATTCTTTCTTCTTTTCGTTGATATCTGAAATTTACAGACAAAGAATAATTATGAAGAATAAGAGGAGAGTGATAGTTTAGCAATAATATAATCATATTATATTGTAAAGTATTGATGAAACCATGCTCAAAATAGTATAAATATTAGCCCATAGGTCCTCATTGCCTTTGATCCTTAGTTAAACATTCCCATATTAGTTGTGAAGCTAGTAAAGCATTTAGAAGTCCATAAAATATTTACAATAGTGACTATGTAAAAATGAACTGGGATAGATTTGGACAAAAATCTATCCAATTCTCCCAAAGAAGGGTTAGAGACCATATAAAGATATATAGTGCCTAGTTATTATTGGAAATAGAGAATGCAAGGTTATGTTTCTAAATTTAAACCTATTTAAATAAACTCCCATGTTCTTTGAATGTTGTGTTGCTTTTCATGAAAGCAATATCATCATGCATAAATAAGCTCCTCTGGATATTGAAAGTTTGATCAAATAAAAATAGGTCAATTGTTGTAACATATGTAAAACATATTGAATTATAAAATGGGTTTGGTTCCCAAATCCATCCATATAGATGCCCAGTTGTTGTCTGCATGGATTCAGTTGTTAGCCTTGACCTTTGACATGTTGAAGATATTTAAATCTTATCATTTTCAGAATGATTCTGTTCTTAGAAAGTTTTTGGAGACTCTACCAAGTATTTATGGATATGAGAACACCATTGAAGTTGATGTGGATATAATGTTAGATGTTGGACACAAAATTCTTAAAAAAAATTGGATGATTGAAATTGATTGTTTGATCAACTTAATACCAACTCATTTGATTTGAATGTTAATGCATATCCCTCTGTTCAAGGAAAACATATCCTACTATTGCCAGAAGAAGGTCTACAAATCTAGATAATAAAAAACAAAACTTAGTATCCAAAATTGAGTTGAAGTTCGAGAACATATATGAGGTGAAGACTATGATTTGATCCATTAAATCTAAGTTGTGAATGCACATGAGAAAGATACGGTGGAGTATGCTTAGTATAAGAAAGTAGTTCATGCAACCTTACTTGATTGTGTACTTGAGGAGAAAGTATCAACAACTAATAATATTCTTATAGTTGTAAAGGAGTTGTGGTTTTAAAGTGATGTTGTGGTTTCAAAGTGATTTGAGTGATGTTCAATTTCAATGGTATTTAACTAAATTAGATATGTATTCATTTTGTGGTGAAAACAAAGGCAAATCATACACACTATGTTTTGATGGATTGTCTGACTTTGATGATGATAAGGAGTCTAAGTCTAATCATCTCACAGGTTTGATTCAAAAAGATTTAGAGACCCAATTATAAGTTAACATGTTTAATAGACCATTGAATGTTTTTAAGAAAAACAATGCAGACTTAAGTGAAAATTTGAGTAGACCAATGTGCATCATAAAATCAAAGCTTCAGCTAGGCCACACCCAAGCATTCCCTTGATTGTAATAATGGCATCCAAGAACATATAAATCCTTCATGAGAGAAAAAACCAAATAGAGTGTAGGAACTTACATCACTTGGAAGGCATTGAATTCTTTGAGCTTATGTGAAACTCATCATACTAACCATTAACAGTGCTAAGAGAAGTCCAATCGATCAAACATAAATTTTGAATGATACAAATTCTACCCTACTATCTTCTATGTCTTTAAATAGCAGCAATAGGAAATTTATATCACTGACTTTCAGATGGCATTTTGGCAATAGAATGGTAAATGGAAGATTCAAATCATTTGATTTCGTTAATATGTCAAAATGAGTTTGGAAATTTTAATCTCTACCTATCAATCCTAGCCAGATTCGACCTTAGGAAATCTCCTTTTAGGTGAGGAAGTCCCTTCTTAGCCTTAAAGCGAGAGGCAAGACCATTGAGGTGACAGTAGGTGGCTTTCCTGTAGTTTCACCTTGGCTCTCCCATTGGCTCGAGATTTTTTCCTTTGGAGAGGGTTCAAGAAGTAACAAAACTATTGAAGAAATAATGCAGGAAAAAAAATACCTTTGTTTCTCAAATCAAGGTGAAGAACTAAACACTGCTTTGAATTCTTCCATTCACGGCCATGTCCACCATCAAGCAGAATCTTTATTTTACAGAGCTACTATGGATATCCTTCCATTCAGAGTTATGAAGATATTACTAAAGCTAAATTTTGGACAGTAGTCTTATGAATTTGTTTTGGTCCAGGTAATGCAAGCCCTCGAGCAGCTGCTTGGCAACCTCAGCCAAATAGTGTTCTGGGACTTTTGAATGGCAACATGTGGCCTAAAATAGTTAATATGCAGTAATATGACTTTTCTCATCTACTAAAGATTTTCCAAAGCACATGCCTAACTTTTGAGAGACACTTTGTGTAATTGTTAACATTGAGTGGGAAGAAACCAAGTTATATTTCCTTGGAATATTGTTTGTAAACCTATAATCAACAATACCTCTGTTTCTAAAATCTTTGAATGATACAAATTCTGCCCTACTGTCTTCTTTGTCTTTAAACAACAACAATAGACTCGTGATCTAATTCAGTCAACTATGAAAGAAATAATTAACTTCTTTTTTCATATCTCCCGGCAATCAATTCTAATATATTCAAACCTTTAACAAGTCTTCTAGCAAGGTCTTCTTCCAAATCTTAGGAGTTCTCAAGTGTTTCAACCTTCAATGTATAGGTCCCCCAAATGAAGGTTACATGGATCGTGTGTCTTGACCTGAACTGACATAATTCTATTGCAGATGCGGAAGTTGTCTCGAAATTACGATTAGGTAATTGCCACTTTAATTGTTTTAGTTAAATATATGTATATGGAAACACCATAGAAGTTAAAGATCAAAATGTATTGCTTTCAGGTTCTTATTATTTCTATTGTATATAGACTATTAGATAAAGAATAAATTATTAACCTATCAATATAATTTGAATTTTAGATTTCTACGTAAATAAATGTCATATTTCATATTTTTCCATTTCAAAACAGTTTCTAAAGAATGAAAGGTATGTTAAGCTTCACAATCAGAAAATACATCATATAATCAAAACAAATTTGTCAATTAAAATCCATATATTAACCGGTTAAAATGTCAACGGTAAATGGAAAGATAAGGAAAATAACAAAAAATGGAGCCTATCGAAAACACTGCATGAATCCAAAACCATAAGCTGGAAACATGAAAATCCTCTTAGGTAAGGAAGTCCCTTTGATACCCCAAAGTTTTTTTGGCCATTTTCCTTCAATCTTTGTATGTTTGTTAATTATTTCAAGTTGTGATATTAGGCTCTATCACATTCCATTGTATAATTATATCATTATATAACACTGTTGTTACTAAATAAACTAGAAAGTTACTATTGCTAAATAAACTCTATTAGAATTAATAGTATTGATAAATACCCAATTCCCTATAAATGTACATTGAGATAAAAACCAAAACTTAACTGCTTTTTTGATATCTCCCTGCAATCAATTCTAATAAATTCAAACCTTTAACAAGTCTTCTAGCAAGGTCTTCCTCCAAATATTAGGAGTTCTCAAGTGTTTCAACCTTCAATGTATAGGTTCCCCAAATCAAGGTTACATGGAACGTGTGTGCTGACATGGGCTATCATGATTCTAAAACCATAAGCTGGAAACATGAAAATCCTGAGAATCAAAGTGTAATCTGAATTATCGTCTTCACTTCCGCATTCTACAAGGGAACTTCTAATAATGCCCTAATTTGATGATACAACCATAACCTGGAAACATGAAAATCCTGATAACCATTTGATTTCATGGATATGTCAAAATGAATTCGGAATTTTTCATCACTACCTACCAATCCTAGCTAGATTAGGCCTTAGGAAATCTCCTCTTAGGTAAACACTGCTTTGAATCCTTCCATTTATGCCCAAGTCAACCATCAAGCGGAATCCTTATTTTAATAGAGCTACTATGGATAGGCTTCCATTCAAAGTTATGAAGATATTTGTAAAGTCTAGCTATGATTGGAAATTCCATGTGCTTTTGGATATGTTTTTCCATTTAGTTAAAATTCTTAACCCCTAAAAGTCACACTAAAGCTAAATTTTGGACAGTAGTCTTATGACTTTGTTTTGGTGCAAGTAATGAAACCCTTTGAGCACCTACTTGGCAACCTCATCCAAATAGTGTTTTGGGACTTTTGAATGGCAACATGTGGCTTGAAATAGCTAATATGCAGTAATATGACTTTTCTAATCTAGTAAATATTTTCCAAAGCACATGCGTAACTTTTCACACAAGCACTCCATCTTACATTAAGGATGAAATTGAGTCAAATATGGAAGAAATAATATAGGAGAAACATACCTCTGTTTATAAAATATTTGAATGATACAAATCCTACCCTATTGTCTTCTCTGTCTTTAAGCAACTAGGAAAGTAGCCAAGAGTTTTCGCACAAGCACTCCATCTTACATTAAGGATGAAATTCAGTCAACTATGGAAGAAATAAGGTAGGGAAGAAAATAACTCTATTTCTAAAATCAAGGTGAAGAATTAAACACTGCCTCGAATCCTTCCATTCATGACCATGTCCACCATCAAGCGGAATCCTTATTTTAACAGAGCTGCTATGGATAGGCTTCCATTCAAAGTTATGAAGATATTAATAAAGCTAAATTTTGGATAGTAGTCTTATGACGTTGTTTTGGTGCAGGTAATGCAAGTCCTCTATCTTTAAACAACAGCAATAGACTCACGATCTAATTCAGGCACTGTGGAAGAAATAACTAACTGTTTTTTTCATATCTCCCTGCAATCAATTCTAATATATTCAAACCTTTAACAAGTCTTCTAGCAAGGTCTTGCTCCAAATCTTAGGAGTTCCCAAGTGTTTCAACCTTCAATGTATAGGTCCCCCAAATGAAGGTTACATGGATTGTGTGTGCTGACCTGCACTGACATGATTCTATTGTGGATGCGGTAACTATCTCGAAATTACGATTAGGTAATTGCCACTTTAATTGTTTTAGTTAAATATATGTATATGGAAACACCATAGAAGTTAAAGATCAAAATGTATTTCTTTCAGGTTCTTATTATTTCTATTGTCTATAGACTATTAGATAAAGAATGAATTATTAACCTATCAATATAATTTGAATTTTAGATTTCTAGGTAAATAAATGTCATATTTCATATTTTTCCATTTCAAAATAGTTTCTAAAGAATGAAAGGTATGTTAAGCTTCACGATCAGAAAATACATCATATAATCAAAACAAATTTGTCAATTAAAATCCATATATTAGCCAGTTAAAATGTCAATGGTAAATGGAAAGATAAGGAAAATAACAAAAAATGGAGCCTATCCAGAACACTACATGAATCCAAAACCATAAGCTGGAAACATGAAAATCCTCTTAGGTAAGGAAGTCCCTTTGATACCCCAAAGTGTTTTTGGCCTTTTTCCTTCAGTCTTTGTATGTTTGTTAATTATTTCAAGTTGTGATATTAGGCTCTATCACATTCCATTGTATAATTGTATCATTATATAAGACTGTTGTTGCTAAATAAACTAGAAAGTTACTGTTGCTAAATAAACTCTGATTAGAATTAATAGTATTGATAAATACCTAATTCCCTATAAATGTACATTGAGATCAAAACCAAAACTTAACTGCTTTTTTGATATCTCCCTGTAATCAATTCTAATATATTCAAACCTTTAACAAGTCTTCTAGCAAGGTCTTCCTCCAAATATTAGGAGTTCTCAAGTGTTTCAACCTTCAATGTATAGGTTCCCCAAATGAAGCTTACATGGAACGTGTGTGCTAACATGGGCTGTCATGATTCTAAAACCATAAGTTGGAAACATGAAAATCCTGAGAATCAGAGTGTAATCTGAATTGTCGTCTTCATTTCCACATTCTGTAATGGAACTTCCAATAGTGCCCTAATTTGATGATACAACCATAAGTTGGAAACATGAAAATCCTGAGAACCATTTGATTTCATGGATATGTCAAAACGAATTCGGAATTTTTCATCACTACCTACCAATCCTAGCTATATTAGGCCTTAGGAAACCTCCTCTTAGGTAAACACTACTTTGAATCCTTCGATTTATGCCCAAGTCCGCCATCAAGCGGAATCCTTATTTTAATAGAGCTACTATGGATAGGCTTCCATTCAAAGTTATGAAGATATTTGTAAAGTCTAGCTATGATTGGAAATTCCATGTGCTTTTGGATATGTTTTTCCATTTAGTTAAAATTCTTAACCCCTAAAAGTCACACTAAAGCTAACTTTGGACAGTAGTCTTATGACTTTGTTTTGGTGCAAGTAATGCAACCCTTTGAGCAGCTACTTGGCAATCTCAGCCAAATAGTGTTTTGGGACTTTTGAATGGCAACATGTGGCTTGAAATAGCTAATATGCAGTAATATGACTGCTAATCTAGTAAATATTTTCCAAAGCACATGCGTAACTTTTCACACAAGCACTCCATCTTACATTAAGGATGAAATTGAGTCAAATATGGAAGAAATAATACAGGAGAAACATACCTCTGTTTCTAAAATATTTTAATGATACAAATCCTACCCTATTGTCTTCTCTGTCTTTAAGCAACTAGGAAAGTAGCCAAGAGTTTTCGCACAAGCACTCCATCTTACATTAAGGATGAAATTCAGTCAACTATGGAAGAAATAAGGTAGGGAAGAAAATAACTCTATTTCTAAAATCAAGGTGAAGAATCAAACACTTCCTCGAATCCTTCCATTCACGACCATGTCCACCATCAAGCGGAATCCTTATTTTAACAGAGCTACTATGGATAGGCTTCCATTCAAAGTTATGAAGATATTAATAAAGCTAAATTTTGGATAGTAGTCTTATGACGTTATTTTGGTGCAGGTAATGCAAGCCCTTTATCTTTAAACAACAGCAATAGACTCACGATCTAATTCAGGCACTATGGAAGAAATAACTAACTGCTTTTTTCATATCTCCCTGCAATCAATTCTAATATATTCAAACCTTTAACAAGTCTTCTAGCAAGCTCTTGCTCCAAATCTTAGGAGTTCCCAAGTGTTTCAACCTTCAATGTATAGGTCCCCCAAATGAAGGCTACATGGATCGTGTGTGCTGACCTGCACTGACATGATTCTATTGTGGATGTGGTAACTATCTCGAAATTACGATTAGGTAATTGCCACTTTAATTGTTTTAGTTAAATATATGTATATGGAAACATCATAGAAATTAAAGATAAAAGTTCCTTGCTTTCAATTTCTTATTATTTCTATTGTCTATAGATAATTAGATAAAGAATAAATAATTAACCTATCAATATAATTTGAATTTTAGATTTCTAGATAAATAAATGTCATATTTCATATTTTTCTATTTCGAAATTGTTTCTAAATAATGAAAGGTATGTTAAGCTTCACAATCAGAAAATACATCATATAATCAAAAAAAATATGTCAATTAAAATCCATATATTAGACTATTAAATTGTCAATGGTAAATAGAAAGATAAGGAAAATAACAAAAAATGGATCCTATCCAGAATACTACATGAATCCAAAGCCATAAGCTGGAAACATGAAAATCCTCTTAGGTAAGGAAGTCCCTTGTTAGCCTTAAAGTGAGAGGCAAGGCCACTGAGGTGATAGTGGGTGGCTTGCCTGTAGTTATGGAGAAGTATGAGTGAGTATCTAACTATAGTTAATCTTATAACATTTACGCCTAAAAACAAGGAATTGACATATTCTAACTTCTCACTCAATTTACTTGGTCTCATCTCCCATAGAGAGACGAGAGGAGGATAGGTCTACAATAGTGAATGTGTAAATGAGTTGTTAAAATGTCCATGGTAAATGGAAAGATAAGGAAAATAACAAAAAACGGAGCCTATCCAGAATGCTGCATGAATCCAAAACCAATACTACCTATCTTTTATATTAAGACAAACATATATAAAGTAGGATATTAGCAAGGCTTGTAGCAATTGTGTCATTTCTCGTGCAGCTTAAGCTAGGAAAGTAGCCAAGAGTTTTCACACAAGCACTCCATATTACATTAAGGATGAAATTGAGTCAAATATGGAAGAAATAATGCAGGAAAAACAATACCTCTGTTTCTAAAATCTTTGAATGATACAAATTCTGTTCTACTGTCTTCTCTGTCTTTAAACAGCTAGGAAAGTAGCCAAAAGTTTTCACACAAGCACTCCATCTTACATTAAGGACAAAATTCAGTCAACTATGGAAGAAATAATGTAGCGAAAAAAATAGCTCTGTTTCTAAAATCAAGGTGAAGAATTAAACATTGCTTTGAATCCTTCCATTCATAGCCATGCCCACCATGAAGCGGAATCCTTATTTTAACAAAGCTACCCTTCCATTCAAAGTTATGAAGATATTACTAAAGCTAAATTTTGGACAGTAGTCTTATGAATTTGTTTTGGTGCAGGTAATGCAAGCCCTTGAGCACCTGCCTGGCAACCTCAGCCAATAAGTGTTCTCAGACTTTTGAATGACAATGTGTGGCCTCAAATAGCTAATATGCAGTAATATGACTTTTTCTAATCTACTAAAGATTTTCCAAAGCACATGCCTAACTTTTGAGAGACACTTTGTGTAATTGTTAACATTGAGTGGGAAGAAACCAAGTTATATTTCCTCGGAATATTGTTTGTAAACCTATAATCAACAATACCTTTGTTTCTAAAATCTTTGAATGATACAAATTCTGCCCTACTGTCTTCTCTATCTTTAAACAATAGCAATAGACTCATGATCTAATTCATCCAACTATGGAAGAAATAATTAACTGCTTTTTTCATATCTCCCTATAATCAATTCTAATATATTCAAATCTTTAACAAGCCTTCTAGCAAGGTCTTCCTCCAACTATCTCGAAATTACCATTAGGTAATTGCCACTTTAATTATTTTAGTTAAATATATGTATATGGAAACACCATAGAAGTTAAATATCAAAATGCCTTGATTTCAGGTTCTTATTATTTCTATTGTCTATAGACTATTAGATAAAGACTAAAGTATTAACCTACCAATATAATTTGAATTTTAGATTTCTAGGTAAATAAATGTCATATTTCATATTTTTCCATTTCAAAATAGTTTCTAAAGAAGGAAAGGTATGTTAAGCTTCACAATCAGAAAATACATCATATAATCAAAACAAATTTGTGAGTTAGAATCCATATATTAACCGGTTAAAATGTCAATGGTAAATGGAAAGATAAGGAAAATAACAAAAAATGGATCCAATCTAGAATGCTGCATGAATCCAAAACCATAAGTTGGAAACATGAAAATCCTCTTAGGTAAGGAAGTTGCTTCTTAGCCTTAAAGTGAGAGGCAAGGCCACTGAGGTGACAGTGCGTGGCTTGCCTACACTTATGGGGAGTATGAGTGAGTATCTAACTATTGTTAATCTCATAACTTTTCAACCTAAAAACAAAAAATTGACATAGTCTAACTTGTCAGTCAATTTACTTGGTCTCATCTCCCATAGAGAGAGGAAAGGAGCAGAGGTCTACAATAGTCAATGGTAAATGGAAAGATAATGAAAATAACAAAAAATGGAGCCTATCCAAAACGCTGCATGATTTCAAAACCAGTGCTAACTATCGTTTGTATCAAGACAAACGTATATAAAGTAGGATATTAGCAAGGCCTGTAGCAGTTCTGTCATTTATCATGCAGCATATGCTAGGAAAGTAGCCAAGAGTTTTCACACAAGCACTCCATCTTACATTAAGGACGAAATTGAATCAAATATGGAAGAAATAATGCAGGAAAAACAAAACCTCTATTTCTAAAATCTTTGAGTGATGCAAATTTTGCCCAACTGTCTTCTCTATCTTTAAACAGCTAGGAAAGTAGCCAAGAGTTTTCACACAAGCACTCCATCTTACAATAAGGACGAAATTCAATCAAATATGGAAGAAATAATGTAGGGAAAAAATAACTCTATTTCTAAAATCAAGGTGAAGAATTAAACACTGCTTTGAATCCTTCCATTCACAGCCATGTCCACCATCAAGCGGAATCCTTATTTTAATAGAGCTACTATGGATAGGCATCCATTCAAAGTTATGAAGATATTAATAAAGTTAAATTTTGGATAGTAGCCTTATGAGATTGTTTTGGTGCAGGTAATGCAAGCTCTCTTTCTTTAAATAGCAGCAATAGACTCATGATCTAATTCAGTCAACTATGGAAGAAATAATTAATTGCTTTTCTCATATCTCCCTGCAATCAATTCTAATATACTCAAACCTTTAACGGGTCTTCTAGCAAGGCCTTCCTCCAAATCTTAGGAGTTCTCAAGTGTTTCAACCTTCAATGTATAGGTCTCTCAAATGAAGGTTACATGGATCGTGAGTGTTGACCTGCACTGACATGATTCTATTGCGGATGCGATAGCTATCTCGATAGTACGATTAGGTAATTGCCACTTTAATTGTTTTAGTTAAATATATGTATATGGAAACACCATAGAAATTAAAGATCAAAATGCCTTGCTTTCATGTTCTTATTATTTCAATTGTCTATAGACTATTAGATAAAGAATAAAGTATTAACCTATCAATATAATTTGAATTTTAGATTTCTAGATAAATAAATGTCATATTTTTCCATTTCAAAACAGTTTCTAAAGAATGAAAGGTATGTTAAGCTTCACAATAAGAAAATACATCACATAATCAAAACAAATTTGTTAATTAAAATCCATATATTAACTAGTTAAAATTTCAATGGTAAATGGAAAGATAAAGAAAATAACAAAAAATGGAGCCTATCGAGAACACTGCATGAATCCAAGGCCATAAGCTAGAAACATGAAAATCCTCTTAGGTAAGGAAGTCCCTTCTTAGCCTAAAAGTGAGAGGCAAGGCCATTGAGGAGACAGTGGGTGGCTTGCTTGCATTTATGAGGATGTATAACTGTTGTTAATCTTATAACTTTTACACCTAAAAACAAAGAATTGACATAGTCTAACTTGAGTCAATTTATTTGGTCTCATCTCCCATAGAGAGAGGAGAGAAGGATAGGTCTACAATAGTGACTGTGTAAATGTGTTGTTAAAATGTCAATGCTAAATGGAAAGATAAGGAAAATAACAAAAAATGGAGCCTATCCAGAATGTTGCATGAATCCAAAACCAATACTACATATCGTTTATATTAAGACAAATGTATATAAAGTAGGATATTAGCAAGGCTTGTAGCAACTGTGTCATTTCTCATGCAGCCTAAGCTAGGAAAGTAGCCAAGAGTTTTCACACAAGCACTCCATATTACATTAAGGACGAAATTGAGTCAAATATGGAAGAAATAATGCAGGAAAAACAATACCTCTGTTTCTAAAATCTTTGGATGATACAAATTCTGCCCTATTGTCTTCTCTATCTTTAAACAGCTAGGAACGTAGCCAAGAATTTTCACACAAGCACTCCATCTTACATTAAGGATGAAATTCATTCAACTATGGAAGAAATAATGCAGGGAGAAAAATAACTTTGTTTCTAAAATCAAGGTTAAGAATTAAACACTACTTTGGATGCTTCCATTCATGGCCATGTCCACCATGAAACGGAATCCTTATTTTAATAGAGCTACCCTTCCATTCAAAGATATGAAGATATTACTAAAGCTAAATTTTGGAGAGTAGTCTTATAACATTTTTTTGGTGTAGGTAATGCAAGCCCTTGAGCAACTGCCTTACAACCTCAGCCAAATAGTGTTCTGGGACTTTTGAATGCAACATGTGGCCTAAAATAGCTAATACGCAATAATATGACTTTGCTAATCTACTAAATATTTTCCAAAGCACATGCCTAACTTTTGAGAGACACTTTGTATAATTGTTACCATTGAATGGGAAGAAACCAAGTTATATTTCCTTGGAATATTGTTTGTAAACCTATAATCAACAATACCTCTGTTTCTAAAATCTTTAAATGATACAAATTCTACCCTACTGTCTTCTCTATCTTTAAACAACAGCAACAGACTCATGATCTAATTCAGTCAACTATGGACGAAATAATTAACTGCATTTTCGTATCTCCCTGCAATCAATTCTAATATATTCAAACCTTTAACAAGTCTTCTAGCAAGGCCTTCCTCAAACTATCTCGAAATTACGATTAGGTAATTGCCACTTTAATTGTTTTAGTTAAATATATGTATATGGAAACGCCATAGAAGTTAAAGATAAAAATGTCTTGCTTTCAGGTTGGTATTATTTCTATTGTCTATAGACTATTAGAGAAAGAATAAAGTATTAACCTATCAATATAATTTGAATTTTAGATTTCTAGGTAAATACATGTCATATTTCATATTTTTCCATTTCAAAACAGTTTCTAAAGGATGAAAGGTATGTTAAGCTTCACAATCAGAAAATAGATCATATAATCAAAACAAATTTGTCAATTAAAATCCATATATTAACCAGTTAAAATGTCAATGGTAAATGGAAAGATAAGGAAAATAACAAAAAATGGAGCCTCCCAAGAACGTTGCGTGAATCCAAAACGATAAGCTAGAAACATGAAAATCGTCTTAGGTAAGGAAGTCCCTTCTTAGCCTAAAAGCGAGAGGAAAGGCCACTGAGGTGATAGTGGGTGGCTTGCCTACAGTTATGCGGAAGTATGAGTGAGTATATAACTGTTGTTAATCTTATAAATTTTACACCTAAAAACAAAGGAATGACATAGTCTAACTTTAAACACTACTTTTAATCCTTCCATTCATGGCCATGTCCACCATGAACCAGAATCCTTATTTTAAAAGAGCTACCCTTCCATTCAAAGTTATGAAGATATTACTAAAGCTAAATTTTGGACAATAGTCTTATGACTTTTTTTTGGTGCAGGTAATGCAAGGCCTTGAGCACCAACCTGACAACCTCAACCAAATAGTGTTCTGGGACTTTTGAATCGCAACATGTGGCCTCAAATACATAATATGTAGTAATATGACTTTGCTAATCTACTAAAGATTTTCCAAAGCACATGCCTAACTTCCGAGAGACACTTTGTGTAATTGTTAACATTGAGTGGGAAGAAACCAAGTTATATTTCCTTGGAATATTGTTTGTAAACCTATAATCAACAATACCTATGTTTCTAAAATATTTGAATGATACAAATTCTACCCTATTGTCTTCTCCGTCTTTAAACAGAAGCAATAGACTCATGATCTAATTCAGTCAGCTATGGAAGAAATAATTAACTCCATTTTTCATATCTCCCTGTAATCAATTCTAATATATTCAAACCCTTAACAAGTCTTCTAGCAAGGTCTTCCTCCAACTGTCTCAAAATAACGATTAGGTAATTTCTACTTTAATTATTTTAGTTAAATATATCTATATGGAAACATCTTAGAAGTTAAAGATCAAAATGTCTTGCTTTCAGGTTCTTATTATTTATATTGTCTATAGGCTATTAGATAAAAAATAAAGTATTAACCTATCAATATAATTTGAATTTTAGATTTCTAGGTAAATAAATGTCACATTTCATATTTTTCCATTTCAAAATAGATTCTAAAGAATGAAAGGTATGTTAAGCTTCACAATCAGAAAATACATCATATAATCACAACAAATTTGTCAATTAAAACCCATATATTAACCGGTTTAAATGTCAATGGTAAATGGAAAGATAAGGAAAATAACCAAAAATGGAGCCTATCTAGAATGTTGCATGAATCCAAAACCATAAGCTGTAAACATGAAAATCCTCTTAGGTAAGGAAGTCCCTTCGGGTGGCTTTCCTGCAGTTATGGGGAAGTATGAGTGAGTATCTAATTGTTGTTAATATTATAACTTTTACACCTTAAAACAAAGAAATGACATAATCTAACTTGTCAATCAATTTACTTGGCCTCATCTCCCATAGAGAGAGGAGAGAAGGACAGATCTACAATAGTGACTGTGTAAAAATTATTCACTTTATAGTGATGATTCTTGGGGAATATCCCCATACTGCCTTCTAGAGGAGACAACTTACAGAGAGATATGCAATATCATAAGAAAAAAAATCAAGGAAATAATACTACCTATCATTTATATTAAGACGAACGTAGCAAGGCTTGTAGGAACTATGTCATTTCTCATGCAGTTGTCCTTGCAATAAAATATTAAGACACAATAGTGAGCATGTAACAGTTCTGCACTGTAATGAGTTGAGTGAACCTCATTGCAAAAACTATATGAAAGACACAGGCAATGAGCTGTTAAAATGTCAATGGTAAATGGAAAGATAAGGAAAATAACAAAAAATGGAGCCTATCCATGAATCCAGATATTTCAAACCTTTAACAAGTCTTCCAGCAAGGTCTTCCTCCAAATCTTATGAGTTCTCAAGTGTTTCAACTTTCAATGTATAGGTCCCCCAAATGAAGGTTACATGGATCATGTGTACTGACCTGGACTAACATGATTCTATTGTGGATGCAGTAGTTGTCTCGAAATTACGATTAGGTAATTGCCACTTTAATTGTTTTAGTTAAATATATGTATATAAAAACACCATAAAAGTTAAAATTCTCAACCCTTGAAAGTCACACTAAAGCTAATTTTTGGACAGTAGTCTGTCACAAGCTGATAAAGAAGCAATGAGTTGAGTGAACCTCATTGCAAAAATTATATGAAAGACATAGGCAATAAGCTATTAAAATGTCAATGGTAAATGGAAAGATAAGGAAAATAAGAAAAAATGGAGACTATCCAGAACGCTGCATGAATCCAAAACCATAAGCTAGAAACATGAAAATCGTGAGAATCAGAGTTTAATCTTAATTATCGTCTTCACTTCCACATCCTACAATGGAACTATTGATAATGCCCTAATTTGATGATACAACCATAAGCTGGAAACATGAAAATCGTGAGAATCATTTGATTTCATGGATATGTCAAAATGAGTTCATAATTTTTCATCACTACCTGCCAATCCTAACTAGATTAGATCTTAGGAAATCTCCTCTTAGGTAAACACTACTTTGAATCCTTCCATTCAGGCCCAAGTCCACCATCAAGCAGAATCCTTATTTTAACAGAGCTACTATGGATAGGCTTCCATTCAAAGTTATGAAGATATTTGTAAAGTCTAGCTATGACTGGAAATTCCGTGTGCATTTGGATATGCTTTTCCATTTAGTTAAAATTCTTAACCCCTTGAAGTCACACTAAAGCTAAATTTTGGACAGTAGTCTTATGACTTTGTTTTGGTGCAGGTAATGCAAGCCCTTGAGCAGCTGCCTTGCAACCTCAGCCAAATAGTGTTCTGGGACTTTTGAATGGCAACATGTGGTCTGAAATAGCTAATATGCAGTAATATGACTTTGCTAATCTACTAATACCATAAGCTAGAAACATGAAAATCCTCTTAGGTAAGGAAGTCCCTTCTTAACCTTAAAGCGAGAGGCAAGGCCACTAAGGTGACAGTGGGTGGCTTGCCTGCAGTTATGGGGAAATATGAGTGAGTATCTAACTATTGTTAATGTTATAACTTTTACACCTAAAAACTGAACCTCATTGCAAAAATTATATGAAAGATACAGGCAATGAGCTGTTAAAATGTCAATCGTAAATGGAAAGATAAGGAAAATAACACCTATTTAGTTTCGAAAAGAAACACACCTTTTTAGTTTTGTTTGTTGTTTCTTGCTTTTTGCGAGTAGAGGCACAGGCTTTCAAGTAAAGGGAGAAGCTTATCAACAGCTAACTTGTAGGGCTTTGTCCTTAGATAGAGCAGAATCAATCCCACACAACAAAAACAATTGAATTTCAATGGTTTAAAACAACAAAATAACAAAATTTTAAATAAACAGGACAAGAAAACATCCATAGAGCTAAGTTGCAAGTTCTGAAGAACAGCAATGGATATAAGCAAAATAGAATAGTGGTTGACAATAGTATAGTTAAGGCAGGAAACATAAAGCAAAATATGAGATGAGAAAGGAGAACAATAACCTAGAATAGATATATATAACCTAATAACTACCACCATAACCATTTGTGATTTAGAGGGCACCATATTCGGATGGAGGGAAAAATGACCAACTGATTATTTCTCATTGTGGTCGTCCTCATCCTCCTGTCCCTCCTCCGCCTACAGAAAAATAGCCTACACGGCCCTCATGCAGCCAAGAAGAAGGCCCCTCATCCTCTGTGGCCCTCGTGTAGCCAAGAAGAAGGCTCCTCGTCCTTTGCGGCCCTCGTCATCCTCTTACAATCCCTTGCCCAAACCCTCCTCTAAAGGTCCCCTGCCCTCCTCTGCACCAATCCTCAGCCCGCACCCTCATGTGCACCCCCACCTTCCTCTGCATCAAATGCGGCTATCCCCACGTAGGACGGACTCGCTGGGTATAGACAGGTTGGGTTGATTAGGGTAAAGGGTTGGGCAGAAAATAAAATGAAACAATTTTTTTTTAATTAATTATTAACTAATACGTTAAGGTTTTTTAAGGTTTTTTTCCTGATGGCTAACATTAAGATTAGGACTATTAAATATAACTTTTAAAAAGAATTTTATTTTTATTTTTATTTTTTTTATAAATTGACTCCATTGGAAGTAGCTAGTAAGTTTTTTTTCCAATAAAGCTACTTATTTATTATTTTTATTTTAGTTTAGTTTAATTTTTAAATAAATATATTAAAATTTATATATCATAAAAAAAAATGTTTTAAATTTCTCATAATTTTTAATAAATTATTTTAAATTTATTTCAAAAGTTTTATTTTTATTTTTAATCAATTTTAAATTTGTTTCAATTTTTTTTTCACAAATTGATTAAGTTGAGAATAATTATTACATTAAAATTATTTTATAATTTGTGAATTTATTTATTTATTATTTTATTTATTTTTAATTTAAAATATATTAGAGTTTAATCTATTATAATGGGAAAGTATAAGACACTTTTATTCCATTTTTCTCATCCTTTCAATATATTATTTATTTTGAGTTTAATTTATCCACAAACCATACACAAAAAAAATCTCTTGGAACTCCCCGGACACAAAATTTTACTAACCATATTAAACATTATAAATATACTTTCTTACCATTTACTTTACAATAAACACTAACCTCTCAATGTAGTTTGCTTCATCCTTCACATCTCTTCTTTACTTGCAGTGGCTGCTACAACATTATGCCCACCATTTCGACATGTTACTGTTTTTTCATAAATTTGTTGAGAGTGTGATCGATTCTGTAAAGCTGTCGTCAACAACAAATTCTTCATTTTCGCCAATGAACAAACCGAAGTATTTTTATAATGATGGCAAATGCATCCAGTCCACCTTGTTGTAGATTGTTCGCATCCAGTACTAATTGCCTTTCAGAGAATGAATATATTGGAATAGTAGGAAAATAAACATGGAATCAAATTATGTAGCAGCAAAGCAAAGAGGCCAATTTAAACATGGAATCATAAAATTATGTAGCAGCAAACACTTAAGTTCCTTCATACATACCTCCTTCACTTTCATCAATTACATGCATGGAATCTACATCGACCTGCCTTACTTTCCTCACCCATTGAATGAAAAACAAGAAGACATGAACAAAGGTATGAAATATACAAGAGAAAACAAACACGAAAAGTAAAACATCAAATCACAAATTAGCATGGCCATGCTATTAAAAGCAAAATAATAAAAGTTAAAAAATAATAACCACAGCTATAGGAAAATAAAAACACAACAAGAAATAGCAAAAGAAACAAACAACAATAGCAATAAAAGAAAAATGAAAAAACTATGTAAAATATGCAAAATCTAAAAATAAAAATAAAATAATAATAATAATAACAATGAATGGAAAACTCTCCTCTATATGCCCAGAAAGCGTCTATGGCTAATCAAGGACATCCTGCATATCAAAAAAATGAAAAGATATTAAATATAGAAGATAAAATCTTATGTGAAATACTAAATACACATCAAATATCTTATAAGAAATATGAAACAAAGACCAACATCAAGAGGATTTCATCACAAGATCGCATGGATTTTACAACAAAAGAGAACTCACATCTTCCTCTAACCCTTCATTATAATGCAATGTTTCTCATAGATATTTCAAAAGTTCATTAGATATCCTTCATGTCGCTTTCCCTGCATTGTGTTGCACTCAATATTAAATTAGAATTTTATCAAAAACCCATAAAAGACAAAAATTATCATGAAAAACATTGAAAAGGTATTCAGATATGTAATGAGAAATCTTGATCAGTAACAAAAAAGATCTTATGCAAAACTAAGTATATTTTATGCAAAAGTCAATAATCGCAAACCTCAAATAGTTAAGGAGGGAGGAGCATCATTATAATTGAAACAAGCATTTCATAAGAGTGCACATCTATTTTGCACCAAAAAAAAAACTAACCATATCTTTGTACAACACATGATATAATGACATACAACAAATGACTTATGTTCAACCAATATGGAATCAACATACCTCCTACTCCACAATTTTCTCCTAGCCCATTGCACATGTGGAACCTACATCAATTCTAAATCCACAACATGCACTATTATTGATCATGGTAAAACTTACTATCTACCTATACCATTCCATATGCTAACATTACCTTACATAGCCTTCACATGAGTAGATGTGAACAGCGCTGCTCCACCATCCTTTACCTACATTCCATTGATTTCAATTGATATATAAATGACAAATAATATAATATATGAGTATATTTCTACAGTGTTATGAACACTACTTCCATCCTATACTTACATTTTGTTGAATTCAATTGATAAATAAATACAAATAATATAATATGTTTCTACTTTAAATGAATACATTAAACCATGTGTACCTCCCGCTCCGCATTCACCTATTACATTGTGGAATATGTGTCATCCCTAAAGAACCTAGCTTAATTAACCTAATGAGCCAAACAAAAGCCAAGGCAAAAAATATTAAATTAAGACCAAAAAATTGTATGAAATATCTTATGAATAATGTTAAACAAAAACACAAAAGACAACTAAAATTTCACAAGAAATATTAAACCAATAATAGAGCATTTTCCTTCACCCAATACATTGTAAAATCTGTGTCATCCCTAAACCCACAAAATGAGTTGCCACAACCTGGTTTAACTTCTCCATCTAATGATGTAATTAATATGAAAGACATTATTATTCCCAATAAAATGTATCATTAGAAATATTTAACCAAGAATGAAATTTATTTTGTGAAATATTAAACAAATAATGAAATACATTATTTTATAAGAAAAAAGTAACTCACCCTCTATGCCATTGCCTCTACCTTCACTATAATGCCCCACATGTCTGTCTCACACAAAGATATTCAAAGGTTTCATTATTGCTCCACCTTCCCTAATTGCGTTGAATTTAAATTTAGACAAGCACATATGTAATTAAAAAACCAAATAGGTAAAATTAAAATGAGTACCATTATGTAGAATTGAACAAGTAAATTCCCCAATACATACCTTCATCATCTTTCCCTGCTACACATTCGGAATTAAACTCACAAAATGGGTTGTGGGGACAAATTTAATTTTTGCACACATTGAATCCAAAAAAAGATAATAAAAGAAAAAACACAAAAAATATTAAATTAACAACAAAAAATTCTATGAAATATCTTATGAGTAATGTTAAACAAAACAAAAAAGACAAATGAAATTTCACAAGAAATATTAAACCAACAATAGAGCATTTTCCTTCACCCATTACATTGTGGAATCTACATCATCACTAAACCCACAAAATGAGTTGTCATAACCTGGGTTAATTTCTCCACCTATTGAGCCAACCAAAAGCGAAGCCAAAAAATATTAAATTAAGTCCAATTTTTTTTATGAAATATCTTATGAGTAATGTTAAACAAAAACGCAAAAGACAACTAAAATTTCCCAAGAAATATTAAATGAATGATAAAATGCATCGTCAAATATATTTAACCAATAATGAAATTTATTTTGTTAAATATTAAGCAAATAATGAAATAGATTATCTTATGAAAAAAGGTAACTCACCCTCTATGCCATTGCCTCTATGTTTTTTATAACACCCCAAGTCTATCTCACAAAAAGATATTTAGGGCTTTCATTATTGCTCCACCTTCCCTACTTGCATTGAATATAAATTTAAACAAGCACATATATAATTAAAAGGTCAAATACACAAAATTAAAATAGAGTATGGAAGGATATAATTATGTAAAAGTGAACAAATAAATTCCTCAATACATACCTCCATCATATTTTCCCACTATACTTTTGGAATTAAACTCACAAAATGGGTTGTAGGGACGAATTTAATTTCAAAACACATTGAATCCAAAAAAAAATAATAAAAGAAAAAACACATAAAATTAATAATAAATGAAATATATATATATCTAACCACAAGCTAGCATGGCCATGTTCAAATTAAATAAATAAATAAAAATCCATAAAAACAGAAAATAAAAAAAGAATCATAACAATAGCAAAAGGCACCACGACTACGAAACATAAAAAAACAAACAAAAAGAAAACAAGCAAAAAGAAACAATACATAGAGAATCTAATATATAGCTCCAAACTGCGTCGATGGCCAACCAAGTATACCGTGCACATCAAAAAAAATACACACAAAATGGTGTGAGAATTATGAAACAAAAATCTAAATATCTTACGAAAAAATGTTAAAGAGAGACCAACAATATTATGAACAATCTTATTCACTAGAAATTACATCATATGCAAACATTAAATATCATCAACCCTAAATAGTTAAGGCGGGGGAAAAAACTATTATATTTGAAGACAAAAATATTTCATAACAAATCATACAGAAATTTTGCACTAGAAGACAACTTACCTCTACTTTTGTTGTTGCATTCTACTACAATTTCTTTGTCATAATGATATTTCAATAGTTTCATAATTAATGAGGAAGTGTTTGCATTAGTTGTTTGATTTTACTTGGTATTTTGTTGCGTGATGAGATTATGAAGTTCTCTGGGGTTATCAAGTGCCTTCGAGAATGACACTTATCCCCAACTTGGAGCTAGATGTTACACATCAATTTCTCGAGTAACTCTAAAGGAGTGCTCAAAATACCTTTTTGGAATAATTTAAAAAGAAAGGAACAGAAGATGTAGCATAGAAGCTTACCATCAATAGGGCAAGAAAGAAGTTAAAATATGTCATTACAGAGCTGACCTGACAAAGCTGACCCTTAGTATGTCATATTCCCATTTTTGTTGTGTTAAATTGCCATATCACGAACTCACTTCAAAGAGTCATTGGTTTACATCAACATACTCCATTTACAGATTGATGGTATGCTTTTAATGCTAGATGGAGTAGACTACAAAAAAATTGGTAGTTTTGATCTCTACATTAATACATTTGGTTTCTTGGCTTATGATGCAGCATAGGCAATAGTTCATTTTGTACATACTTCCTTCTAAAGTGTTGGAGATGTTTTCTTTTATAGATTATATTCTACTACCTAGTGTCCTACTAAGACTCAATAAGAATGGAAACTTGTTTAATTGTGAATTGAGATGTTGTGGGGATAAAGTGTCAAATTTGGCAACTACGGCCAAACTTCACATTGGACAGCTCATATGAAGCAACTGATATTTTTATTGGATTTCCTTTTTGAGAGGTGTAGGATTGATCTAAAGATCATCTCATTGTGACATGCAAATGTAATTATAAATGTATTTCTATTATGGACAAATTTTCAAGGTTGGCCAACAATCTAATTTAGGCTCTCAAGCCCACAACATTGCATATAAATAAAAGGAGCCTATTTCTTATTTGCTCACTTCACTTCTGACACATCTTTGTCTCCTCACATGATAGGGTATAGATTTCTGGGCAGCCTCTTCACACGTGAAGGAGATATTCATTTTTTGTCTTTGAAATTGACCATCATTGACCGAATTTCGGGAAGGGTTTTAACCAGTGTTGACCTGTTTGACTGTGTTTTTGGTGAAAATTTTGTTTGGGCAAGCGGCATTTCTGGGCATGGAAATCGAGGAAACTCGTACTATTTGACCAACATTGATTGCAGAAAATTGACCGCATGTTTGACTTTTGAGTTGACCAAGTTTGACTGTGATTTTCGATATTGTTTTGGGCTGATTAGGAGAACTGTTGGAGGCCAAGTTGACCGGGTTTGACCGAGCTAAATTGGAGGAAGAATTCTAACCTATTTGACTATCATTGACTTTTTTGTTAGGGGCTTCCTATGATTGCTATTTGATAGGACAAATTTGACTTTGATTGGGCAAGTGAAATTTTGCATATTGTACTCTCTCTCTTCGTTTAACTTTTGAAGAATAATAAGAAAAATTGATCAAAGGGTTTCCCCACATTGGGGTTTGTCCCTAGCATGCACCACATCTTGTGTCCTCTTGTCTTGGCTTGTCTTCTACTATTATTGTTTATGTTCTATCTGCATTTTACTATCACGTTAATGTGATTACTAATTTGGTTATTGATATTGGGCTAGTAGTAAAATTGAAGTAAAATTGCTCTTAAGCATAGAACATACCATTGTTACCTAAAATTAACATGGTATCATAACTGAGGTGAAGAGAAATCATTGAGAAGAGAAATCACTGAGATCCTTTGATCAAGGACAAGATTCAATGGCCTCCACATCCTACTTCAAGTCTGATGACAAGCTTCATGATAAGTCTGATTATCATGCATGGAAGGTGTCTCTTGATTTGACTTTAGAAGAGCAAGATGTTATGGACTATGTGCAGGGAAAGATTACTGAACCTCCTTGAAATGCATCAACTGTTGCTAAGACAAAGTACAAGAAAGGTGAAGTAAAAGCCAAGAAGATCATCAAGGATTCTATTCATAAGCATTTACTTGCTTACATCTCCAATTTGAACACATCAAAAGAGATATATGATAGGTTGGTTGGCATGTTCAAAGCTAGCAATGCAAACCAAGTTCTTTTTTCAAGAACAAGTTGAAGGACATAAATAAGGGAAAAGACGAAGATATTCAATCCTACTTCATGAGGATTACCAAGATCAGAAATGATCTTTCAGTTGGAGAGGTTATTACTGACAGGGAGTTCACTCTCATTGCCCTTGGATGTCTCCCTCGTGAATGGCATGTGTTAAACACTGCTATTCTCAACAACAACAAGATTCTAGGTTTTGCAAAATTGTTGACCAGATGTTCTCAAGAAGAAACAAGGATGATGGAAATGCATATGCCTTCTAATAGGAATGAACCTACTGCATTCTCCATGCATGCTAAGAAGAAGAACAATGCAGGTTCAAAGAAGCAATGTCAAGGAAGACCAAGATTAAAAAATGGAAGGAAGGGAAGATGCTTCATTTGTAACAAATTTGGCCACTATGATAGGAAGTGTCCTAATAGAAGGCATACGCCTCATGATGATGACAACCACGACCATAACAATTCCAGGGGAAACAACAATCATAGGAATGGCAGATTCAACAACAAAGGAAAAAGGAATACTTCCAATACTCAACTTGGAAATGATCGAGCTCCAAAAACAACAAGAAACTCTAGGTATGATGAATCTAATGTTGTAAATACCAAGAAAAAAGAATTTTATCTTATATCTTCCCTCTCTATTGCCTCTCCTCTGGAAACCTTGGGAAATCGGTTGATTGATAATGGTGCCTCAAGGAACTTCATTGGGTACAAGGAGGCTCTTTCAAATATGTTATAATTAGAAACTTGGGCCAAATATCACATGGGTCATCTTATGTGCGACAGCTGATATTTTTATTGGATTCCTCTCTCTGAGAGGTGTAGGATTGATCTAAAGATCATCTGATTCTGACATATACAAATGAAGTTATGAATTTATTTTAATTATGGTCAAATTGTCAAAGTCGACCAACAAACTTATGTAGGCTCAGAAGCTGAACAATCACGTATATTCATCACGTCTATTCATCCTCAACATTGCATATAAATATAAGGTGACTTAGCCTCATTTGGAGACACCCATCTTCACACTTCTCTCTCTCTCTCCTCATTGATTGGGTATGGATTTATGGGCCTCTCTCTCTGCGCACGTCCGAAATTTTAGGAGAGCGAAATTTCAAGAGGTCGAAATCTTAGGAGACCGAATTTCTGGATATTTTGACCAAGCATTGACCAGAATCTGTTGACCTCCTTTGACTATGTTTTTGTGAGGGATATCTCTGTTTTGGCAGGTTTCATTTCTGGGCATAGAAATCAAGGCTAAACATTAACTGTTGACCAGCGTTGACTGCAACTAGGGCTGACTGCAGGTGGGTTGTTTGACCAAACTTTGACTGGGCTGAATTTGACTGTTTTGAGGGTTGTTTTATCTTGCTGTTTGGAGGCCGAAGTTGACCGATTTGTTGAGGGTCAAATATGCCATGTTGACCAACATTGACTTTTCTGGTTAGGGCCCTCTTGTTGTTGATATAACATTTGTAAATTGTACTATCTCTCTTTGCTAAATTATTGAAGACTAAAATAATATTTGATCAAGGGTTCCCCCACATTGGGGTTTATCCCTGGCTGATGCTACATCTTGTGTCCTCTTGTCTTGGCTTGTCTTCTACTGTTTATGTTGATGGTCTATCTGCATTTTTCTATCATGTTGATGTGATTGCTAATTTGAATATTGATACTGGGCTAATAAAGAAATTGAAGTAAAATTTCTCTAAAGCATAGAACATACCATTGTTTTCTAGAATTAACATGGTATGAGAGTTGAGGTGAAGACAAAGCCCAAGCAAGAGTGAAAGAGCAATCACCAAAGACAATTGGACAAGGAAAAAAGGTTCAATGGGTTCCTCATCCTACTTCCTGGTTGAATACAAAGTCCATGATAAATCTAACTATCATGGATGGAAGATGTCTCTTGATTTGAGCTTGGAAGAAAAAGAAGTGATGGACTATGTTCAGGGTAAAATCCCTGAACCTATACCATTTTTTTCTAGAATTAAGATGGTATGAGAGCTGAGGTGAAGACAAAGCCCAAGTAAGAGTGAAAGACCAATCACCAAAGACAGTTGGACAAGGACAAAAGGTTCAATGGGTTCCTCATCCTACTTCCTGGCTAAAGACAAAGTCCATGATAAATCTAACTATCATGGATGGAAGATATCTCTTGATTTGACCTTGGAAGAAAAATAAGTGATGGATTATGTGTAGGGTAAAATCCCTGAACCTCCTTCAAATGCACCGGTTGCTATGAAGACTAAGTAAAATAGGGCTGAAGTCAAAGAAAAGAAGATTATCAGGGATTCTATTGACAAGCATCTAGTAGCCTACATCTCTGAATTGAAGACCTCCAAGGAGATCTACAACAGGTTGGTCGCATGTTCAAGGTTTGTAATGCTAATCAAATTCTATTTCTCAAAAATAAGTTTAAGGATATTAAAAAGGGAAAGGATGAGGATATTCAATCCTATTTCTTGAAGATTACTGAGATCAAGAATGATCTACTCTCGATTGGAGAAGTCATTCCTGATAGGGAACTTGCTCTCACCACCCTTGGAGGACTCCCACCTGAGTGGTATGTAATTAGAACCAACGTCCTCAAGAATGATCAAATTTCAGGGTTTGAAGAATTGATGTTGAGATGCATTCAAGAAGAAACAAAAATTGTGGAGCAAGAAATGCCTTCTAATAGAAGCAAACCCACTGCATTCTCCGCTCATGCCAAAAGGACAAATAATGCAGGGTCTAAGGGTCATTTCCATGGAAAGCCTGGATCTAAAGGAGGAAGCAAGGGCAAGTGCTTTGTTTGCAATGATTTTGGCCTCTATGCAAGGGAGTGTCCAAATAGAAGGGACACATCACATGATGATGATCACAATCATTCCAGGGGAAACTTCAACAACAACGATCAAAGGAATGGCAGGTCCAATGGCAAAGGAAAAAGGAATGTGGGACATCAAGGAAATGGTCGACCCTCCTAGAAATCAAGGAACTCCAGGTATGAAGAATCAAATGTTGTAAACAATTAGAAAAAAGAGTATTATCTTATATCGGCCCTCTCCACTACCTCTCCTCTAGACACTTTGGGAAATTGGTTGATTGATAGTGGTGCCTTAAGGAACTTCACCCGATATAAGGAAGCCCTCTCTAATCTGATAGAAAAGGAGAGAAACTTGGAGATCATCCTTGGAGATGATGCCACCTATCTCGTGAAAGGAGTAGTGAATGTTACCCTTCAATTGAATCAAAGTAACACTATTCATTTGGAAGAAGTACTATATGTACCTGATCTCAAGAAGAACCTCGTGTCCATTTCAGCCATGGAGAACAAAGGATTCAAGGTGGAATTCATCAATGGAAAGGTACATATTTTGAAAATAAATTTTAAGGATTCTTTTACTCTTGGGTTCAGTGTTGACACATTGTATCAAGTTGGAGGAAGTCCATTGAGAGCCATGTCTTGTGACACATTTCTAAAATTTGAACTATGGCACTGGAGGTTTGCCCATCTTCATTATAAGACCCTACCCAATGTGAGACAGATGGTGACAGGTATGCTTGAGTTCAAAGTAGAGCATGAAGGTGTATGTCCGGGATGTGCCGAAGGAAAAATTACAAGGGGACCATTCCCCTTAAGTAATAGCAAGACCACAAATATATTGCAATTATTCCACTCCGACATATTTGATATGATGCCCGTAAAATATTTGGGAGGATACTTATATTATCTCACCTTTATGGATGATTATTCTTGCAAGACCTAGATCTACTTCTTGAAGAAGAAGCATGAAGTGTTCACCTGGTTCCGACACTTCAAAGCCTTGATCGAAAACCAATCCGAGAAGAAAATCAAGATATTGAATAATGATAATGGGACCTAGTACAAATCTAATGAATTCCAAGATTATTGCAGAGAAGATAGCACTAAGAGGGAGACTACAATGCTATACACTCCTTAGCAGAATGGTATGGTTGAAAGGAAGAATCGCTCTATTGTAGGAGTCATTTGTGCCATGCTTCATGATCAAGGCCTTACGAAGTTCCTATGTGCTGAGGCTGCAAATACCATCGTGTATGTTCAAAACCGATGCCCTCATCAAGCATTGGACTCCAAGACTCCAGAAGAAATGTTCACTGGTAAGAAACCCAATGTCTCTCATTTTAGAATTTTTGGAAGTCCCGTATATTTTCATGTGCCGAAAGAGAAAAGAAGCAAATTGGGTGCATCTAGGAAGAAAGGAATCTTTGTGGGCTATAGTGAAAATTATAAGGGATATAGAATTTATGTGGCTGGTCAAAAGGAATATGAGATAAGTCATGATGTCACCTTCAACAAAGCTATGGCCCTTAGGAAGATCAACAACCTTCCTATCCTAAGGAAGGAAAAAGAAGCTGACACTGGAAATCAAGGTGCAAAAGAAAACTAAATGATGCCTGATGTTGATAAAACTATGGATCCTATTGATCCTCCTCCTCATGGTCCCTCCTCCTCTGAAAGGAGACCCTCATGGCTTAGGGAGACTCTCGAAGATGCTGAGAGACATTGCACCAAAGGGGGAATTTCAATGAAAGCAAGAAGCTAAACAGGTATCAAGGATATTTGATCACCATGCCCATTATCATTCAAAATGAGCCTTCATCATTTGAAGAAGTCATGAAGCATCAAGCATGGAAGGATGATATGAATGAAGAATACGAGTAAATTATGAAGAATGATGTCTGGGATGTGGTCCCTAGACCCTAAGAGAAATCGGTTGTCACCTCTAAGTGGCTCTACAAAATCAAGCATGGAGCTAATGGAACTGCAAATCCTCTCATTCACAAATGTAAGAGGGAGTTGGCTTCTGAATTTGAGATGAAGGACCTAGTACTGATGCACTATTTCCTAGGGTTGGAGGTCTAACAAAAGCCGGGTGAAATTTTTCTCTCTCAAAGGAAATATGTTGTGAAGATACTGGAAAGATTTGGAATGGTGGACTGCAAGCCTATGACTACTCCAATGGAACTTAACTTTAAAAAGTTATGTGGTAGTGCTACTAGACCTAAATTTGGAAATACTTCTGAGTATCATCAACTCATAGGAGAACTAATGTTCTTGGCGAACTCCCATCCAGACATATGTTTTGCAGTTAATACGTTGAGCCAATATATGGTTGAGCCTCATCATATACATTGGATTGGTGCCAAGAATCTTCTGAAGTATCTTCGGGGCACAATCACTCATGGACTGAGATACACTATTGGAGATGTGGGGCTACATGCTTATTCTAATGTTGATTAGGCTGGCAGTGTGGTGGATCGTAAGAGAACTTTTGGATGTTGTTTTTCTTTAGTTTCTACTTCGATATCCTGAATGAGCAAGAAGCAGAAATCGGTTTCCTTGAGCACCACCAAGGCCGAATACATAGCTGCTAGTATGGCCTCCTGTGATGCTATCTAGTTGAGGAAGCTTTTCAGTGAGCTCTTAGGACATGTGTTGGATACCACTGTGATCCTATGCGACAACCAAAAATGGGATATGATTATCTGAGAATCTTGTGTTTCATGATTGCTCCAATCATATAAATATCAAGTACCACTTTATCTGGGATATGGTACATTGAGGAACAATAAGGCTCCATCACATTGGAATAGATGAGCAGGTCATCAATATTTTGACAAAGCCCATGGGGAAGGTCAAGAGGCTAAAATTTTAGGAGAGCGAAATTTCATGAGAACAAAATTATGGACTGTTTAATCAAGCATTGACCAGCATGTGTTGACCTCTTTTGATTGTGTTTTTGTGAGAGCTATATCTGTTTGGGCAGGCCACACTTCTGGGCACAAAAATTGAGGCTAAATGTCCATTGTTGACCAGTGTTGACTACAACTAGGGTTGACTGCAAGTGGGCTATTTCAATAGACTTTGACTAGGATGATTTTGACTGTTTTGAGGGTTGTTTTATCTTGTTGTTTGGAGGCCAAATTTGACTAATTTGTTGAGGGTCAAATCTGCCCTATTGACCAGCGCGGACTTTTTTAGTTAGGGCTCTTTTTCTATTGTTAAAAGATTTGTAAATTTTATTATCTCTCTCTGCTTAACTATTGAAGACTAAAAGAAGATTTGATCAAGGGCTTCCCCACATTGGAGTTTGTCCCTGGCTGGTGCCACATCTTGTGTCCTCTTGTCTTGGCATGTCTTCTACTATTTATGTTTATGTTCTATTTGCATTTTACTTTCATGTTGATGTGATTCCTAATCTGAAAATTGATACTGGGCTAATAAAGAAATTGAAGTAAAATTTCTCTAAACCATAAAAAATACCATTTTTGTCTAAAATTAAGAAAATCTAATAGAAAAGGATACAAATTTGGAAATCATCCTTGGAGACAATGCCACCTATCCCATGAAAGGAGTTGGGAATGTTACCCTTCAATTGAATCAAGGTAACACCTTTCATCTACAAGAAGTACTATATGTACTTCATCTAACCCGTCAATGGAAGACAAAGGATTCAAGGTGGCATTCATTGATGGAAAGGTTCATGTCTAGAAAAGAAATTTCAAAGAGGCGTTTACTCTTGGATTCAGGGTTGACAGCTTATATCAAGTTGGAGGAAGTCCACTACGAGCTATGTCTTGCTACACATCTCTTCAATCTGAACCATGGCACTGAAGGTTTGCTCATCTTCATTATAAGGCTATACCCGATGCAAGGAAGATGGTTACAGGTATGTCTGAATTCAAAATAGAACATGAAGTTGTATGTCAAGGATGTGCCGAAGGGAAACGTACAAGGGGTCCATTCCCCTCGAGTGATAGAAAGTCCACTGTCATTTTGCAATTGATTCATTCTGATCTATTTGGTATGTTGCTTGTGACATCTTTGGGAGCATATTTATATTATGCTATCTTAGTGGATGACTTCTGTCACAAAAATTCGATATATTTCTTAATGAAGAAGGATGAAGTATTCACATGGTTTTGTAATTTCAAAGTCTTGGTTGAAAAATCAAACAGGGAAGAAGATCAAGATAGCGAGGACCGATAATGGAACGAAGTATGAATCAAATGGGTTCAATGACTATTGTAGAGAAGTTGGAATTAAGAGGGAGACTACCACTTCATATACTCCTGCGCAAAATGGTGTTGCTAAAAGGAAGGACCGTTCCATTATATAATCCACCCATGCCATGCTTCATGATCAAAGCCTTGAAAAGTTCCTATGGTGTGAAGCTGCCAACACTGTCGTGTACGTTTAAAATCAATGCCCTCATTAAGAACTGGACTCCAAAACTCCCAAAGAATTTTCAACGGTAAGAAACTTGATGTTTCTCATTTTATAATTTTTGGTAGTCCCATATATTTTCATGTGCTAAAAGAAAAGAGAAGACAATTGGAGGCATTTGGGAAGAAAGGAACATGTGTGGGCTATAGTGAAACTTCCAAGGCATATAGAATCTATGTGCCTGGTCAAAGAGAAGTGGAGATAAGTCATGATGTCACCTTTGATGAAGATGTTGCCCTTGAGAAGATTAGCAACCTTCGTATTCCAATGAAGGACAAAGAAGAAGATTCAAGAAAACAGGGAGAAACACAGGATGAGTCGATGCCCAATGTTAAGAACCAATGGATCCCATTGATCCACCTCCACACGAGCCCTCCTCCTCTAAAAGGAGACCCTCATGGCTTAGGGAAACTCTTGAAGATGTCGAGAAAAATGTTGCACCTAGGGGGGCATTTCATGAAAGCAAGAAGCCAAATTGGTACCAAGGGTACTTGACTGCCATGAACACCATTATTCAATTTGAGCCTTGCTAATTTGAAGAAGTTGTGAAGCACCAAGTATGGAAGGATTCTATGAATGAAGAATATGAATCAATTATGAAGAACAATGTCTAGGATGTGGTCCCTAGACTGTTATTCAATTTGAGCCTTGCTGATTTGAAGAAGTTTTGAAGCACCAAGTATGGAAGGATGCTATGAATGAAGAATATGAGTCGATTATGAAGAACGATGTCTGGGATGTGGTCCCTAGACTACAGGACAAATTTTTTGTCACCTCTAAATGGCTCTACAAGATCAAGCATGGAGTTGATGGAAGTGCTGAAAAGTTCAAGGCTAGATTTGTTGCTCGAGGCTTCTCTCAAAAGGAAGGTGTGGACTATGATGAGATATTTACACCAGTTGCACATGTTGCACCTAGGGGGACTTTCCATGAAAGTAAGAAGTGTTACACAAAATATTGTCACCATGACTATTTGCAGTCAGTATGGGTCCATCATCATCCATACCATCCTCCTTGGCAAGTCTTAGACCTTAGCTCTTCATGTCAAGCTTTAAAAATGAGAGAGAGTCCTTTAAAAATCAATAAATCTCTAGTTCCACACTTTCTCTTACTATTGCCTGCAGTCCCGCACCCCTAGTTCATGTTACCTGCGGACCTGCCCGCTCTGTCTCTAAAAGGGTGGGTGCGGACCCCTGTAAAACTAAAAAAGGTGCAAGTTTATCTTCAAAAAACTTACTTGTGGTTGATTGTGGATGATTTTAGAAGGATTCCTGATGTGGATGGTTCGCTCCTAGGTGGTTCATGCATCCCAAATTAAAGAAGCTAATCCCTTGATGAGAGGAGTTATCCCTTTGAAGGAGGAGCTTATCCCTTCAAAGGTGGTCCTAGTAACTTCCCTCCATTGCACTATAAATTAAGGCATTGGGCTGGTTGCTAGGGAGGTTAGAAGCTGAACATTGTTAAGGGTAAATGCTGGTGGAATTGAGACTTCCTAGTTAAGCTTGAGAGGAGAGATCACATACCTTTTGGCTTCATTGGGAAGAGAGTGAACTTGTCAAAGTAGAGGAAACTTTTTTGCTAGACCCTCGGAGGAGCTTGTACAGGATCAAGGCACAGGTTGTAAAGTTCTTCTTTGATTTAAGTTAACACAATCAAACTCATTTTTCTCAACAAATTGTCTTATGTGATTTGTTTCATAAATTCCTTAATCACTGTGATGGATATGCTTTATTATATTGGTTTTTCAGGTGCTATTTAATGTGTGTTCTTGTTTGTGTCTGCAGATTCTACATAAAGGAGCTCATTTGGATCAAAGGAGCGTGGCTTCTACAAACTTGCACTGGACCCAAGGTAGGCCTAAAACACTTGTTTGCCTTTATTTATAAATTGCATATTTAGTGAAAGATAGAATTTGGTTGGTTTGTTTGTTACTAGATATCATTAGATAATAGGGAGGTCGGTCTTGTCCGCAACAACGACTCATTCCATGTGACAAAATGGTGACTCCACTGGGGAACTGATTGTTTGATTTTTCCTTTGTTTATACTTTGGCCTGAGAAACTATGTCTTTGTTTCTAGACTTTGGCTTGATGTTTGTGGGATTGAGTAAATTTAGTAGATCTTGAATCATTTTTTATTTTTCATACTTTTGGAAGAGGACTGCACTCTCTGCTTGCAATGCAGTGCGGACTTATCCGCACTTTTGCTTTGCACACAGAGAAGGACCGCACCTGTGTCAACTAGGTGCCTGCGTACCCTATCAAAATTTTGAATAATTGAAATTTTCTCTTCCAGTCAGCTTAGGATTTTTTTTTATGTTTTTAGCCCCTGCCCAGACTTGCATGTGACTTGTCAAAAACTTTTCTTAGGTTGATTCCATTAGCGTTAGTGTTTTAGGTGAAATTCCTAGAAGTTTTGTGTGTGGTCTTTGATTTTCATCCTGGTCTTGTAGTAGCTCGAAGCTTGAAAGCCTTAGATACCTTAGATCACCTTGGTTTTTACCGGCTTTCTTATGATTCTGACCGTTTGGTAAAGTTTGTTCTTGTTGAGGAATCCATCTTGTTTTTCTCTTTGTGAAACTTCAAAAAACTTGTGTTCAAAGTTTGGATTTCATTTTTAGAAAAGAAAACAAAAGATTATTGTTTTTTGACTGATTTGTGATTCTGGACAAATTAGTCCTTTGTTTGCTTATAGCTAAGTAAAACATCCTTGAAAAGATATCTTGTAAAGCTTTTACTTCAATAAGTTTTTAGGGTTTATAGATCTCAAGATTAGATTTGTTAATAGTTTTGAGTGTTTTATAAAAATATAAAAAATCTCTTTTGAAGAAAAAGTTTGTTTTTGTAGTATTTGAGTTTTGGACAAGAAAAAGGAAATTTTCGTGAATATAACTAGTTGTCTCATTTTGAGTGCATTAGAAAAGACAAAAGCTCTTCTTTTGATTTCGTTGTTAGGAAAAGATTTGTTTTTACAAGTATTTGCATTCTCAAACTCTCTCTTAGCTAGAAATTCATTGAAGGGAAAGGATTGCTTTTCATCTTAAGTGCATTTTATAGTGATTTCGAGTCGAGTCTTCACATCACAAGTTTCATCTCCACACCTCTTGACTTAAAGAAAAACCAATAAAAATTAACACTTAAAGTAAAATCTATCTAGTAATCTTTTTATTTTTTAGGGCTCTTTCCACCAATCTAGCTTAGGCTAGTGTCTTGGAATAGGTTTTAGTTAACACTCCAAGACAGTAAAACAAACAAGTAGCTGTATCTTGCAGTAGGAGATTAAATCCAATTGTTACATCTATACTCGGGGAAAGCTCCTCTTAAAGGAGAGGCACGAGATCGTGTCCGAACCAGTGGGGTAATCAATCCTTCCTCATTGGGAACGACGCCATATATTCACGTATTAAAGGGGATTGAGCTTGTTACTCTACCCTTGTGTGCATATCGGATCATAGACTGTTCCCCCAAGTATATTTGTTTCCGTTGGTAACCATAGTGACCATATTCTATAGGATTCTTTCCTAAGGTGACGGTGGAGGGAAGATCCCACTGTACCTGGAGCAGACGTCAGCTAGACTCACTTGGATTTTTTGGGGGGTTCTCTTCACTTGAGACGGTTTACGGAGGAACTTGTGCCAGTCTATTCATTAAGCAGGTTTCTGAGGTAACTGTTCCAACCGCCATTTCTGTATTGAATTCTACGACATTGGATTTCATCACCAACTAGTGTTTTCAGTACAGGAAGTTACTGTTTGTGTGTGGTTTGACTTCCTAGATTCTTTAGGCGTGTGATTCAAAATTGTTTGGTTCTTTAGAGGCTTTAGGTAGTTTTCATTTAGATTTTTCTTTGTTTGCGTGTGAAGTAGTTAAAATTTTTAATCGTGGCTGAATTACCGAGGAAGTCCCGTAGACTTCAGGGCCAACCTCCTGAGTTTTCACCAAGCCAGCTTGAAGGGATAAGAGCCCTTGTGACTCCTACTGATAGTAGAGTAGGGTCACCTGAAGAAGGAGAGTCTTCTTTGGTTGTACATCCTGATTACCAAGCTTTAGTAGTAGATTATAATCCGCAATCTATTTTATTTTCCGAAGTTACTGGTGGTTTTTCATCTACTAGTGAGCTAGCCGAGGAACCTGAAATATCTGAACCTGAAACTGAACCTACTGCTACTCCAACATCGGGGTTAGCCTCTCCAACTTCTAGTGGTCCTGGTTCACCCAGGGTAGAAAGAGTTATTACCCAAAATCTTCCTTCTGGACTTATTGCCATTGAAGAACTTCTTACTCCAGAAGAAGAAGGCATCCCTATTCCTGAAAATCAACCAGTTATAAAACTTAGGGAGCATGAATCTATCTTTTACAGTCCACCTAGGAGTGACACTTGGTATCTTTCATTGACCAATTTTTTTGAAAACCTGGGACTAAGTTTTTCACCACCTCGTATTCCTTTTCACCCAACACCTAGGGGTTACTTTCCTTCGTTAATTATGTCAAGACAATCATCCATGTTTTCTCAATCTCCAGAAACCTTTTTATACGGCGGTCCTGTTGTTCCCTCTGGGTATCAATCACTTACTGGTACTTTTTCGGGAGCATCTCCTCAACCTATTGAACAAGGGTTATTAACTGGTAATAATGGAACTAAGCCATTGAGTGTAGAAGATATTCTTATGATGTCAGGTACTATTCTAATCCGCAACCTCAAGGTGGCCAATTACCACCTGGGGGGCAGCCTCAAGGTCCTCAATTATTGCCTGGGGGGCAACCTCAAGGTACCAATTACCATATGGGGGGCAACCTCAAGGATAGTACATACCTATGGGATAGTACATTCCTCAAGGTCAACCCCAGACTCAGTATGTACCTCAAGGTCAACCCCAGTATCAATATGTACCTCAAGGTCAACCTCAGTATCAGTACGTGCCTCAGGGTTATCAACCTCAAGGTCAGTACCCAACCCAAGGTTTCCAACCAACTTCTGGTCAATCATTTGTCCAAGGAACTGGAAATGTACCTTTGAATTATCAACCCTACCCTCAAGCCAGTTATGGTCCTCAATATGCTCAACCTGCTATGGGTCCATACCCCAGAATGAACTTAGTGTGGGATCCATCACAATCTCAACAGGTCTTGCAAATGAATGTGCAGTTGTCATCTCAAACTGGACAACCTTTAGTATCTGGTTTAGTCCAGCAACCCGTCCAGTCCACTATTCAAAATTCTGCACCTTCTGTAGTTTCTCAGCCTCGGCCTAGTTCACCTCGAACTCTGCCTCAAACAGTTGCCGCAACTACAACAACAACTATTCCATCTACCCCACCTACCTCTGGAGTATCTACAGCCCCAGTTTCTACTGTTCCTGTATCATTTCCTCAAGTATCTTTACCTCAGTTTAGACCCACAATTCAGACATTGGTTAAAATTCCTGTAGGACAACCTGGTCCAACTACGGTTGTCGCAAGTCAACCTCAATTTACTTATGAACCGTACCAGGGACAATACCAATTTGATCTTGTTGTGCAACAGCCAGTCTATGAGTATCATCCGTACCCTGGATATACATATCAACAACCTCAGCAACCCTAGTACGGTCCGGTTAATCCTGGTTTTCCGGGAGGATATAATATCCCAAATGCAATTCCCATTCCTAGTTATCATGGATATCTTCCTCCTGGAGCTAGTCTAATGACCCAGAGTTTCAGGGACCCTAATCCTCAGTTATCGTTCATTGCAACATTGGACTTGCCTAACTTGTCGCGCCTTACGAACAATCCAATAAACTATCTTCCTTTTTGGCCGCCAATGCCGAATAAGTTGCCTAGTGATATTCTCAAGTTTGAAGGCAAATCAAGAGAGGACCCGTCAAACCATGTGATGACCTATCACCTCTAGTGTGCCTCTAACTCCATTTCAGATGATTCAATCCATTTAACGCTTTTTCAACGCACTCTAATTGGTCTTGCGGCCAAGTGGTACATTGAGTTACCACAAGTCACTTTTTATAACTTTAGTCAGTTAGCTACTTCATTTTTAACTCATTTTCAGTTGTCAGTCAGATATGACAATGGCACGGAGTTATTAACTTCATTAAAATAGTCAATTTCCACTTACATTTCAGATCACATTCATGAATGGAGACGTCGATGGCGTTTAGTGAAAGTTTTTATCCCGGGTCAAATCTTAGCTGAATGGTTTATTAAATTGTTATTACCAAAAAATACTAAAGATGTAGCTAAGGCAAGAGTAGTTACTAAAGAGCAAGTAATTTCTCAAGCTGAGTACCTTGACCTAGTTTACACGCAGTTAGGTACATTACACGAGAAAATCCCCGATCTTCCCAAACAAAATCAAATATCTCCAGCTCCTTCGGGGTCTCATGCTGCTGATGGCATGATTGGTACGGTTAATACTAAAAGTAAGAAGAATTCTTCCAAGAATTCTTCTTCTATCATAACTCTACCAGATTCCCCGACAGGAGATTCTTCCGCGGAAATTTCCGCTGATATTGATGTTGTAGAGTCCTCTACAGCCAAATCAAAATCCGGTGGTAAAAAGAAAGGGAAGATGAAAAATAAACCACATAAAAAATCAAAAGAGAAACCAGAAAAAATGGAATCTACTGATGAGAAATGCAAACTTGGTTATCCTTGTCTCATTTGTGAAGAAGAGCATTTTACACGAGACTGCCCTCATCGCGCTGAGGTTGGGAAAATTGTCAAAGGTTCCCAAATGCCTGTTGTTTTGAAGGATCCTTTTCCTACTCAAGATAGTAAGATGATAGGTTCTTCCTCGAGTGCCTCTGAAGAACCCATAATGATGATGTCCCATGTTAGGATTGCGACTCGATCGCAAGATTATGGAAGTAAAAGTCATGTTGGTGGTAAGGAAGTAGAATCTTCTAACTCAAACCCATCAACTTCAACTCCCGGTTCCGATCCACTACAGATCGAGAAACGTAACCCAGACTTAGTAATCAAACCAACGCCAAGGGTATACTTAGAAAGTTAGCTTTCAATCCTCATGTGAGAGTGGCTCACAACTATAGCATTGTTGAAGATTTGGCTATTTCGCCTTCAGCAATGTCAGCTTTGAAGGTGCTGCAATCATGCAAAGCACAACGTAAATTGCTATTGTCGGCTATAGGAGCTGTTGACATTCAAGACTCGAACCTTATAATTTTCGATCTCGAAAATAGTACACCTCGCCTTCCTCATCAAATGGCTTTCCAGATTCCAGTGTTAGTAAAAAACAGGCCTTGCTATATGTATGTGATTAATGAGGGAGCCTCAACATGTATTATGTCGATCCAGTGTTGGAGATCGCTTGGTTCTCCTACACTTAATCAATCCCCGATGATTCTAAAGGCCTTTGATGGCCATGGGTTCTATCCCTTTGGCATTCTACAGGATTTACCTATAGGGGTTGAAGGTAAAACTGTTAATCTAGATGTGGAAGTGGTTGATGCCCCTTTGGATTACAGCCTTCTCTTGGGTCGTAGTTGGTCTTACGCTATGACGGTTGTTGTTTCATCGTTCTTTCAGCTTATAAAGTTCCCTCATAATGGAAAGATCGTAACTATAGACCAGTTGACTTACTTTTCGTCTGACCCAGCCTCTTCTGAAAGTATCCAATATGTCGGCAAAACAACCATCCCTTATAAGTATGTTGGAGTAGGACTAGTTAACGATTTTGGTTTACTAGGAACTTTTTCCTTTCCTCCTCCAAATGTATCATCTTCTACAACAACTATTCATATCATTTCATTGGACAATATTATTTATAACGATCCTTGGATCGTGCCCTCTGAATTTGAGATAGATTCATTTGGTGATGCTATTCCTTTGAGTCCATATGAAATTGCTTATCAGGCAGTACAGTTGTTTTCCAACCCTTCTTCGACCAAAAATGACTTAATGAATGTGGTCCATGACAAATCACTTTCAACATCAAACTTTGATTCAACAACATTTTTCGAACCTGTTCACACTGATGAGAAAATTTGTGAAATCCTATGTGTGGATGATTTACCATGGGACGATCTTCATCATAGATCTTTGTTTTTACCTGAGCTCGATCATTTTGAAAATGATTTTTCATCTATTTTTTGGATCGATTATGTCAAGGAACCTTAGAATCCAATGAAAAATCCTGATTATGAGTTGAATTTTCTCAGAAATTTCCTTCATGGATGGTTTTTTCGGATACAATCAAATAAATATTCTACCTGCTGATCAACCAAAAACGGCTTTCATTTGTCCATGGGGGACATTTGCTTATTGCAAATTACCTTTTGGGCTCAAGAACGCCAGGGTAACTTTTCAAAGAGCCATGTCTTACGTGTTTCATGACATCAAACACATTATACAACCCTATCTCGATGATTTACCGACTCATTCATTACATCGAGCCGATCATCTCATCCATTTACAAGCAATCTTTATGAGGTGTAGGAATTATCGGATTAGGTTGAATCCACATAAGTGTGTTTTCTGTATAGAAATGGGTTGGTTAATAGGTTTTGTTATTTTGAAAGTTGGCATTTGCGTCGATCCCTCAAAGGTTGAAGCTATTATCAAATTGCCTCCTCCTTCGAGTCTTCGCCAACTCCAAAGTTTGCAGGGGAAAGCAAACTTTTTACGTCGATTCATTCCTAACTATGCCAAGATCACTAAGGGTTTTACCCGGTTGTTGAAGCAGAATACACCATTATTTTGGGATGAGATAGCTGACAAAACTTTTGATGCTTTAAAACATGCATTAACCCATGCACCACTGTTGCATCTGCCCAAATACAACTAGGACTACTTCTTATATCTTGTCGATTCACATTCCACCATTGGGATGGTACTAGTTCAGGAAGATGAATTCGGTAGTGAACATGTGATATATTACCTTAGTTGGACCTTAAATCCCAATGAGCTAAAATACTCACATGTGGAGAAATTTGCTCTGGCAACTGTTCAAGTTGTCCAACATTTTCGTCATTACATTTTACTACGCAAAACTACAGTAATTTCCGATTGCAACCCTATGATCTATATTCTAACTAAACAATTGCTAGGGGGGAAGTACTCCAAATGGATTGTCATCTTGCAGGAGTTTGACTTGGAATTTGAAAAGTCTAAGTTAAAGAAATCTTTAGTTTTTGTGGAGTTGATGTGTGACTTCTCGCGTGCTGACATGGAAATTGTGGCAGAGGAACCCATTGCGGATGAATCTTTATTTCTAATCAGCACTTTAGATCCATGGTATGGAGATATCATCATTTGTCTCCAAACCCAATCCTTTCAGCGTGAAATTTCAAGATCAAAGCATCGAAAAATACGATTCCAATCCCAACAATTCAAAACTATTGGAGATACACTTTATTGTCGTGGGGCAGACTCTATTTCCCAACGTTGCTTAATTCATGACGACACCAAAATGGTTTTAAATGACTGTCACTCTGGAGCGTGTGGTAGTCATATGTCTAGGTTTGCCACAACCCAAAAGATATTGCGCGCTGAGAATTTCTGGCCGTCCTTGTTTAAAGATTGTATTAACACGGTCTGAAAATGCCACAACTGCCAAATATTTGATTGAAAGATGCGTGCTCCACCTGCTCCTCTCCACCCTATAATTTTCATCGGTCCTTTTTCGAAATGGGGTATCGATTTTATTACATGTAACCCTCACTCAGCCGGGGGGGCATGCGTACATTATCCTTGTGGTAGATTATTTTACCAAGTGGGCCGAGGCGATGCCTACATTTGAGGCAGATGGAAAAACTACTGCGATTTTCTTATTCAATCATACAATTGCTAGGTTTGGTGTTCCACAAGTGATTATCACTGATCATGGGCATCATTTTCGAAATATTATGATGACTGAACTTACAGACCAACTTGGCTTGCGTCACGATAGCTCAACGCCATATTATCCACAGGCTAACGGTCTGGTTGAAGCCATCAACAAAATTCTAGTTATCATGATCCAACGAATCATTGGGATTCATAGGTCGAATTGGCATAACATGCTATTTTTAGCGCTTTGGGCGTATCGAACCACAGTGAAAACATCAACTGGTTTCACTCCTTTCCAACTAGTTTATGGTTTGGAAGCTATGTTACCCATTGAATGCTAAATCCCATCATTGTAAATGGCCATCGAATTACTTCCAGCCACCTCCGAAGAGGAGAGACGTTTGTTATACTTAACTCAGCTAGATGAGAATCGATGAGATGCTGCACTAGCAATCGAAGCTCATGCCAAACGTATTAAAGCTTAGTATGATCGAAATGTTACCCCTCGAAATTTTTCGAAAGGAGACCTAGTCTTATTGTACGATTAAGAAAATGCTAAATTAGGCGCTGGAAAATTCATGCCTATGTGGCATGGTCCTTATGTTGTTAAGTAGAAGCTGGCAAAAGGGGCCTATGAATTGGTAGACTTTGACGGGGTCTCTTTAGGTAAACCCAAAAATGGTCTTTACTTGAAGAGATATTATGCTTAAATCTGGGTGTGGAGATCTTAGTTAGGTTAGTTTTCTTTATAGCTGGTGTTTTTTAGATTAAAGTGTGCTTAGCTTAGAAATTGTTTTTGTCATCATTCCTGATTTTACGCTTGATATTGTAGATGTCGACGTCTCTCCAAACATACATTGGTTTTTTTTATGGTGCTTGTCGTAATACACGGAACATTTCTTCCGTAGGTTGGGTTATCTATTCACCCTCTGATGAGTTGGTATCTATGCATGGGGTAAGCCTCGGTCAAACGACGAATAACATTGCGGAGTATAGTGTAGTGATTGAGTTATTATTCGAATCCATCTCATTTGGGATTCAGAGCTTGATAGTGAGATTAGATTCTGAACTCGTTGTGTTACAGCTTAATAGGGTATATGCCATTAGAAATCCAATATTATTGAGATTATTTTTTAGAGTTTGTCTCTTGGGACGTGAGTTTGATTACATTGAATATCAGCATATTCCAAGATATTTAAACACATTAGCAGATGCAATTACTTCTCAAATGTTAAATAGACATTTGCAATAATCATACAAGTAAATTTAAAAACATTCCATAACATGTTTTACAATATAAGCCGGTAATAATGATATAGTATACCATAGAAGAGTGTCAAATATACATCGTCTTCGATCATAGGTTGAAAAACACCTTATGATCGGCAAAAATGATAGTACAAAAAGCAAAAAATGTCATATGTGTCTACAATAAGTGATCATCCTATCACTGGTGATGATTATGATACGAAACCACTATACGAGCCACCCTACAAAGGAACCTCCTAAAAGGTCTTGGGACCCCGATCACATAGCGCTGCAGCCAGAGAGGAATGTCATCTATGGTGGTCTCCGGAATGTCTGTTGTCAGTCGCTCTAGATGACTCTCCAACTCAGCCAAAGTTTCTGTGGCTTCGTCCTGTGGGGTTGGTGCCGCTGCAACTGGTTGTTTTCTCTCATAAGGCTAGAGAGTGGATGGTCGTCGTGGACCTACATCTGCATTTGAAACATTTTGCTATCAGTTTTGGGACGAAAGAAAAACAAAAACAAAATTATTAAATTAGAAAATGTTAAAAATGATGTTACTTGAGTCATCCCATTCCTCTCCTGGTGGAAGAGCCATGTCTGGGTCACCTCGAAAATCTACCCTGGCATAAGGAAAATCCTGAATAGCAAATATTTTGTTCTCTAATCAATGAAAGTACTCAGGATTAAATCGAACAACTTCCATCCCCTCCTCAGGATGATAGGTCATAACTGCGACCCATCGCATCAGTTTGGGCTCTCGAGGAAGCCCAACTTCAATGATAAGATGTTGCGGGACCAACATTGGGACCCTCTCCAGACCAAAGCTCACGACTAAAGCACCATATCCAAAGGTCTTTAGTTGTCCGTTCTTAGCTCTGGTCAGTTGGCCTTTTATATTAGCTAACACCGCCTTGCACTAGTTGAAGATGATGCCTCGAAAGCAATCCACTGCCATCCACATCTGGGATCCAGTGGCCACATGTAGTGCTGCACTCCCACAGAGCCTGGTAATAGTAAAAGCAATAACCATGAGTTCAGGATGGGATATGGTTTTGATATCCATCCCTTTGTCTCTGGTCTGGACATTGTAGTACTCTAGCGGAGGCTATCGACAGACTAGCCGCCTGGCCTAGTCCCGAATAGAGTCAAATGTTCACCTCTCTTAGGTAAACCAGTCAGAAAGTATATGTCTTACGGCTCCATTTCGAGCTGGTGACCACCAACGAAGAAGCAATGATCCTGTATGTTCCATTTGTCTACCAGCCACTGCAAGAAGCCCACCTGGGCCGTCATGCCAAGTATGGCCCAGAATTTGTACAAGCTGCATGCCTTCAATGCATCAATCGAAGGTTGATGATTAATCGCAGCTAAATCCATGTCCTCGTGCTCCCGTTCCTGCCAATCAAGCATGATGTGTAACCTACATTCAGTAAAAAGGTGGATTAGAATATATAAAATTGAAATTTTTGGGTAAATTTTGAGTTTGTTAGGTTTTAAAAACCTTTGCGCGGGGTCCACACCCTCTCTTTTAGAGACAGTGCGTGGGTCCGCACGTTGCCTTAAGGGCAGGTGCGGACCCCCAACTTTTTTTCCATATGCGAAAAATTCGGGGTCCGCGGTTCCCCCTTGTTATACTGCGGACCCCGGCGCGCGGGTTTTTAAACCTAAAAGCTCCCAAAAAATTAATTTAAAGCCCTAAAAATCAAATTGGACGGATGAAATTGAAGAGTAGGATGATGTGGATTACCTCGAGGAGACGGCGTTCAATTTCAATGGTCGGATTTTACGCAATCTTCACGGGAAGTTTCTGACTAAAAGCCCTCTTTTCTCACCTCAAAAGTCAAATGGTAAAAATGAATTGACAAATGTCCTTTTTATAAGTTTTTTCAATAAATAAATTGTTAATTTGTTTATTTTTTACTTTGAAAAGGTAATTTTTGAAGCGTTTTTATCTATTTTAAATAGGTATGAGTAATGTTTTGGCTTTTGTGCAGGATAATGGATTTTTCAGGTAAAGCTGATCATTTTTGACGAAAAAAACATTAGAGTCACCTTTAAGCTCTTTTCTGACTCTGAAAACATGAAAAGATCGCCGAGTTTTTCTTTTTAAACTTGTTAAAACGGAACTAAAAATACGGTCCACTTACAACTCTTTTATGACCGTAAAAACATGAAAAGATTGCCGGATTTTTGTCATTTCAAATTTGATATTGGCTATAAAACGACTTGTCCTTGATCACTTTTTTACCTTTTCAGATCATAGACACTAATTATGAAAAGTACTCCTTGATCGTAATGATCAAGCGGTTCTCTCAAGTATTATTTTATACTTTTTCGGGCTTAGGAGACACAAATTTACGAAAAAGGACAACCATGGAGTTTTCTTAAGTTTTTTCAAACTCCCTAAAATTGAAAAACACCGAGTTTTTCCTATACTGGACTCATTAAAAGTTAATAGTAAAGGACCTGTTCAATTACAAACAAGAACGAACCACTCCTTCTTAGGGTTCGAATTTAAACTAAGTTGGACTCATCCGAAGATTGAGCTTATAATCAAGCAAATTTTATCCTTCTCAAGCTTGTTAAAAAATAAAGAGGTACTTGCTAGAAATGGTGGGGGAAAAGAGAGGAAAATGAGCCTGTTTGTCATACATTGTCTCAGAAAAACTTTTAACCACTCTTGAACATGACACTTTTTCATTCACCTGGGTTGGGAAATCCTTTGCCTAACAATTGATCAAACCATAATTGAAAGTCTTCAACTGATTTCTCGGTATTAAATTTGGGTCAATTTTCACCAAACCATTTGCTGTGTCGTTATGTGTTCAAGAGATTAGTGCAAATAAGCCATTCATCTACAAAATATCCATCATTCATTTTGACCATCCCTAAGTCAGTCCTTGCAACTATATTTCTTCAAACTTGATCTACGGTTTCATGTTGTGGGCTTGCCTACGATGGATCACTTTCTATCGACTTCAGCTCATTATCTAGAAAGATGATCTAGAAATCGTCAGTACCTTGGGATCTGCATGCCTCAATGGCAGGTTTCTCGCCTTCAACGACAGGTTGCATCATTGACCTTCGATCAAAGGACTTCGTGACATGTTCGACATCAACACATCTATTCACATCTCATGGATTGTACTGAGTACTTTGAGATCCATTGACATTAATGGTGATTTCTCTCACACTTGTTAACAGTTTACATCATTGGCTAGTAATCAAGGGGTTTCTACCATGTTCGACTTCGACACATTCATTCACATGGATAGAATCGTACTATTTTGGGAAGTAGAAATCAAGACCCCGGATCTAGTTTCCACCATCCAGGTTGTGAGGAATTTTGTATTCATTATACAGTGGACTATTCATAAATAGATGGCTGCGTCCATACTGTGTCTACATGTGTCTATACTTATGATGTATTCCAAGATCATTCCTATATCAGAGCAGTAGTTAGTTTTGATCTGAGTATGGGAATGCCTACCTCAGCGATGATATGATCTCATATATATATTTTGTATTGAATGTCTTTACAGGTTCCAACTGGGCTCTCCACAAGATAATCCTCGAAATGATAAAGTATTTCACTCTTCTTAGACGATACATGAAAGCCTCATCTACTATAGACTTCGCACTTTAGGGGGAAATCTGTTACACAAAATATTGTCACCATGACTATTTGCAGTCAATATGGGTCCATCATCATCCATACTATCCTCCTTGGCAAGTCTCAGACCTCAGCTCTTCATGTCAAGCTTTAAAAATGAGAGAGTCCTTTAAAAATCAATAAATCTCGGGTTACACACTTTCTCTTACTATTTCCTACGGTCCCGCACCCCTGGTTCATGTTACTTGCGGACCTACCCGCTCTGTCTCTAAAGGGGTGGTTGCGGACCCCTGTAAAAGTCAAAAAGGCGCATTTTTATCTTCAAAAAACTTACTTGTGGTTGATTCTGGATGATCCTAGAAGGATTCTTGACATGGATGGTTCGCTCCTAGGTGGTTCATGCATCCCAAATTAAAGGAGCTAATCCCTTGATGAGAGGAGTTATCCCTTTGAAGGAGGAGCTTATCCCTTCAAAGGTGGACCTAGTAACTTCCCTCCATTGCACTATAAATTAAGGCATTGGGCTGGTTGCTAGGGAGGTTAGAAGTTGAACATTTTTAAGGGTAAATGCTAGTGGAATTGAGACTTCCAAGATAAGCTTGAGAGGAGATATCACATACCTTTTGGCTTCATTGGGAAGAGAGTGAACTTGTCAAAGTAGAGGAAACTTCTTGCTGGACCCTGGGAGGAGCTTGTACAGCATCAAGGCACAGGTTGTAAAGTTCTTCTTTGATTTAAGTTAATACAATCAAACTCATTTTTCTCAACAAATTGTCTTATGTGATTTGTTTCATAAATTCCTTGATCATTATCATGGATATTCTTTATTATATTGGCTTTTCAGGTGTTATTTAATGTGTGTGCTTGTTTGTGTCTGCAAATTCTACATAAAGGAGCTCATTTGGATCAAAGGAGCGTGGCTTCTACAAACTTGCACTAGACCCAAGGTAGGCCTAAAACACTTGTTTGCCTTTATTTATAAATTTCATATTTAGTGCAAGATAGAATTTGGTTGGTTTGTTTGTTGCTAGATATCATTAGATACTAGGGAGGTCGATCTTGTCTGCAAGAACGACTCATTCCGTGTGACAAGAAGCCGAATAGGTACTAAGGGTACTTAACTACCATGAGCACCATTATTTAGTCTGAGCCTTGCTCATTTGAAGAAGTTGTGAAGCACCAAGTATGGAAGGATGCTATGAATGAAGAATATGAGTTGATTATGAAGAATGATGTCTGGGATGTGGTCCTTAGACCCCAGGACAAATCTGTTGTTACCTCTAAATGGCTCTACATGATCAAGCATGCAGCTAATGGTAGTATTGAAAATTTCAAGGCCAGATTTGTTGCTTGAGGCTTCTTCCAAAAGGAAGGTGTGGACTATGATGAGATATTTGCCCCTATTGTTCGCTACACCACTATCTATTTGATCATAACCCCTGCTACCTCGTAGGGATGGAACCCACACTAGATGGATGTCGAGATTGTCTTCTTGCATGGTTCACTTAAGGAGGAAGTCCATGTAGAACAACCTGAGGGGTTCGAAGTTCAAGATCGTCAGACACATGTATGCAGGTTGAAGAAAGCCCTCTATGGGTTGAAGCAAGCACCCTAGGCCTGGTATGAGAAGATTGATAGTTATCTAATGAAGTTGGGATTTACAAGAAGTGAAGTTGCTTTGAACCTTTACTTTAATGTTGAGAATGAAAGACCTCTCATCTTAGTACTCTACATGGATGATCTCTTTCTGACAGGTGCATACCCTCTTATTCATCAATGTAAGAGGGAGTTGGCTTCCAAATTTGAAATGAAGGACCTAGGACTGATGCATTATTTCCTAGGGTTGCAGGTCTGGAAAAAGCCAAGAGAGATTTTCCTTTCTCAAGGAAAATACATTGTGAAGCTACTTAAAAGATTTGGGATGGTGGACTGCAAGTCTGTGACTACTCCGATGGAACTTAACTTCAAGAAGTTATGCAGAAGTGTTGTTGGGCCTGATTTTGGAAATCCTTGTGAGTATCATCAACTCATGGGGGCCCTGATGTTCTTGGTGAACTCCGGTCTGGACAAATGTTTTTTAGTGAATACACTGAGTCAGTTTATGGTCAATCCTCATCACATGCATTGGATTGCTGCCAAGAATCTCTTGAGATATCTCGGGGACACAATCACTTATGGACTGAAATACACTATCGAGAGTGTGAGGCTCCATGGTTACTTTGATGTAGACTGGGTTGGAAATGTGGTGGATCACAATAGCACATCTGGATGTTGCTTCTCTCTAGGTTTTGTTTCGATATCCTAGATGAGCTGGAAGCAAAAGTCGGTTGCTTTAAGCACCGATGAGGCTGAATTTATTGTTGCTAGTTTTGCCTCCTGTGAAGTTGTTTGGTTGAGGAAGCTCTTTAGTGAACAATTTGGAAATGTGCTAGATAACACCATGATCTTTTGCGACAACTAGAGTGGGATTCGTCTTTCTAAGCATATTTTGTTTCATGAACACTCCAAGTGTATTGATATCAAGTACCACTTTATTCGGGATATGGTACAAGAAGGAGCAATAAGGCTCCATCATATTGGGACTGATGAACAGGTCGCTGATATTCTGACGAAGCCCCTAGGGAAGGTAAAATTCTTAAGCTTTTGTGAATGGCTTGGAGTCGTGGAGAGACCCTCTTATGAGGTGGATATTGAGCTCTGGGAGCTCCGGGGGGCTTGGGGTACTTCTTGGAATGATGAGTGACCATAGGGTGAGTGGTTCACCTTCCCCTAGTGGTGCGTTGTGTATAGGGTGAGTGGTTCATCTTCCCCTGTGATATCCCATATTGATATATGCATATGATGAATGGTTCACCTTCTCCAATAGCATATGAGAAAGATGAGTAGTTCACCTTTTCCTCCTGGCACATCCTACCCATGCAGTCTGGGACTCATGGGAAGTACCTCTCATCTGGCCAATGAGTAGGGAAATGAGGATAGGGACCATAGTACTACTAATGGATGCATCGTGTACTACCATACTCCCTATGCTAGGATGTTTGATATTGATTTGGGATCAATGGTGACTAACTTTGGGTCAGTGAAGAGTGGTATGATACACTCTCGATTATTGGAGACTAACTTTTGGTTAGTGGAGAATGGTATGATACATTCTCGATCATTTCCTCTTCATTATTTCTTCATGGTTCAGTAGAATAGAGCATAGATGACAGGGATGGTACAAATTATCATACGGTTTGGCAGGGGAAGTTATCCCTAGTTGAGAGGGAGTGTTAAATTTGGAAAAAAAGGCCAAACTTCACCTTGGATGGCTCATATGAAGAAGCTGATATTTTTATTGGATTCCTCTTTCCGAGAGGTGTAGGATTGATCTAAAGATCATCTCATTCTAACATGTACAAATGAAATTATGAAATTATTTTTATTATGAACAAATTGTCAAGGTCGACTAGCAATCTAATTTAGGCTGTCAAACCCACAACGTTGCATATAAATAGAAGGAACCTCTTCCTCATTTTCTCACTTCACTTCTCGCACATCTCTCTCCTCAAATTATTGGGTATGGATTTCCGGGAAGCCTCTCCACACGTGCGAAGAAGGAGATAGTCATTTTCTGTTTTGGACGTTGACCAATGTTGACCCAATTTCACGAAGGGTTTTGACCAGCATTGACCTATTTGACTACGTTTTTGGTGAGGAAAATTTTGTTTGAGTTGCCTGTATTTCTAGGCATAGAAATCGAGTCAATCTGTACCGTTTGACCAATGTTTACTACAAAAAATCTAAGTTGCACTGAAACAAATACAGGAACAGATACAAATACGGGGTTTGAAACGGATATGGCAAATTTCCAAAAAATATGGATACGATACAGCAGGAAATGGCACACACACACACACACATAAAACAACTCTTTTAAAGGCCTAGATTCATGGATCTAATTGCTTTCTAGTATGATTAAACACCTTGGTAATTGCAGAAATTGATGAGTCGATAGTTCAACATTACTAAAGGACATTGATGTATCACTCAAAGAAATGTTCTATGTCTAATGCATTCTTAGCACTTCCATTTTGGTGACTCCAATGAGGGAATAATTATGTATTCTATGCAATTATCCAACAAAATTGTAGAGATCTCTCTCCTTTAGCTCGACCCTTACTCTACAATTTACTTAATGGTAAATGTCATATGGTTCTCAGTGCATTCACATGAATGGTATGTCTCCTTAAATGCCCAACCTTCAAAGTCTCATTTGCATACAACCATGCTCCAATTTAGCTTATGTACCATTCATTAATTGAACATAAATGAGAGGAAAATTTTCTAAAGCATATAAGCAATGACAAACATGTAAAGCATATGAGTAAAATAATTCTCCACATGCCAAAACTTAAAAGAAACATGAACCAAAGGATTTCACCATATGTTGCCAAAAAACGGGAGGAAGGAAAGATTCATGTGTTGTGGGTCACACATGACAATATTTATCATAGTTCACCACTGAATGGGTGTCCAAACTGTTATGCAAAGGCCCAACATCAGTGGCAATATCTCTTGAAGATGGTCATAGTCTACCAGGTGGTGTACGCTTTGTATTACTCATAGTGCACACACGGCCTCCAACTTGCCCTAAAAACATATTAATGTGTATGGCCTCCTAGTGAATATATTACATATTAATAGGTATTAAAAATTAGTGGAAACAGATGCTTTTTATAAAAGCACCCTAAAAACATTTTTGGATTCCAACCCACAGTTTCTGATATTTTTAAATGCTACAAATATGTTTTTATGCCATTTTTTAGGTGTTTCGTACCAGTTTCTAAATCCGAAATGCTGAATAGCATTTTGGCTAGGTTAGCCCAACGTTTCTAGTAAATTGGCATAAAATTGACCATAGGTTTGAATTATGCATTGACCAAGTTTGATTGTGATTTTCAGGACTGTTTTGGGCTAATTTGGAGGACTATTGGAGGCCAAGTTGACTGGGTTTGACCGAGCTAAATTGGAGGAATAATTCTGCACTATTTGACCAACGTTGACTTTCTGGTTTGGGATTCCCGTGACTGTTGTTTGACATGACATATTTGACTTTGATTGGTAAAATTTTGCATATTGTACTCTCTCTGTGCTAAACTTTTGAAAAACAATAAGAAGTATTTTTCAAAGGGTTTCAACTTTCCCCACATTAGGGTTTGTCCCTGGGATGCGCCACATCTTGTGTCTTCTTATTGTGGCTTGTCTTCTACTATTATTTTTTATGTTCTATCTGCATTTTACTATCATGTTAATGTGATTGCTAATCTGGATAATGATATTGGGCTAATAAGAAAATTGAAGTAAAATTGCTCTTAAGCATAGAACATACCATTGTTACCTAAAATTAACAGGAAGGTAGTGATGCTGGTTGGTTTAGAAGGGAATGGCACCAATCATTGCTAAGGACAAACTTTATTAGGTATTTTGGCAAAGAAGTGTCATTCCAGCCAAGCTCTAATTATGTCCACCAAACAGAATCTCTACCATACCATAGTTCTACATGCTAGGATATAACTCATAAATTAGAGATTGTCTGTTTATGTTTTCAAGTCTAAGCCTACATCTTGACATTTGTTGGAGAATCATTCATTTGATGATTAAATTGTAGGGTTCAATCAAACAAATTAAGCACTTCTACTAAAAATGCAGGACAATTGACCATACCTGCAAGAAACGAAAGGTCAAAAAACTGCACCTATTAGAGACATAGATCCAATACTAAGGGCAAATCACATATGTAACACCTTTAACTAATTCCAAAATAGAAGTTCTTCATCCAAATTCTGAAATAGACATTCAAGATATAGTTGCCATTGTGATAGATGTTGTATAGTTTTGGTGCATTGAAAGTATTTCCTGCCCTTTTGTAAATCAATTGCTAAACAACACTCTATGTATATGTGGGATGAAGAGGTTGCACTGAAACCATATCCAAGCTATGAATGCTCATCCAATATCCAACATTATCATTCATCTTAAAATGGAAAATACAACTGATCTATTATTGTATTGTCTGCATTCTACAACAAAGTAGTTTCTTTACTGCTATGACCTTAAGCTACTAAAGTCGAGAGTAGACAACAATAGTTAATAATGCTAGTATATTTTTTGTTATATTTGGTGACAGCTCTTATTGGGTTGAGAAACATAGTCTGAAACATGGTGAAGACGAAAAAAAAGTGTAACCTAAACTCATATAGATGTTGCAAAACAGAGTGCCTAGTGCACCTAGCGATAAAGAGAAACAGATAATTAAGATTGATCTATATAGTCGACCAAATCAACAAAGTGTATTAATATCTTTACACAAGTTGACCTTAAAATGCAGGTTTAAAGTGCACGTAAATCTTAGCCTGACCTATATGACCCAAGGCCAACTCCAATATGATTAAATTTTGATTAGATATGAGAAAATTGGAGAGCTTCTTTCCCCAAGTAGATTAGGATAGCCTACATGTCTACATGTAAAGAAGAATAGAAAATAACTTGTCCAACTTGGATGATGTTTGAAGAATCCACTTGCTAATTTGTGGAGAGTGAAAATGTCCACCTTGGATGATGTTTGAAGAATCCACTTGCTAATTTGTGGAGAACGAAAATGTCAACCTTGGAGTTTAGATATGGCATGTTTAAGCCACTATGGATATGCTTTAAGGTCATGAGAAGTTGATTGTTTCATAGATGGGGTTTGTGTGTCCACTTTAGAAGCCCCCCTGTCCCTTTGGAGAATGTAATGTACTCTCCCAATTGATTAGCTAAGTGAGGATGAAATAGCCTATCCAACCCCATAGGGCTATAGTCTTGATAAAGGGGTAAAACCCTTTTTTTCCAATGTTGGGGCAACATTGTGTAAAAGTTGAGTCAGCTAGGGCAAAAAAGCCCAAAATTAGGGGTTGCATTCACAACCCTCATATCTAGGAGGCCATGAAGGAATCCATAAATAGAGGAGATAGGAGAGTTGGAATCAAATTGGCATCATCAAATTGGATCAAATACTTATGTTCTCTTGAGTTGTGGCTCTATGGGTTTGAAAATCCCTTTTTCTCTACTAATTTTAGTGGTGAACGATTTGACCCTAGTTAGTAAATTCCTCATTTATCTTCTGATTCTAGTCTAGAAATCATGGGATTCACCTATCTAGAAGACAACAATTTTTGGTGTCAAATTTGAGGCAAGAACTCAAATTCTTTTAAAGTTGTGTAGATGTATTCTAAGGCATATCTCAGTGAACTATTCCCTGAGGCAGTTTAGCCTTCTTAAGGCAGAAATGCAAATATATTATGGGAAAATTTCAGTGAATTTCTCTGAGGTTGTTTGGTCTTCCTAAGGTAGAGTTTATTATATATTACGGGCATATTCTGGTGGATTTCTTTGAGGTTGTTCGGCTCTCCTAAGGTAGTGTTCGATGTTTGAAACAATTCAGCCCTCTTGAGGTAGAGTTCGGTGTCTCTCTGAGACAGTTTAGGTCCTCCTGAAGCAGAGTTTGGTAGACCAAACTGTTACATGAACATGAGCTTCAGTGAACTACCAAGTTCCAAACTAAGTTACAAACCACCAAGGAGCTACTAGCTATTAGAAATGGAATCCTTAAGGATGATAGCTACACTTCTAAAGCTACAAGTACCCCAGACAAGTAGTTTAGTCTGCTGTGTCTACCTTTTGAGACCAACGAACTGAGGAAGGAATAATCCAAGATCTGTTTATAGAAATAGGGAAAGGTAGCTACTACAGGACATAGTTCAATTTGATTTTATAGGTGGAATGGGTTTGTTTTGGCAACAGTATCATTGGCATGTGGATAATTTGGTTATTGGACAGTTAGTCCTATTATTATGGATTTGAGTAAGCTCCTACTATTGATGATTATATTAATTGTACATATTTATTGCAGTTGATTTATATGTTATAAGAAATATCTACTAAAGGAATAACTTTTTTTGTACTTCTATTGGAAAACTATGGTTTAAATAAGAAGCCCTAAGAGAAAAATATTAGCCTAGGACATTATAGAGAAGAAGTCTAAAGCTAGGATGGTGACCTTTGAAAGATATTTTGGTCCACATGTCCACATGAGGGAGAATTGGGATATTTCTTGTTTATATGTGTCATTAGACAACATGAGAAGGCTCCCCCATGTTGACAAAGCCTTGAGCTTATGCAAAACCTAACTTCCCTTAGATACCATTTTTTGAATGAGTATTTCAGAAAGAAAAATAAATTCCTCTCTTTGGATTTCCTAGAATACTGGGTATTTCAAGATTGAAATATTCCTCACTTTCCATTGTTGTTTTCACAACAATGCTAACGCTGAAAATTTACCATTAAGTAACAATGTATTCAGAATTATGACAAGATTACAAACAATTAATTGTTAATTGTTAATGAACAATATTTGAGCAATTAGAACAGTAGAAACTTTAACTGATAAGACAAAGGCAGAAATAATTTTATGGCCACTATGATACTAGATCTGCCTAGCAGATGAGTTGGTATCCGTGTGGAAACAAATCCTGCAGCCCTGGAGCATGCAGGTTCTGTTTCCACACGGATACCAACTCATCTGCCAAGCAGATCCAGTATCATAGAGGCTGTAACCTTATTTCTGCCTTTGGCTTATCAATTAAAGCTGCTAATGTACTAATCACTCAACCAGTGTTCATTAACAATTACTAATTAATTGTTTGTAACCTTGTCATAATTTTGAATACATTGTTAACGGTTGAACAACAGAATTACCCACAGCATTAGGTTCACTAAGGCATGCACAAACTGGAATAATTGCACATTAATATCACCTACATGCCAGAACCTTCTATTGGGTTTAAATTAGAGGAGAAGGCGGAACACTTATTTGAAACCTCTCTTCTAGTAATTACATATCATTTTTTTGTCAGTATAAAGATTATAGGCTCAAATACAGCCATGGAGGGCCCAACCCTCATATTTTTTTAGAAAATCATCATGATTAGAGAGATGATCATAGAACTTACGAGAAAAATGACGAGGGAAAAATCAAAAGGACTATAGTAGGCACAAGTGGCATTGTAAATGGGGACAATCTGTTGCTACTCAAAAAGTAAAAACCTATGGGGAATTCTAAACAATTAATACACATTCTTTAGTGACCGCTTCTTTAGAAATAGATATCAACAAAAGCTTTGTTTACATGGTTCAAGTCATAAATAAATATCTTCCAAGACATCCATGCAACTTGGTTTTTAGCTATTATGGCATAAGATACCAACAACATTCTACCAATAGTTATATATGACATCTAACCACTGGAGCATATTTCCAACTACCTTCACACTTTAGGCCTAGTGTGATCAACATAATAAACTCCAAAGCAGTCACTTAAATTGAATTTCTATCACCATCTAAGCTATCCAAACAATAAAAGTTACTGGAATTAGTCTACAGATGAGTTAGGACAAAGTTGGTGAGTATGAGAAAAGAGTACCTTAAGATTAATCCATGCATATGGAAGGCTAGCAGAGGTATCAAAACTTCGTAGAAAACATGCCCCAAATCATTGGCAAGAATAAGAAAATGACCATTGTGATTTTCCTAAAACTTTTCTTAGCTAATTCTATTGCAAGCATGAGCTAAAACAAGCCCTCCAAGAAGCCTAATATTACACCCAAACAATATTGGGAAAGTAAGACTAAAAACCTTGGACAGATGTAAATATATATTATAATGACAAAAAAAACATCAACCCTATAAAGGCATATCTTAGCTAAGGATAAAAAAATTAAACCCTAAATAGCTCCTCTCAATTTTAAAAACATACAAATATGACCACGCATACCTTGTGTTGTCGTAGCCTATGCCCATTGAATCTGTGAAATTGGCATCAACATACATTCTAATATTTCCATATCCTGCATCCATTGAATTTGTGAAATCTGCATCAACATACATTCTAATTTGTAAACACTAAATAGCCTCTCTCCAACAAATCACATTATAATTTGTTTCGAAAAATAAAATAAATGAAATCAGACATGCCTTCCACTGCCTTCACTTATATCTGAGAAATCGGCATCCGCTCTGCTATTTTGGATGTCTTATTTCCATCTCATTAAAATCAAAAGGGGAAAAATAATATAAAAATAAAAAGTAATTGAAAAAGAAAAGATGAAAAACCAAATAAAAACGACGCATATCAAACTCAGTTCACATGGCCATGCTTCAAATGGAGGAAAAAAAACACCCAAAACATATTAACAGCAAAATTTAAACCAAAAAATAAAAAATAAAACAAAATCAGACTCCAGAAAGCGTCCATGGCCAGCCAACTCTGCTCTGCATCTATCGGTCCATGCTCAACCAACTCTGCTCTAGGAAAAAAATAGAAAACATTACAAACAAAACTAGACTTCATTCTGTCATGGCAACCCAACTCTGTTCTGCATCTATGGATCCATGGCCAACCATAGACACTATCACACTCAATTTGTTGGCTCTCGATCTGGAGGGTGGTTCTACCATTATCCATATATGGTCCTGGAGCAAGCTAGAGTGCTACTCTGACTATGGCCCATACCCACGTCTATACCCTTGCTTCTGCTGCTTCAATTAGAATATGCAACTGTTGCTCTGCTACCGTAGCCACTAGTGGCACCTCTGCTTCTATCATTGTCTCTGTTCTACTGGGCTTGTCCCCAACTATGTGGTTGTGTTTGCTGATGCTCTTACCTTCTCTATCGGGCGAAGTGAAAGGCCCTTTCAATTAACTAAATTTGCGACACCGCAAACTCTGCCTGCTCCCCTTGTTGTTTCATGTCACGTGCTCCATCCAAATTCAATTTTAAATAAACAGTATATGTGTCTTTCATTACATGTCTTCCTGCCCTTTTGGATTTTTTCTTCCTATTTTTCCTGCTTTTTTCAACACTTCTTTTAATAAGGGATTATTCCAAATTAACATAAACTCATCCCTGCTTCTAAACAACCAGGCTTTTGTCTTCCCAGATTTTTGGCTTTTTTTAACACAAGATTAACATTAACATAAACGCATCCCTTCTTTTAATACGAAATTAGTCCAAATTAACATAAATTCATCCTTGCTTCTAAAATGCCACCACGTTAGCACCTTTGTGCCTCCCAATTAACATAAACTCATCAATGCTTCTAAAACACATTTGTCTTCCCTGTTTTTTGGCTTTTTTTAAACATTTCTTTTAATATGGGATTAGTGCAAATGAACATAAGTTCATTCCTCCTAAAACGCCACGTTAGCGCCTACGTGTCTCAAAATAATGCAATACATTATTTTAGCACTTTCATAGATTATAGGGATGCCCTAGACATCTAGAGAGCCCTTCATTGGGATAAAGAGTCCTTCCAACATAACAGGACTTCCATTTGCTTGTTCACCACAAAGCTTCCCAAGAGAAAAGATTAGTTTTTAGCTTAGTATTTCATAATTATGATAATTTTGGCATATGTAACCTATCTCACGATTTGAGCTAAAGCAATTAGTTAATAACCTCAAATCACAGAATGTCTACCAATTCTATGCATCTAAATATTAGGAGGAGGACACTATGCACCAAATTCTTTATGACATGGACATTGGCAACTAAGAATGAAATCTAACCAATCTAGGGTTATAAGATACACAACATTATCGTTTCCTTCGTTTGATGCTATGCATTCTAAAGTACTTTATAACTTTGAAGTTTTAAAAAAAATATATATTAGTAAAGATAAAATAAAATAAAATCATTTATAAAATAAAATTTCTATTATTTTTTGATATATATATGTGTGTGTGTGTGTGTGTGTGTGTGTGTGTGTGTGTGTGTGTGTGTGTGTGTGTGTGTGTGTGTGTGTTAAGAGATGGATTACCAATAAAAAATATCAAAATAAACCAATATGTGCATCAATTAGAGTAGAAACTACTTTCGAGATATTAACGTTATGTGGACTCTTTGTGAGAGAAGAGGATGAATACATTGCTTGTGCACACAAAAAACAGAGGTTATTACCACAATAACTTATTCCCCATGTAGAGGAGAAGAAGCTAGAGACAAAAATTATTAAGATTGTATTTGGAATCAAAAATCTTACCACCATTAGAGTGTAATATCCCTCCCATATACACATGAGTAGTTACTTGAATGAGAAGTTGTAGTTAAATATGCCACTTTGACACTTAAAATGTGAAGTTGTGGCAAAGAATTAGGCATTACTTCATTGTCCTATGTCATCCCTCTATTAGTGTGAGGATAATGGTTCTTGTAAATAAGAAATAAAATATTTATTTAAGAAATCATCCCATGTCTTTAAAATACACATTAATGCTTACTCGCATTGCCAATGACATGTGCATATTCTCTAAGATTTTTTAGAATATTTGAAATAAAAACACTACAAGCATTAAGGTTTGCAATGCCTGGAAATTGCAATCTCACAAGGGAAATATTGATCTACATATACTAAGTTGTTAAGTAATTTATTGAGTCAAAGTACCAATTATCCAAAACCTAGAGTGGTAATGAAAATGACAAAATATTAAAACACATAAGAGAAATATGCAAGTGCATGAGGGAAAGATAAATACTTATATGACTAAGTTACTACATAACAGATAGAAGACAAGATTCCAACTATTCATTCAAATCCCACTTGCATGGCTATATTTCGAGGGTTTTATTTTTGAAGATGGCCAAAGTTCGAAATTCATGGTAGTCAAGAGGAGATACCAAAAGAAATTCAGCCAAGTTAAGTTTTGGTGTGGCCTAGGCCAAGTGTGACCCCTAAGTGATTTTGACGGTTTAGATGCCCCTGAGTCATGACTTCTTAGACCACATGCTAGTCCCACAAGCCACGAACATGTTGGTATAAAAAAAACTATTCAAAATCCAAGGTGGTGTAACTACTCATCAACAACTCAATGGCTAAAGGGTCAACATGCAAAAGAACATCAATAAAGGAAGGTGTCATTATTGCTTTAACATATTTTTACAATGATAGTTCTATTGTTTCTTATATGCCTTTTCTTTGAATAGGTTGTCATCAATGTTGTTGGGCACTTAGTTACACATATGCTAATAGGTGCCCAATTCAAATCCCTATGGCCTAAGTGCATCAGTCTACAACATTATGTTTACTAGGGATGCCATCTACAAATGCAAGGAATCATCCCTTATGTTCTCCAAGAATATTACTTCTCTAAAAATAATAGTAATCATAATAATGAAAAAATATAAGATTATTGTATATTTAGGTTGTGATTTAATGTTTGGCATGGAGCACCACCATATAGACAACCCAAGTTCAAACCTCAACATATATAAATCCATTTTGTGTATGTAAAGATAGACAAGTATATGTAAAAATATGTGAATTCCATCTTATTATTATGTTTCATTAGTTCAAAAAACCCTAGCTTTCATGTCAGGAAATGAGAGGATATGCTTACTAAAATGTGAAACAACATTTAGAGCTCTATAAATGAGATACTTGTAAAAATCCATCATCCAACTTAACTTTGACTATGATAGACCTATTTTATACTTTAAAATCAATTTTTTATTGGGTTTACAATATACTTCTATAAGCCTTAATAACAAATTAGTTGTTTATCGTTCGTTTAAACTTGTAGTGAATGCAAGTTCAAGAAAGTATTAAAGTGGAATTGTATATTTAGATATTCATGTTTTTGTTTAATAATTACAAATAATATGTATGAATTTTATCAAATGTATTCATATTTTGTTTAAATATGACCAAAAAAATTGGATCTCAATTGTGAATGTAAATCTACTAGAATGTTCATGTTTGCTTTTTATTACTCTTCTTGCTGAGATAAACATAGAAACAATGTAGGTGATGGTGTGGTACTATTACAAAACATGCAGGTGGTATATTGCATGGACATTTATCTCATGCATATTTTATATTCTAATGAAACAAATAGTGATAATGTTTTCCATGTTTCATTGATTGGTTAACAAATAAAGAGGATGGTGTTTAGACTTTCATGGGGTGTTATATTATTATAGATGGTTTTTAGATGAACACTATGTGACAATAGTTAGATTGGCATTTCATATCTATGACATGGAATCCATCTTTAGGATATAAGAGGGAGAGAAAGATATAAAAAGTAGAAGCACAAATGTGAGAGATGCCAATAATTTCAATTAGTGGCATATCTGATTTTTGTGTCAATGGCTTTTATATTCTTCACTCTCTCTTTTGTCTTGATGATGGACCATGTACTATGGGTTCGAAATGTTGATCTAAAATGTGATCACACGAAAATGAATTTATTAACCATCTATACTAAATAGGTAACATGTTTTCTCCATCCAATGGTTGATTAAGCAATTATTGTGGAATCAAAGACATGTTGATGATAAGAACCCATATATTTAGCAATTGAAATCTTGTAGAATCAACAAGTGGAATTAAGTAGGTTTTTCTTTGTGTCTTATTGTAAAATTTAATCATTATTGAACTCATAATTCATTCAAAAAATTTGCCTTAAAATTACATGTATATAAAGGACCCCATTGAGCGCAAAATTAAAAATTTGAACATGGATTGACGTGGATGGATGAATAATTGAGATGCCCATTACATATATTTAAATAATTCGCAAAATTAAGCATCCATGGAGACCATCATTGGATAAACTAGCTAGACACAATATCAATTGTATGATTTGGCTACATAGAGAGAGAATAATCATATCTACTAAGCCCAACATATCGAATAACCCAAGAATCTCCAAATCACCTTGATTGCTAGTGTTTATGAACTCTATAAATCATTAACCTTTCTTATGGTATAAATGTCACATTTCATTTTTTTAATCATAATTGGAGAATATTATCTTGATCAAAGTTTTCTCCTGGTTGCGCAACAATACATCAAAGATACAAAGAATCATATGGAAGGTTGACAACATCCATTCAGTGAAAAATATTTGTCTCATTATAGGGTTTTGACAAAAAGACTACTAGACCAAAGATACTTGTAGTGTAAACTTGATAAAAAACTCCTAGTATCCAATTTTTGTTTACTTCCATGCTAATCTAGATCAAAATTGGATTATGCTCCAAGCGTTTAGAGGTAATAAGCTCCATAATTGGAGCATACATTCAAATCAAGAATGATATAAATGAAAGGATTGACTGAGTTGACAGAATAGGTAGGAGATAAAGTACATAGAGTACCAACATGTTGTAGATCTTTAATTTGGCTTATAAGACTACTAATCTTGTTCTCATATCTCTAAATATTTTATCTCTACTCTTTGAATATGTTATTTCTTATCTCTAATGTAGCTTCCTCCTTGAGGGCCAAAAGTAAGGGAGAAATCATGTGTATCCTCATTTGCATCAAGTCCATTGTGTAAGACCATAAATTTCGTTCTCCTCAACATACTGCTCCATAGCTTCCTCCATTTGGTGAGAAATCAACTCTGTATGTTTCTTGATTGAAGTAGAGGGCATTGTCATGCCAATTAACTGGGAAAGTATAGTCAACACCCTCGTATCTTTCAACTGATGACATCCCACAATTCCACCTATCATGTTGCTAAGGGATGAATCCATATGATATTTTTTCATCAACCTTCAAGAGCCTAACTTCATAAATAGTTATCATATTAGCTAGGAATTTGCCTTAACATTATCCTATCGTATGACATGCTTTGCTCGAAATTCAACTAGAGATCCAAACTGGAGCGGATCCTTTTGAAAAGTGCATTGGGTTTCAAATTTGATGGAAAGGCGCTCAAATGAAGTTGATGAATGAGGACTAAAGAATCCCCTATATTGATCAATTTATGGATTTGGAGAGAACAACTTGTAACACGCCCTAAAGAAGAGTATAGGCCTCCACCTAATTATTAAATTCCTTACTGAGACTCTAGAGTAGGATAATTCTTGTTGTCCTCTAAGGTGCGCTAGTAATGCCCCCCCGATAGACTTCTAACACCTTGATAAATGTCACATATCTACTCGTTAATGGGTCATTGAATAAATTTGTACCAACTAGAAGGATGTATCTTGAATGTGTTTTTACCACACCTTCCACCATAATGAGGAGGTTTCTATTATACTTTCTTGGGAAGTTATGTGTAGTGTGTCTTGTAACATTTTGTGAAATATTTAGATCTCCCATAATTTCAACTGCTTCTTCTTTCTGCCCAAAAATGAAGCCAATAACAATGTTGTTTTGATATTTTTGTTAAAAAAATCAATTCATACACCACTAAGAGACAACAAATGCCATTTTCATTTGGAAAATTTGACATAAATGTAGATTTGTATGCTTAAATGTTTGAAAATAACCATATTATAACATCAATTCTTGGAAAACTATTTTGACAATGGAATTCATATTTCAACATTTAGGAGACTAGGTTGTTAATAATAATAACAATAATGATAATAATACCCTCATTCAATTATCTCGTTCTTGAAATTTACAAGCTATTGATTTCAGGTATAATTTCCATGAAATGGTTAAATTCCTTGAAGTTTCATTATTATTATTTAATTGTTGAGAAGAACCCAATGATTTAGGGTGTTGGAGTTGTAGAATTGTAAACTAACAAAGAACTATGGCCTATTTTACAAAGTTGAACAATATAACTACAACAACAAGTGTAAATTTCATAGCAATGGTCCACAACAAAAAGCTTCTACCTATTTCCATAGATATGATGAGGTTTTTATTGTACTTCCCTAGGAATTTAAATGCAGTATGTGTTGCAGCATTTCGTGAAATATTTTGATCTCCTATAGTTTCAACTACTACCTCTTTTGGCTCAAAAAATGAAGCGAATAACAATGTTTTTTTATATTTTTGTTAAAATAAATCAATTCATACACCACTAAGAGAAAACAAATGCCATTTTCATTTAGCAACTTTGAGGTGAATGTGGATTTGTATGCTTAAATTTTCGAAAATAACCATATTATAGCATTAGTTATTGGAAAACTATTTTGACAATGGAATTGGGATTTCAACATTTAGGAGACTAGGCTCTCAATAATAATAACAAGGGCTACTTAATAGCTAGTCTCTGCCACTTAGCTCAAAATAGTTGAATTAAAGTAAAAAAACAATATAGACATAATGGGACAAATTAGTTGACTATTGTGTGCAAAATTGGAGCATTTTACCGAGAAAATTTATCATGTAGTCCACTGTCCCATTTAATTTATTGATTGAGTATTAGTGAATGGTGTAGATGATTATTGTAGTGTGAAATTGGCCCATTTTGATAAATAATGTGGCATGTAGTTGACTATACCATAGATGTAGATATAAAATTATTCGTGGCTTGGCCTCGCCATTAAGTCTCGCTTGAGCTTATTCGATGATTTTTGCATTAAATGCTTGTATTGGTTGATTTCTTTTGTTGTTGAATTGTTTAATAACATTTACGTATAAGAAGATACTAGCATTGCCTAATACATCAAAAAGGGTTGTTAATTATGTTGCTCTATTTTTATTTTATTGCTCAACAAGATCACAACTAGATTTTGCACCATAAAAGTAAAGTTGTCCTTCCAAAATATATAAGAAATAAGAACTATTTTTAAGCAAAAGTTTGTTTATTTTAGATTATGTTTTTGCATTTGCCTTAAGTACCTAGCTAACATTGTTCTCCTACCAGCATGTTTTACAAGTACAATTTTATTAACCTTATTCTAATAAGACTCTAATAGATGCAAATATATTAATTTGGTAAAGTTGAGGAAAAAAATTCAAACATTAGGCTGTATTGAATATTACATTTCAACAACAATACTGCATTGGAAAGGACGCACTATCTGATGTAGTGCTCCAAACTTTATGTAATTTTCTAGCAAAATATGGGAAATTTTTGTATGCTCTACAACTAACATCATTCCATCCACACTGATAAAATCGAGGTTAAAATTCATAAAAGAAAATCGATACCACTGTTGTGATGGTAGAATTTCTAGAAGTTGTTGTCATTCATTAGAAAATAAAGAAACTCAATGTTCTTATTAAGAGTTGTCCAACTTATATCTATTATTATCTTATATGTTGTGATAAGTGATTAAGAGATGTATTTCTTTTATGAGAATTTCCTTTTCAAATGTAAGCAGTCTCATGTCATGGGTGAGCTACTATTGCCCATAAATCATGGCATGTTGGCAGTGAGAGGACCGGTTAAGAGGCTTTGAAGACTGTAGTTAGCGATCGCATGTGCTCGATCATTTCCAATAGTGCCCTGTGAATCTTGGTTTACAAGTGGAGGTAGTGGACAACACTACAAGTGTGGATCATTTCGTAGCCCAAAACTACGTAGACGACATGAACATTATCAACAGTGAGATTGCAAGGAAATAATATAGCCTTCAAGTGGTGGAAGAAGAGGTAGAAGACCACGTATCGAATAGTACTAGATATTTCATTCTCACAAAAAGAAAAGGAACTCCCTTGCACTTTTTGGGTTGAAGACCATGGTGACCTCCTCTCCAAAAGAAGGAACAACGAGTCTGTTCAAGACTCTGTTAATATTCGGTATATAAAAGTGACAAAGATCAAGTCCCATCCTCACCGTGAGAACCCATTGCGTGTGGTCATGAACGAAGAGAGTGACGATTCCAAGTGTTACTTTGAGTACGTTTTCTTCATAGATCTAGAGGTGCATAAAGCAGCGAGAATCCAAGTAGCATTCAAACAACTTTGAATTGTCTACGAAGGATTGCTAGTTTTGTAACGGTGATAGGAAGTTATTATGTGATGTCCATCAATTTGTAGCTCTTAACAAACATGTTCTCTATATCTTTGTTTTTATTGTGTGATAGGTTGTAAAGAAAAAAAGCTTACAACCCTAGCAGGAGGCAATTCCATCACCTTAATTTACATCAATTAATTTTGATAGTGTGACAACATGTCACACTATTTAACCTAACCCTTATTTCTCCTGAGTCACAATGTGAATGTGAGGTACGAAATAGGGTCGTCGCCTATTTAATGAGATGCAGTTGATGGACATCTAAGTACATGTCCTAATATTTCTTCCCTGCAAATGTTATTCGCAAAGCTTATTCAAAAGTAACTTAATATGAAAGTTAAATCACTAGCCTGATGTGACCCATGTACTTTTGGCTCATTCATCTATACAATATGCAATAATATGTTCAATCTGATAGCCAATCATGTTATAGAAAAATAGATTAAAATATTATCCAAAAAAGATAAATTTGAATGTTCAAAGTTAAACTATGGAAACTTAAAAAATTTGTTAGGTGAACCCCAAACTAATATGGGTTTAGCCAAAAACTCAATGCAATATCCTACTGCATGCGGCAGGGATAATAATTCCCTCATACAAGTTTCTCATTCTTGAAAATTACAAGCTACTAATTTTGGTTCTAATTTTCATGAAACGATTAAATTGGTTAAATATTCACTATTAATATTTAATTGTTGAGAAGGACCCAATGATTTAGGACACTAGGGTTGTAGAATGGTCATATAACAAAGAATTATGGCATTTTTTACAAAGCTAAAGAATAGAACTACAACAACATGTTGTGTAAATTTCATAGCAAGGGTCCACAACAACATGTTGTGTAAATTTCATAGCAAGGGTTCACAACAAAAATCTTCTGCATAATGTCATAGACATGTGGGTAAAAACATCATGACATAGTCACACAAATACTTTAGTCACCTAATTGATACAGTACAATCTATTAACACTAACATCCATAAATTGTGGGTAAAAACACTGTGATATAATTGCACTAGCAACTCAATCACACAATCATTGCACTATGAGCTAGCGACACCAACATTCAATCACATAATGTTGTAGATCATGACATGCAAATTTAATACTGAGTTATAGTTGGACATTACAATAACCACATAAGATAAGATGAGACCATAGAGAAAGTTGGTGTAGTTCAATTAACAATTTGTCTTCACATTATTTATCTCTTCCTCCACCTCCTCTTGCAATATTACAATAGTAGACAAAAGTTGAGACATGAAAATGTAGATTGCTTTATTTTCCTTAATACTAATCATATCCATGTCTTTTTATAATGGTTTACTTCTTTGATTTCTAAAATCTATGTATGTTTTACAATTATTTTTTAGTGGAATCTATGTTTTATTAATATCGAAGCATTGTGCCATTGTGCTTTTGTGATTTGTCTATGTATGAGTTCAATTTCAATGTGAATATGTAAGTATAATTCAATTTATTTTATCTTTGTTTTTCTTTAAGTAAAAGAGGTCATTTCATTAAAAATAGAAGGCATTGGCTAAGGAAATTGGAAAAGGCATTGACAAAGGAAATTGGCAAAGGCATTAGAAAAGGCAAAGAGGCAATAATTGACATTTATTTATGAAAATAAAAGAAACTAGGATAAAAGGGAGATGAAGGGTCACATATTTGCATGAGAGGAAATTGAAGGAAATTGAAGAAAATAGAGGCCTCAATGATAAAAAGGCTTATGAGGATTAGTTCACAACTTTTGCCAATTCAATTTTGGAGCTCTCTTCTATTCTCTCATTCTCTCATACTCTTACACACATAGGGCATCCTTGGAGAACTCTAGCATTGGAGAAAGGAAAGAAAATGAAAGACAAGAAAGGAAGGTTGGATCATGCAGCGTCAATAGGAGGATTTTGCAGGTAATAGGTTGCATGTGTGGATTCCTTGCTGAGGTGTGAATGCATGGTACATGCATTTGTTGTCATTGGCATGGGTTTTGCCTAGTTTGATAGTGGTTTTCAGCCTTGTCTTTCCATTTCCTAAATAACCATGGTGTGATGGGATTCATGTATTGGTTGAGCTTTGGAATGCTGAAAGGTTTTGGAACTGGGTGAGGTGGTCTCATAAAAATTTCCAAGGGTTGGGGGTGGATATGGTTTTCTCTGGGAAGCCCTTGTTAGGTAGGTGGAGACAGACAAACTCCTCAAGGTAATGGTGAAGAAATTATGAGGTATTGAAGCTTGTGTTGGCTTAATGATCTCTTGACAAGTTTTGGAGAGATCGCAATATCCTGAGGGTGGAGGTGGTTTAATCTCTGGGAAGCGCTAGTTTTTATGTCTTGATATCCCACATTCATGCTTAGAATATGGCACATGGGTGATTGGTTGAAATAAATATTTGCTTCAGCTCAATCTATGGTCGGGTGGTATGTGGAAGTCCCTGACTTTGTTGGCTTTTGCACAAGTTAATAAGTGATATTTTCCTATTGTAATCAATGAGCACTTGTACTTGTTATTATTATGATTTGATGGTTATTCTCTCATGGTTAATAATCTGGTTATATGTTGGTTATAAGCATGGATTTGTAATGTGCTCTAGCTATGACTTGTTCAGGATCTAATAAGTATATGAATGGTTGATGAATGCATGTACTAACAATTGTTACTATGGCTAATAAGAAAGGGCATGAGACCTTCCTAATGATTATCAGATGGACCACAAAACCTTATGATCATATATGAATTCATGACCTGTAATTCTTATGTTAGCCATGTGTTTGACAAAATTAGGCATGTTTTTAGTTAGTTCTTGTTCAAGTTTTGTATGAATGGCTTCTTCATTATATAATTTATCATTCTAAGAAGTTACGGGCAGTTTTGGGTAGGGTTTGGAGCCTAGCCTAGAAAATTGGCTTAGATCTTGGGACTGCACCCTCTGAACTGGAGGATATGGGTTGCAACTGCATGGAGGAAGTGTTGTGCATGTATTTGGAGGGTCATAATTGCACCCATTTAGGCTTATGCATGCATTTGGGGTGTTAGGTTAGAGAAAAATAGCTTCATCTCAGGGCTTGGTCATTTGGGGTGGTTCTTTGGTCCCAAAGTGTCTTGTAAGCCTTGAGGGATGTCTGAAAGTTGTGAGTTGTTGACCCAAGATCCATAATTGAAGCTTGGAGATCAGGTCATGTCATAGTGGTGCTCTACTTCAAATTTACCTAGAGGGCTTGTAAAAGCTAGTAAATGTGGGTTGATGATGTTACAGATTGGTATCGGAGCATGGTTCAAATACTTGAACTAGATGGGTTGGATGCATGTTGTTATGCCTGCATTTTCATGGTTATGGTTATCATGCATGAGGTTAATGTATGGAGTTAGTATCATCATGCATGATGTAGACATATTGATATGATCATGTATGTATGTATGTATGTATGTATCATGCTAATTTGGATTGATTTTGCAGATGAGATAACTTCCCCTAAACTTCACTAAGGTATCTTGATTATGCTTATATTTGGTTATCTGATATGATATGTTTGCAGGAAGAAGATCAAAGATGACAAGAATAATGGTATATTACAGTTCACGTGACTCTCCTTATAGATCAGTTGAGCAACATGGGGAAGAGAACTTGCCTGACATAACAAATACCTTGAGAAGTCTAAAGGCAAAAATTACAAGTTGCAAGGTAGATAATGACAGGATTATTCAGTCACAAGAAAGACTTGCCAAGGCACAGGAAAGGCAAGTAGAATTCAATGTAGTTATCCTTCATAGATTATCATATTTGCAAAGATAGGGACAACCACAGATCAATTATGAGCAGGAGGAAAGGACTAATGTAAGATATGGTAGTAGGACTCATGGAGGAAACATGTTGGACAAGGATGACACAATCAAAGATGGTAGGTTCTTGGATACACTTGACAAGATAGGTAGTAGTTATGGGTTCTATTCTAGTTCTTGTTTATACAGGTATCATGGTCATCATCGTTATCATATTTACAAGAGGAGTGAGTGGGGATATTTGTCAGATGAGTTCAAAAAATCCAATTCTCCTATATTTGATGGAGAGTTGAATATACTTGGTCTAAAGTTATAGTTTCTTGGATACAAGAGTTGGGAAATCAACAAACTTGTGGGAAGACTCTTAGCATCAAATGCCTCCATCAAAGAGAAAGAGAAAGAGAGAAATACAAGGCAATTTGATCTCTAAATTGTTATGTTCATTCCACAATAACAATTCATTACTACATATCTCACAAATCTTTACAATCTATTACTACATAGTGCTTTACTAGAGATTTGGATTTATTGTTAATTTCTCAATGCATAAAATAAGAAAATAACTTAAACTTAAATGAAATAAGTATTTCATGTGGTTCTTTTGTTGTTATGGCATGGGTTTTTCTAGGTGTGATAGTGTTTTCAGCCTAGCCTTTCCATTCTGGATAGCAATCGTGTGATGGGGTTCTCATGTTTTGGTTGAGCTAGATTTTCGGATGGATTTGAAGCTGAGTGAGCTAGTATTTCTACACTTGACTCAATTATAAGATAAGCATCTAATGTAGTATTTTTTTAATTATTTTTTAAAATTTAGGGCCAACGTCAATATAACGAAGTTAGTAATATAAATATATATCTACATTATTGATGTGATTAAACTAGAATAAGAACATATTTGTGGTTTGAATGTACAGGTTATGCATAAATATATCTACATTATTGCTATAATAATATTTAGAATAATCCTATATTTATTTATTGAATGTATGGGTTAATATTGGTACATAATGCAAGTCAAAATTGTAATTTTTATGAAGTTGAAAGATTGAAAAATACAAACTTGCATATATTTATTTTAACTTTCTATTTATCAAGTGTAAGGTGAGATAAAATTATTTGAGGTGCAATTTTTTTTCAAGTTTATCATTTTAAAACATGTTTAAATCTCTAAAAAATTTATCCTTTTTGGACGCTTGATAAATCTCGAATTAAGATAGATCTATTGTGTGTCTATTCTTGTTCGGACTCGGTGATAGAGCATTTGAATTTGTTTAATACTGTGGTAAGTCAGTTAGCATCTGTTGATATTAAAATTTCAGATGAAGATAAGTGCATCATTTTGTTGTGTTCTCTACCAGATTTGTGGGATAGTCTAGTTATTGTAATAGGTAGCAATGCAATTGCCTTGCATTTTGATGAAATAGTTTCATCCTTGCTGATAGAGGAGATGAGATGGAAAAATATGGAGAGTGAGAATGGTGATTCCTTGTTTGTATGAGGACGGTCCTAGAACAGAAACAAAAATAAGTCATCGAGTGGGAGACCCAAATCTAGAGGGAGATCTAAATCTCCAGGAAAACCTGTAAAGTGGTGTGCTGGAAATGTGGAAAGGAAGGGCACTTCAAAAGGGACTGTAAATCTAAAGCTCCTGATAAAGGAAAGGGATCTGATGATGCTCCTTCTACAAAGGTGAAAACCACCTTAGATGAAGGTGGGGATGTGTACTTGGCTTCTTCAAGTACACATGTAGATCATGAGGCATGTTTGATTGGCTAAGGTGCATCCTTTCACTTCACTCCCAATAGAGAGTGGTTCTACGAGTATGAGAAATATGATGGTGGTGATGTCTTCTTGGGGGATGACAGGAAGGCTTGAATCATTGATCGCAGAAAAGTAAAGTTGAAGTTGCAAGGTGGAAGGCTTAGAACACTTCCGGGTGTTCTAAATATTCTTGCATTGGCCATAAATCTGATTTCTGTAAGCAAGTTGGATGATGCAGGTGTAAAAACATTGTTCGAGAAGGATACCTGCAAGATGGTTCAGGGAGCATTGGTATTGATGCGGGGAGCTTGGATTGGAACTTTGTACAAGCTGTAAGGTAGCACTGTTATTGATGGGTGCAATAGTTCTATGGTTTATAAAAGTGGAGTAGAAAATCTAGTGGTCTCTATAAAGAAGACCATGTCGTGGCATCAAAGGCTTAGACATATTGGAGAAAAGGGCCTTCGAATACTTCATGGTAAAGGTATTGTTATAGATATTTTTGGGCCCTACAACCCCAAGCATAAAATATCCATAAACTAAGGGCTCCTAAGCCCCTAAAAGTTTTGTTCCAACCCCTAAAGGAACAAGGTCAACTGATTACAGCTTCTCCTAGAAGTTCTCCATGAAAAACTACTCAGAACTGGTCAAAACAGGATCATTGCACTTGCTCCATGGCCAGGGTGTGTTGCATCTCACCTAATTACACTGAGTGGGTGTGTTGTATTTCAAAAAGCCCTTCTATGGGGTGCGATGATTGAGAAGAGACAAATGGCAGTGTCATTCTGCAAGGTGGAAAAGCATGGAATCTTCTAGAAGTTCCTCCTGTGACACTTGCCTCTCTGAATTCGACCAAGGATGAGTAAGAGATCATCAATCTCCAAGTGGAAGCAAGAACTATCAGAGGGAGGACACTAGTCAAATCATAAGCTGACTCATCTCAATTACAAATATCTATATATGGATCCCTCATCCCAGAGATCCAGAGGTTGGAATTTTGCATCTTGTAAGGAATTGTTGTTAGTTTCTTGAGGTAACATCAATGTATGTTGGGTGATCTAAGCTTTGTATGAGGTGAAAGGAGGGATTTCTTGCCAAGAGGATGATGTTGGGTCAGAACAGCTAGTTGTAACTCTCTTGGCTCTTTCTTGATTATCAATAAAGCTATTCTAATTTTCTTCCATACTCTTGTGTAATCTATGTTTTGTGCATTTGTATGGTCAATTTACATCTGACCTTAGATTGTTTATGATAATAGATCTATGTTCTTGTATAGTTTTATGTTTCTTTGAACCTACATGTACTCTGTTAAGTTGGGTATACGAGAAGGCAAGTAGCAAAAGACTATCAGAAGAGAGAGGAAATGAACAAGGAGTCTAGTGCAAGACAGAGGTTGGTCTTCCTTATTCTTATCTCATCTATCTTTCCTAAAAGAAAAAGAATGTAGACTTTACTTTGTTTGTTTCTAAGGTAGCTGCCACACCTTAGTGGGATAGAGCAGTTCTATATAGACACTTTTCCCTGTAACAAAATGGCGACTCCACTGGGGAGTGAATAGATTGTTTGTTTATCTACATTTTTTTACTTTATAAACTTACAGACGGAGTCTAAAGCTAAGCCAGCTGGCCTTCCAACTACATTTGTTTTATGAATGCAAAGTAGATCAATGCTGCTTCAGTCAATCTCTGGGTTTTGTTTATGAATTAAACACTTGATCTATAAGCTCTCTAATTTCCCTTTGTGGTGGCCTTAGTAACCTCATTAGATCCACCCCTGTTGTTGAGTTACTGATTACCATTTTCACAGCCAAAGCCCCTGAACTGCACTACAAACTGTGACCCTGAGCCCGTTCAAAGTCTCGTCTCTGGTCCATCGCACTCTCTACTCTAAGAAACTGACATTCAGCACACTTCCCGAGTGAGGAACCTGCGCTGCATTTTAGTTTCCCTGTGTTATAGGTGCGCTGATCAGACTGAGCTTTGTCACTGAATTTTGGTTTCTCTGTTCACTCCTTTCAGTTCTATTCTTGAATTTTGTTGCCTGTGATCAGTACACCTCTATCTGAAACCCTTTTCCTTGATGTTATTCCGCCTCCAATGTGAAAAAAGTTGTGAATGTTTTAAGTGTATTTTTAGTCATTTTCAGTTCTCATTTGCAAAAAAGTAACATAATCGAGCTATCGTCCTTTGATCTGAAAGTGTTCGTAACTGTCGTTTTCAGCCATAGAAGGCAATCCTCCTGTTTGGTGGTCGATTATATGATTTACTATTACATATGATTTGAATTTGTGATTTTTAAAGTGTCGAAAAGCAATATTTCATTTCAAAATCGTTGAATGTCTCTCTTACCCTCACTTCATTTTGGAAAGAAAGTTGTTAAGTACTGTCGCTTTAAAAGTAATTCAAATTTGCACATAAGCTTTCTTTTTATCATCTACATATTAAGAAATTCGAAAACAAATACATGCATGTGCATTTGCATTTAGACTGTTTGATTGGTTTGATTTAGGACAGTGCATATAGTGTGTGCTCTTTGCTCTTTGTTGAAAGAAATCTGTCTATCTTTCCTTAGTAGCTAGGATTTTCATGGCATAAAGAAGATAAAACGACTGTTTATCATCTTAAATTAAATTTTAGGAATTGTATCTATACATCACGCGGTGAACCTGAAAGGCAAATTTCATAAACAAGATCAACTATAAAATAAATTGAATGAATCTAACAACGCTTTGGAACCTAACACACAACATCTAGAGGTCTAGGATAGAGACGTGTTTCGGCGTCGTAAAACATGGTAACTGTCGCTTTCATTGTTGGTTGGGTGATTCCTCCACTTTGAGATGACAAGTGCCAATACGGACTTGTGCTCCCACGTACCGTCGAGTATATTTTGGGAGACCATTATAGGCTTTATCCTTTATCCATAGGAAGCCGTGTCTGCCACCCTATTGATCACAATGCACTGAACACAGCATTCGGGAAGATTGGCTGCCGTACCATAAAAAGTATTCTGTAGTTTTGCGATTGGCTTGGTAAACCCTCTACCTAAATCTCCAGAGCAGTCCCTTTCGTTCCTTTTCAGACTCTTTAACAGAAAAGGTCCATCTGAGCACTTGTCACTTCAGGCTCATTAAAAATCGAAGGAGACTAGAGTCATCTTTTGTTTTTTCTTGACTCTTTAAAATTGAAAAAACAAGTTGTGTCAAACCATCTAAAATTCATTTAATTCAGAAATATACTTCTGCTTTGATTCTTTAGTTGATCGAGTAATCCGCAATCATGGAAGAAAGTCAATTGAAACCCCGTCATTCGTGGAGGCTTACGAGTCAACTGTCTTTGTCTCCAGAATCGAAACTATTACGAACAAAGCGAACTCATTTAACCGGTTCCAAATCGCCTGGTAAAGTTAGAACAAGTGTTCCGACGACATCAGAGACTCCGATTACTCCAAACATTTCTGGTATCCCTGCCTTTACCGAAGAAGTTCAACAGCCACCGAAGGACAGTAGTATTGATCCTAGTTTGAGGGTAAACACTTGTGTTACTGAACTAGTTTCATCCGCAACCGGTTCGGAGAGTGTTGTTCCCCAAACATCTGTCGTTGCGGATTCCATACCTTCTTCGGCACCAAAAATATTTTACGGACCTGACGGTCTACCTCTTCCACCTAGTTTGATTGCTATAGAAGAGATCGTGGTGGATCCTCCATCTAGTACTCCATCGCAATTTGGAGTCAGGATCACTCTGTATGCTTCTTCATCAGAAATTAGTCTACTGCCATCGGAAGCTCCTGTAGAATCGCTAGGTAATCTTTTGGATAGACTAGAAATGTCTGAACAACCGTCGACATCTAGGACTGTGTCATCTGACACAGCGACGACAGAACTCCCTGCTGTCACTCCAACATTGTTCGCCGGCATACCATCTGTCCCAACTAGCTCTCAGTCGCTAGAAGGGGCCCAGTCAAGGGCTGTTTCGACAGTATGGTATGTTCCTGTTTGTTCATCCGGAATAGTATCCAGAAACTCTTATGTTGGGTCTCAACAAATTGATCTTTCAGGATGTCAATTTGGGCAGTCCGCTACCCAAGGGAAAATCATTCCTTTGAGTAACGGATTACCACCATATGGGGGGCAGTATACCCTTTCATTGTCTCCTCCAGGAGGAAAACCATACAGGAGTTCACAAAAAAATCTAGGTTATGCTAGAATTACATCTAGCGGTTGGGTACCGACACTACCTCAACAGCCAAGAGTTGTATATTCGATGCAGCAATTTTTACCTATGTCAAATATACCAACTACGCCAGCTATTGTGACGGTATCGCAAGTACAAGCGCTGCCTGTTGTATGCCAACCTCAAGTTTCTTAGGTTGTAATGCAACAACCTCTTGACCCTGCAACTCAACCACAATTGCCGACTGGTGGAATGACACAGGCCCGAACGGGTACAATTACCCCTCACCTTGGTCAAACGGTTAGTATCAGGCAACAGCAGATGGCGTCACAACCATGGCTGGTGCAATACCAACAACCGTAATTCCAACAAGTATACCAAGGATCTGAGCAAAAAATCTTTGCAAATAGTGGGCAACCGTATATTCAAAACGGCCAAAACCAACCATTCTACAATGGTTATACCCACCAACCTTACCAAAGTTACCAGCATCAAATGCATTATGCTAGTATGCAAAGACCAACTGCTCAGGTGATTCCATCTTATCCTGGGTATGCTTCACCTAACCTTAATCAACAGTTACCATTCGTGGCAACTTTAGAGTTACCGGATCTAAACCGGTTAATAAACGATCCAATCGCTTACGCCCCTTGGTGGCCCGCGATTCCGCATAAACTTCCGTCAGATATTCCTCAATTTAATGGAAATCCGGGTGAAGATCCATCGAATCATGTGATGACCTTTCATCTGTGGTGTTCATCGAACACCCTAAACGATGATTCGATTAGGCTTCGCCTTTTTTCAGAGGACATTAACTGGTCCGGCGGAAAAATGGTATATCGAATTACCCAGAGCTTCGTTTGACAACTTCAGTACCCTAGCCATAACCTTTTGAACCCATTTTCAGTTACTGATAAGGTACGAAATGGGAACAAAACTCCTTACCAATTTCAAGCAAACAACTGCCACTCACATATCTGATCATATTCATGAGTGGCGACGTCATCGTAGAATGGTAAAAACATATGTTCCTCATTAGCTTTTAGCTGAATGGTTTATTAAGTCCTTGTTACCTTTTATTACAGAAGATGTGGAAAAAGGGGAAGTCGGCACAGAAGAGCAGGTTATTTCTCGTGCACAATATCTAGATTTGATTTATACTCAGTCTGGCACGCTCTACGATAAAATACCTCATGCGCCTAGACCGGAATTTTTCGTTCCTACCCCTCCTAAATCGAACACTTCTCTCATGCCAGCGACGGTGTGATTGGCACAACAGACACAAAATCGACAAGGGCTACATCTAAAAAGGCCCATAAGAATTTCAGTCAAAATGCAAATGAGGAACTTCTTGCCTCGGAAGTAAATGTCGTCTCGACAGACAAAGGCAAAGAAACCAAGCGACCAAGAGGCAAGAAGAAAATCCAAGGGAAGAAGAAGAAACAAGAAGAATCATCACCTGAAAAATCTTCTGCAAACCCACCTAGAAATAGGAAACTAAAATATCCATGCATGATATGTGATGAGGATCATCAGACACCAGATTGTCCGCACAGAGCTGAGGTTAAAAAATTCTTCAAGAATTCAAAGACCCCAGCAGTGTAAATTGATCCATTTCTGAACCCAGGAACAAATCTGGTTGCTAATGAAAATGCTTCCCCATCCCAAGTGCTAATGTTGTCGATTTCGAAACAGAAAAATGATGCTTTGATATCGACAAGGAACAATGATTATGGAAATCCACAGCTGTCGAACAACAAGGATAAAGATCAACCTAGTAGTTCGACAACAACTTCCACAGAAGTTACACCGCCCATCATTCCAGAACTGACAATAAAGCTGCCAAAGGGAGTAGTACACAAATCGAAATTTAATCATCATGCCAGAGCAGCATAGCATTATGATATAGTGGAAGATTTGGCCCAATCTCCATCCGCTATGTCGACCCTTGAGGTGCTACAAAATTTCCATCCCAAAAGCAGGCTTTATTATTAGCAATCGGTGGGATAGACGCAAAGGATTCTAATCTTGTGTCCTTTGATCATAAAGGATACGACCCACAGTTACCAGCTCAACTAGCTTTCCTCATTCAAGTGAAAACCCTCAACAAAACTGGTCATAGAACAATTATTGATGAGGGGGCATCTACATGTGTTATGTCGATGAGTTGCTAGAAAACTTTAGGTTCTCCAACCTTGTCGAGATCATCGACAACATTAAAAGCATTTGACAGACGAACATATACCCCGTATGGTATTCTAAGTAACTTGCAAGTTGAACTAGGAGGGAAAACAGTAGAAATAGATGTCGAAGTGATCGACGGAAATCTCGATTACAACATCCTACTGGGAAGACCATGGATATATGCTATGGCTGTTGTTGTATCGACCTATTTTAGGAAGATTGCATTTCCTTTTCAAGGAGGAGTTATAATCATCGATCAACAAATAGTCCTCACCAATGGTTCCCAAGTTACGAGAAGCATACCGATGATCCATGGAAGCACCCATTCGCTTCAAAATATCGGAGTAGGCCTACTAAAAGACCCTGTATTAATGGGTACTTTCGCCCTCCCGCCTCCGATCAATCAGGCGGAAGTTGCATCGATAGGAACTTGCAATATGATATCTTCGATTGAAAAGATATCAGAAAACGATATGAACATGGATCATACGCGGGTATTGCCTCCAAGCCCAATAGAGATATTGTAGCAATCAATGTTTCTAGCATGGATGGCAAACCCAAAGAAACGCTAATCAAGCGTTTGGATAGATAGGTCTAAGGAATATGGCACCCCTTTAGATCCTTGGTCAAGAGTGTATTACATCGACGAAGGAATTCTTCAATCGATAGTAATTGAAGAGGGACCATGGAAAGATTACCACCATCGTTCCCTTCTTCCAGATTGTGAAGAAGATGCTCCTAATGACCTTCATCATCCCTCAGTTTTTGATTTCCTATCAAATACTGTAAACACAGTGAATTCCGAGTGAAACTTGTCCAACATTGAAGAGACTATCACCATAAATATCTCGACCAAAACAAATGTTGTAGAGAATATTTATGTTGGCAAATGTTGTTCTCCTTCAAAACTGGAAATATATAATGCTCTTTTTCGTGAATTCAGAGATGTCTTTGCTTGGTCATATGATGAAATACCAGGCATTGACTCGAGTATCGTTGAACACGAGATAAAGATGTATCTAGATGTCAAACTAGTACGACAACAGCTACAGCAGGTGCACCCCAAGAAAGCCACTTCCATTAAAGCAGAAGTTTAAAAGCTTCTCCATGCTGGTTTCATTTACCCGGTTCCTCTAACCGATTGGGTATCAAACATTGTTCCTGTGATGAAAAAACAAGGAACAATAAGAGTGTGCGTCGATTATAGGGATGTAAATCAAGCTTGTCCAAAAGACAACTACTCTACACCCTTTATCGACCAGATAATTGATGAGTGCGCCGGATGTGAAATCTTTTCATTTATGGATGGATTCTCCGGGTATAATCAAATAAATATCCGCCCATAAGACCAGTCAAAGACTGCATTTATTTGTTCATGGGGCACATTCGCATATCGAAAATTACCCTTTGGTTTAAAGAACGCAGGGGCAACGTTTCAGAGGGAAATGAATTACGCCTTCCATGACATCAAAAACATCGTTCAACCATATCTCGACGACCTTCCGGCTCATTTGCGAAAACGGACTGATCATCTGCAGCATTTAAGAGCGATATTTCTACGTTGTCGACACTACAAGATACGACTCAATCCACACAAATGTGTGTTCTATGTCAGTTCTGGTCGTTTACTTGGCTTTGTAGTCTCAAAGGACGGGATTCATCTCGACCCATGTAAGGTTCAGGCAATCATAGATTTGCCTCCACCTTTGAATTTTCTTCAGATTCAGAAACTCCAAGGGAAAGCAAACTTTCTGAGGAGGTTCATTCCAAATTACGTCGAACTTTCTAAAGGTTATACACGTCTATTGAAAAAGGAGGTGCCCTTCGATTGGGATCAGGTTGCGCAATCTTCCTTTGATGCTTTGAAAAAATCTCTAATGAAAGCATCATTAATGTACGCACCCGATTATCAAAAAGACTTTAACCTGTATCTGGATGCAGCGGATACAACCATTGCAATGGTTTTAGTTCAAGAAGACAATGGAATTGAACATCCTATATATTATTTGAGTAGGAACTTAAATGATACAGAAATCAAATATTCTTATGTTGAAAAGCTAGCGTTAGCAGCAGTTCAAGCGATACAGAGATTTCGACACTACGTCCTCTTTCGAAAAACTACCATTCTGTCATATTGCAACCCCATGACTTACATATTGTCGTGACAGTTGCTGGGGGGAAAATATTCAAAATACATAACAATTCTATAAGAGTTTGATATGGAATTTGTAAAATCCAAGTCAAAGAAAGCCCTTGTTTTCGCGGAATTATTATGCGATCTCCCATCGTCGTCCAACGATGAAACATCTGAAGAAACAATCATGGATGAGTCTTTGTTTCTGATATCCTCAAGCAATCCGTGGTATGGAGATATAATCATCTACCTCCAAACCCAAAAATATAGGCCTAATACCTCACGATATGAAAAAAAATGTATACGATATCAATCAAAAGACTACATGATCGTTGGTGATACACTTTACCGTCGTGGTGTCGATACAGTTCTCAGGAGGTGCCTCACTCACGAGGAGGCCAAAAAATTCCTGAATGATTGTCATTCAGGCACGTGTGGGGGGAATCAATCAGGTTATGCTACAACACAGAAAATTTTACGAACAGGATATTTCTTGCCAACAATGTTTAAAGATTGCATAACCGCAGTCAGAAGTTGCCATGCCTGTCAAATTTTCGATAGCAAAACCAGAAGACCACCTGCAACTCTACAGCCAATAGTTGTTGTTGGGCCATTCACCAAATGGGGCATCTATTTCATGACATGTAACCCCACCTCGACCGGGGGCATGGGTATATAATAGTCGCAGTCGACTATTTTACCAAATGGGCCGAGGCGATTCCTACATTAAATAACACTGGTGAAACAACTGCCCTTTTCTTTTTCAATCATGTAGTCGCCAGATTCGGCGTCCCACAGGCTATAGTCACATATCATGGATCACATTTTTGTAATCACATGATGGTCGAATTAGCTACCAAATTAGGGTTATCACATGACATCTCTACTCCATATTATCTGCAAGCCAACAGACAAGTTGAAGCAATCAACAAAGTCCTGAAGCGCATGCTGCAAAGGATGATCGGAGTTCACGAAAGGAGTTGGCACCTGATCCTGTACTCAGCCTTGTCGGCATACCAAACGTCAGTAAGAAATGCGACCAGGTTTACACCTTTCCAACTGGTGTATGGACTAGAAGCAATCTTACCGATTCAATGTGAAATCTCGTCCCTCAAACTCGCAATCGACCTTCTCCCCGGAACTTCAGAAGATGAGGCTCATTTCTTGGAACTAATCCAATTGGATGAAACCCGACGTGATGCCACTTTGGCTAACGACGCCCATAAGAAACGAGTCAAAGCACAGTTCGACAAGAATGTCAAACCCCGTGTCTTCTCAGAAGGTGACTTGGTCTTGCTTTATGACCAAGAATCCAATAAATTGGGAGCAGGAAAATTCAAGTCTTTATGGATGGGCCCCTATATTGTTAAGTGAGTGTTAGCAAAAGGAGCCTACGAGTTAATGGATTATGACGTGATTCCACTGGGGCAACCTCGCAATGGGTTGTACCTTAAGCGTTACTATGCATGATTCAGTATAGTAACCTATCTGCTTTTGTTATGTTTTTGTTTTCGCTAAAGTATTTGTTTTGGTCAAGTAATCCACTTTTACATTTATTGCAGATGTAAAACCTATTGGAGTCATGGTTTGGATATGCCTACGGAGCGAGTCGTAGTTCGTGGAACCTATCTTCTGCGGCTTGGGCCATTTTTGATCCAAGCGGCGAGTTAGTAAGTTTCAGAGGGGTATGTATTGGTCGATCAACGAATAACATCGTTGAATATAGTGCGTTGATAGAACTTCTCTCTGATGCCATCACACATGGCATACGCCGACTAATTGTCAGGCTAGACTCACAACTCGTCATACTACAACTCAGTGGTATCTACTCTGTCCGAAATCCAGCTATTTATCGTATGTTCCTAAGGGTTAAGATTTTGGAAAGACAATTTGATTTTATTCAATATCAACATATTTCCAGAAAACTTAAACACATTAACTGACTCATTGGAAAATTATGTGTTAGATAGACATTTGCGACATTTATAAAAGAAGCATTTCGTCAATATTTGCATTTGGAAGATATAACTTAACCGAAATAAAACTCCAAAAATTAAAAATGTATATAACTATTTATGGTTTACATATAATGTTCTATAACCAAGACAAAATCGGTCAAATGACCCAAAACTCAAAACGCTAGGGGGCACCCTAGTCTAATGATTCTCGTGATAACAAGTCACCACCTGTGCATTCATGCGTAAAAGCCTAGTCCATCGACTTGGCACACTAGTAGTATGTCGCTGCAACCTCAAAGGCAGCTCGTCAGTCCTCACATCTAGAATTCCAAGAGTGAGGCCCTCGATCTGATCCTATAATGCTGAAAGAGTCTCGACCACATCAAGGTCGCGAAGGATGGCCCTTCCAATAGCCTCTCCTGCTGGAGCGGCAGCTGGTACTCTCAAGCGTACTACCGGTCGAACGAGACCAACATCTGCATGAGCACATGAGTTCTGATTAGTCTTGATAGAATGAAGCACAAGGACATTATAAAAGAGAAACAATAAATAGAAATATGGTCAAAGAATTTACCAATGGCACCCCACTATTCGCCAGCCGGTAGTATCAAATCTGGGTCACCCCGGAAGTCCATAATAGCATATGGATACTCGGAATAAACCATCTCCTAACGATCAAACCACCCAAAGAAGGTATCAGAAAAAGAAATCTAAGACTGACCAGCATGCCTATACATGTGGTCAACCCATCTCTGCATATGTGGTTCGGTCGGTGGAGGTAAACCAAGTGCAATATACTGTGGCTGCATAAGGGGTATCTTTTCCAAGGCGAAGGCGGTCAAAATAGAACCATATCCAAAGTTCTTCAACCTCCCACTTTTCACCTTGGTCAACTGTTCTTTCATCACAAGGAGTACTACATCACACCAATTGAACACCTTCGATTCGAGACATTCCAGGGCGTACTGCATATAAGATCAGTTGGGCACATGAAGAGTTGCACCACCAGCCATCCTACCAAAAGTGAACAGAATGGTCCTCAAGGACCTGTCAGTGACATCCCAGATGACGATCTTGCCATCTTTACTCGGCTGAGATCCCTCTCTGCAATACCTATGAACATAATCTCGCACAGATTCACCCCCACGGGCCGAACCTGATAAGGAGATGGGGGCACCCCACCTCGATAAGCCGGTCAAAAAATAGATGTCCACTACAGTTAAGGGGATGGATTATCCCCTAATCTGGAATGCCTAGCTGGTAGGATCCCAAGCATCGAGAAAATACTGCAGTAGGTTGATTTGTTGTCTCGTGCTAGAGATTCGGAAAAACTTCAACAAGCCACAATTTCGTAATGCATTCACGGTAACTGGATCATGTAAGGCAAGCAGGTCGTCTTTCTCATGCTCACGTTCTCACCATGTAATGGTCATCTTGCTCCAATGAATCTCTGAAAAAAAACAAGAGAAGAGTTAGATCCTGATTTGGTGAGAAACAAGAAAAAAATTCCATTAAAAATTGTGCATAGACTTTCTTCCCTGCGCTCAGTGCACCTAGAGTAGTGTTATGGGTGCGTTGCATGTTAGCTTGCTAGTAGACTAGCCAACATCCAACGCACCTCTCGATACACAAAGGGTGCGATGGAGCCAGGGCGATTTTTTCCAAACCCCAAGGGCTCAAAAAAACAAGAAATCAAGCATAGAATGCAAAATGGAAAGGATGAAATGAAAGAGCTAAGGATTAGCTCCTACCTGGTCTAGACGGCACCGAAAATTGTCCACAGGATCTCCTGGAATCATCTGATTAAAATCAAGGGGGAAAGCACCTCCAAAGCTCCAACAAGCCAAAGTTCAAATGAAATGGTAAAATGAGAGGTAAAAAACACTTTTAAATTACTTTTACGTATTTCGAGTAAAGTATTAGTGTCCTAACTATTTTCTAAACATATATTGTTCATTTCTAACTAGTTTGATGAAGCGATTGAACATGCAGTACGATCCTTTGAAAGAACAAAGCTATTTATGGTAAAATCAAAAAGCGACCATTTAATCGAGCAGCTTTAACGCAGACTTCATGCTCGTTAAAAAATAAACATAAGCAATGAGCACATGTTCCTCCAAAGTTTAAGCTCAGTAAAAAATGAACCAATTTCTGGTAAATAACCATCGTGAATGTAATACTTCAGCCTTTAAAGCCTTGGTCATGTTTGCACCATCACCTCCACTTTTACATTGGCCGATCATTCACCTCCATTTGATTGTTTACCCATTTTGAGGAACAGCTGCAAAGAGTGATCATGTTAGCCATCCTTGTAACACTGCCATGATTGGAAAATTCCAAGCCTTACCTGGAATCAGTTGCTACCCAATTTTATCACTCGTTCCTCAAAAAACGAGTCTCCTTTAAGCTCTTTTCAATTGACTCGTAAAATATGAAAAGATTGCCGAGCCATTGGCCTCTCCTGCTCGTTAAAGTGACCGGAAGTGCTATCCCTCCTTTAGATTTTAATCTTTTTGGACCTGAGGGATCATTACACAAAAAGATCGAGCGCTTGTTTTGTTCGGCTCGTTAAAAATATCGAAAATTCATCCCTTCTGTATTGTTTTATACTTTTTCGGACTTAAGGGATTAGATGACGAAAAATAAATTTTGGATTTTTCTTTACGTCCCTTTTCAGACTCTCTAAAACTGAAAAGGATCGATTTATCTTTGTCGTTAAACTCGTTAAAAACCTAATATCGACAAACTTGTCCATGGCAGACAAGAACGAGTTTCACTATCGCTAGGCTTGTTAAAACATAGCGATGGGTTTGCCCGAAGGGAAAATTATAGAACAAGCATATGTTATCCTCCTCAAGCTTGACAAAAATAAAGAGGTACTGGCCAGCAATGACTGGGGAAAAATTGGGAAGAAAACTTGAAGAAACTTTTTTGGTAGCAAGTTGCTCTTGAACATGACACTTTCACTCTGCATCCATGTTGGGTTGGCTTGTTTCATTCACCGGTCACATCACCATGGTCATATCACACCATCCACATTTGGGGTTAATGCTACCAATACATCATGTTAGTGTCGCCGATATGTTCAAGAGAAGTCATTCAGAGAATTGACCTGTATCTCACCCGCCGCAATACATTTATGCTCCATTCTTTCATGACCGCCATCCTGAACCTTATATTACCAGACCATTTTCATCTCCTCTAAAATCATTTGCTCCGTTCCCTGTCATTGATATGGGATTCATTAAGGCCCTCCTATGACGGATCACTTCTTGTCGACATCAGCTCATTATCCAAGAAATCGATCTAGGAACACCCCTTCACTACTTTGAAACTTGCATGCCTTAATGGCAAGTTTCTCACTTCCAGCGAAAGGTTTACATCAATGGCCTTCGACCGAAAGATTTTATGTGGTGTTCGACGCCAAGTCCTTTATTCACGCCAAGTGAATTGTACTGCAGTACCTTGAGGGTCATTATCATTATCGGTGATTCCTCTCGCGCCTGTTAACAGCTTACATCATTGGTTGGTAATCAGGCAATGTCCTTCCATGTTCGACTCCAAAACATCTTTCACATGGATCGACTTGTACTTTGAGTGAAAATCAAATGAGATTGAAGACCCCGGATCTAGTTTCATCCATCCGGGCTGTGATATATATTCAGGAAAATAAAGACATCAAATGTACATCATTGCTGCACAGATAATCATCCAATCAAAGGGATGATGGCTCTTCCAGAATCATCAGTCTATACTCAGACGATTGTCTGTGCTATCTACATGAAAATGAATTTATAGAGCTGAGCATGGGAATGCCCGCCTCAGCTAGATCATGAAAATATTATGAAGATAATGTATTGTGTTGTACCTTATTACAAGTCTCCTCTCAGCTTTGTTGTAGGGAAAAGTATCCGACTCGGATGACCCTAACCCACTCTAAGGGTGACAGTTCCTTAGCAACAACTGTAAAACAAACTACTGAAGGTTTACTTCTTTATGAAAGCAAAAGAGGATGGAGAGAGCACTAACCGTTGCCTTGCGCTTAATGTCGAATCCAAACTCTCCTCTTTGGCCGCTTGCTCCTAGCTCTTTGTCCTTCTGCTCGCCCAGCTACAATGAGATCCTGCACAATGACAAAGAAGGAAACTACAAGAGGCATGCAATCATAACTGGTTCATGGATTAGTGTAAACCAAACATGCAATCATCACAATATATAATTGAACAAAAGCACATAGAAGAACCTCAATAGCTTTTATTAATGAAGAAATAAAGGTTCTGAGAGTATTACAACCATTGCAGGCTCCAACCCAGCAACACCTCCCAGCAGAAAGAATTGCTCTTCTTCACCTCTCTCAAACAATCACCCAATAACTCAAGAATGAAACCAACAACATATCATTACTTTGCACCAAATTCCAGCCTCCTGAGCTCATAGGAGAGAGCTCAATATATAGATGAATTGGGAAAGGATGAGTCAGCTTGCAACTGATGTGTAGCTGCCTTGTGTCCTCTCTCTCTTCAGTTAATCTTTAGTTGATCTTCAGTTCTTGAGTCCACTTGGTGAACCTTGCTTCCACTTGGAGAAACAAAGCCTCTGACTCATCACAAGGCGAAATACCTGATCCAAGTATCATTTTTGGAAGATTCCAAAGCAATGACACACTGTGCCACATGTCCAAACTCGCCCAACGCAGGTGGGCTTTGTTCTACCTACTTTGCAACGCAGGTACACCATGGAGCAGTTGTGTTTCAGCGCAGAAACCCAGTGGAGCACCTGCTTTGATTTCAGGATTGCTTGTTTTTGAGTGTTTTCAGGTGGAGAACTGATCTGAGAGCTGTTGGTTTGCTGACCTTGTTCCTCTAGGGGTAGGAACATCATGTTTAGGGAACTTTGGATCCCTTGGATTATTGACAATTCATGCTTGTTGCTGTAAGGCACAAAATTGTCTATAACAGATGCCCCCTAAAGTATGAGGTCGTTTATCGGGTGAAATGATTTATTGAGAGGATCCAAAGTTCATTCAATCTGCTGAGAAGTGTCCTGTAATAAGATACAATACAATACATTATTTTTCATACATTTTTCATGATCTAGCTGAGGCGGGCATTCGTATGCTCAGCTTTATAAATACATTTCGGTACATAGAACAGACGATCGTCTGATGCTAGACTGATAATTCTCTGCCGAATTTATCATCCTTCACTGATAATTCTCTGCCGAATTTATCATCTTTTGAGAAGGATGATCATCTGTTGCAATGATGTACATATCAAATGTCTTTATGTCCTGAATATATATCGCAGCCCGGATGGATGAAACTAGATCCGGGGTCTTCAATCTCTTCCGATCTTCGCTCGATGTACAAGTCGATCCATGTGAGAATTTCTTGAAGTCGAACATGGAAAGACATCGCTTGATTACCGGCCAATAATGTAAACCATTAACAAGCGCGAGAGGAATCACCGATAAGGATGATGACCCTCAAGGTACGGCAGTACAATCTACATGGTGGGAATAAAGGACTTGGCGTCGACCACCATGCAAAATCTTCTGGTCGAAGGTCATTGATGTATACCTGTCGCCGGAAGTGAGAAACTTGCCATTGAGGCATGCAAGCTTCAAAGTACTGAGGGGGGTGTTCCTAGATCAATTCCTTGGATAATGAGCTGATGTCGACAAGGAGCGATCCGTCAAAGGAGGGCCTTAATGAATCCCACATCAGTGACATGGAACGGAGCTAGTGATTGTGATGAGGTGAAAACAAACTGTGATGTATGATTCAGGGTGGCGGTCATGAAGTAGATGAAGGATAATGTATGGCAGTGGGCGGAACAGGGTTGACTCTTTACAGAACCACATCTCTTGAACATATAACGACACTGATGTGATGGATTGGTAGCATTACCCCAATTGTGGATGGTGTGTCGAGGACCATGATTCTGCGACCGGTGAATGAAACAACCCAACCCGATGTGGACGGAGGACAAAGTGTCATATTCAAGAGCGACTTGCTACCATTAATACTGTGAGGTTCTCCCAATTTTTCCCCAGTCATTGCTGACCAGTACCTCTTTATTTTTGTCAAGCTTGAGGAGGATAACATATGCTTGTTCTATAACCTGCCCTTCGGGCAAGCCCATCGCTATGTTTTAACGAGCCTAGCAATAGGGAAACTCGTTCTCGTCTAAAGACAAGTTTGTCGCTATTTAATCATTTTAACGAGTCTAACGACAAGGAAAACTCGGTCCTTTTCATTTTTAGAGAGTCTGAAAAGGCAAGAAAAGTTAACTCCAAAATTCCTTTTTCGTCATCTAATCCCTTAAGTCCGAAAAAGTATAAAACAATACAAAAGGGATGAATTTTCAGTTGCTTTAACGAGCCGAACAAAACAAGCGCTCGATCTTTTTGTGCAATAATCCCTCAGGTCCAAAAAGATTAAAATCTAGAGGAGGGATAGCTTTCCGGTAGCTTTAACGAGCTGGAAGGCCAAAACTCGGCAAACTTTTCATATTTTACGAGTCAGTGAAAAGAGCTCAAAGAAGACTCGTCTTTTGAGGAACGAGTGATGAACAGGGATAGCAGCAGATTCCAGGTACAGGTTGGAATTCTCCAATCACGGCAGTGTCACAAGGATGGCTAAGTGAAATCACTCTTCGCAGCTGTTCCTCAAAATGGGTAAACAAACATATGGAGGTGAGCGATTGGCCAAATGAATGGATGGAGGTGATGGCATATAAACACGACCAAGGGCTTTTAATATGGCTTTCAAAGGTTACATTTCTCGAGGTTGTTTACCGGTTCATTTTTTCTAGATGAGCTTGAACTGCTAGGGAAAGATTGCTCACAATTTACATTTATTTTTTAACGAGCATGAACTTCTGCAAAAAAACTGCTCGATTCTTGCGTTTATTTTTTAACGAGCATGAACATTGCTAAAACTGCTCAATCTTATGCATGCCCCCAGCATCATAATGACGCATGTCAAAGGAGGGTGCCCCCCAAGCTTCATTGCATTCAACTCGGTGGTTGGAATGAAGGTTTACCTTTGAATTTTGAAAAGGGGATTTGTTTCATTTTTTAATGAGGTTGACATAGTAAAAGAACTATCCTCATGACTCCTTGTTTCATTTTTTAATGAGGTTGACACGAGATAAGAACCGTCCTCGGAGCCCACTGTATTTACAGTATTTCCATTAGGGCGACGATCCATGCTGACAAAATATTTAGGAATCTTCTGAATCCGTTGGATATAGAAGATTTCATATCGTAGGTTTCCACTGTGGCTACTTCTGCCAGATTACCTGCCGGCGGTAGGGCAAAAGTACCCATTAAGGCGAGGTCTTTTAGGAGTCCTACTCCAATATTTTGGAGTGATTGATTACTTTCATGGATCATTGTGCTGCTTCCCGTAACTTGAGAACTGTTGGGGAGAAATGTTTGTTGGTCGATGATTGTAATTTTTCCTTGAAAAGGAAATACAATTCTCCTGTAGTAGGTCGACACAACTGCAGCCATGGCATATATCCACGGCCTTCCCAGTAGGATGTTGTAATCGAGATTTCCGTCGATTACTTCAACATCAACTTCTACTGTTTTGCCCCCCAGTTCAACTTGCAAGTTAGTTAAAATCCCGTAAGGAGTGTATGATCGTCCATCAAATGCTTTTAACGTCGTTGACGATTTCGACAAGGGTGGTGAGCCTAAATTTTTCCAGCAACTCATCGACATAAGACATGTAGATGCCCCCTCATCAATAATTGTTCGATGAACAGTTTTGTTGAGGGCTTTCACTTTAATAAGGAAAGCTTGTTGAGCTGGTAACTTAGGGTCATATCCTTTATGATCAAAGGCCACAAGATTGGAATCCATTGGGCCAATCTCACCTATAGCTGATAATAAAGCTTGCTCTTGGGAGGTGCAATTTTGCACTACCTCATGTGTCGACATAGCGGACGATGATTGAGCCAGGTCCTCTATTATATTATAATCCTGTGTTACTTTTGCATGAGGATTAAATGTCGATTTGTGTACTACTCCCTTTGGCGAGTTTATTATTGGCTTAGGAACGATGGGCGGCACAACTTCGTTCAAAGTTGTTGTCGAACTACTAGGTTGTTTATCAGCCTTGTTATTCGACCGATGTGGATTTCGGTAACCTTTATTCCTTGTCAAAGCATTATTCTGCTGCTTTGAGGTGGACAACATAAGCACTTGGGATCGGGAAGCATTTTGATTGGCAACCAGATTTTGGCTTGGATTAGGGAACGGATTAGTCAATACTGCTGGGGTTTTTGAACTCTTGAAGAGTTTCTTAACTTCAGGTATATGTGGACAATCTTTCGTCCAATGATCCTCATCGCATATATGACACCCTATCGGGGGTCTCCCTTTCCTTTTCTTTATCTTCTTGCCCCCTGGTTGCTTCAGTTGTTTGCCCTTGTCGGTCGACATGGCATTTACTTCTGAGGCAAGAAGTTCCTCATTTGCATTTTGACTAGAAATTTTGCGTTTGCCAGTCACGCCATTACTGGCGTGAGAGTTAGTATTTGATTCAGGAGGGGGAGGAATTGAAAATTCAGGTCTAGGGGCGTCAGGTATTTTGTCGTAGAGCGTGCCCGACTGAGTATATACTAAGTCTAAGTATTTAGCACGAGCAATGACTTGCTCCTCTGTTACGACTCCTCCCTTGGCCACATCTTCCGTTATAGCCGGAAGTAACGACTTTATAAACCATTCAGCTAACAGCTGATCGGGAACGTAAGTTTTCACCATCCTACGACGACGTCGCCACTCATGTATATGATCAGATATGTGAGTGGCCGTTGTCTATTTGAAGTTGGTAAGGAGTTCTGTTCCCGTTTCATACCTTATCGGTAATTGAAAATGGGTTAAGAAAGTCGTGGCTAAGGAGCTGAAATTGTTAAAAGAGGCTCTTGGCAATTCAATGTACCATTTAGCCGTTGGACCTGTCAATGTCCTCTGGAAGAGGCGAAGTCTTATCGAATCATCATTCAGGGTGTTTGATGAACACCATAGGTGGAATGTCATCACATGATTCGACGGATCTTCACCTGGATTTCCATTGAATTTAGGAATGTCCGATGGAAGTTTATGCGGAATCGCTGGCCACCAAGAGGCATAAGCAATTGGATCATTAGTCAGCCGGTTTAGATCTGGTAATTCTAGAGTTGCTATAAAGGGCAACTGTTGGTTCAGGTTAGGCGAAGCATATCCGGGATAAGATGGTATCGCCTGAGCAATGGGTCTTTGCAGACCAGCATAATGCTGACAACTTTGACAAGGTTGATGGGCATAACCATTATAGCATGGTTGCCCATTACTTACAAAGACTTGTTGCTCAGGTCCTTGATATGATTGCTGGAATGGCGGTTGTTGAGATTGAACTAGCTGTGGTTGTTGGACCATTTGTTGTTGACCAATACTGGATGATTGACCAAGATGAGGAGTCACAGTACTTGTTTGAGCCTGAGTCGCTCCAGATAAGGAGGCACTACCCTGAGGTTGTGATTGAGCCGCTGAGACAAGAGGTTGTTGTATTACAACAGGTAGCGCTTGTACTTGCGACGCATTCACCATAGCAGGTGCGGGGGTAATATTCGACACAGGGTGTACTGGTTGCACTGAATATGCAACTCCTGATCGTTGAGGCAGTATTGGTACCCAACCGCTGGATGTAATTCTAGTTTGACTTGATCCTTGTTGTAAACTCTCATATGGTTGTTCTCTAGGAGGGAACAATGAAAGAGCATACTGCCCTCCACATGGTGGAAATCCAATACTTAAAGGGAAAATTGGCCCTTGAAGACACATTGGATCAATTTGTTGAGTTTCAACATAAGAAGTACCAGATGATAATCCGGATGAAGAAATAGGAACTAACCATATTGTCGTCCCTGATTGGACTCCGGCTTGTTGTTGACAATTTGCCGGGACAGATGGTATACCAGCGAACATCGTTGGAGTAGCAGCAGGACGCTCTGCTGCTGCTGTGTCGGACGACACAGTCCTAGATGTCGATGGTTGTTCAGACATATCTAGTCTATCCAAAAGATTTCTTAGCGATTCTACAGGAACTTCCACTTGTGGTGGACTAACTTCGAAGATCAACGAGGGAAGGGTGATGATTATTCCGCTTAAAATAAATTTTATAACGACGCTTTAAACACAACTTGCTTTTTCAGTTTTAAAGAGTCGAGAAAAAGCTAAAGATGACTCTAGTCTCCTTCGATGTTTTAACGAGCCCGAAGTGACAAATGCTCGGATGGACCTTTTCAGTTATAGAGTTTGAAAAAGGCAAAAAGAAACTGCTCTGGAGATCTAGGCAGAGGGTGTGCCAAACCTTTCGCGAAACCACAGAATACGTTTTACGGTACGGGTGGTCGATCTTCGTGAATGTTGTGTTCACTGCATCGCGATCAGTAGGGCGGATGACACGGCTTCCTAAGGATAAAGGATAAATGCCTATAGGGGTCTCCCAATATATACGCTACGGTACGTGGGAGCACAAGTCCGTATTAGTGCCACCGACTCTCAGGAGGAATCACCCACCTTCGTCGAGATCGACAGTCACTATGTTTAACGACGCCGGAACACGTCTCTACCTAGACCTCTATGTGTTTGCGTTATGTTGCAAAGCGTTGTTATGTTCATTTAGTATATTTTAAGTTGATCTTTTTTAAAGTTTGCCTTTCAAGGTTCACCACGAGATGTATATGACAAATTCCTAAATGCAGCCTAAGATGAGAAGCAAGCTTTTTCAAATCTTTTTGACTGATGAAAATCTTAACTACTGAGGGAGAAGAAAGGCAAATCTTTTCACACAGTTCATACAGCACAAACTAATGCACTTTCTCCTAAATCATCATGCAAACAGTCAAATGCAAAATGCACAATGCATGTATTTTCTTTTCCCTTTCTTAATGTTGATGTGTTACAAAAAGAAAGTTGTTATATAACTTTGATTTCGATTTAAAGCGAAAACAAACAAGTTTGTCCAAAATCAAAAGACACCTTAAGATTCACTTGTTTAATCGGTGGAAATACATGAAATCAAACCATAATGACGAGAGTAAAAAGACTAATCAGCTATGGACATCAAACAAGCTAACTCTTTAGACCAGCAAAATGCCTAACACAGGTTCAGATCTAAGAGGCCAAAAGCAAGACTAGTTTACTCTTCGTTATGGGAAATTGTAAATGATTAAGAAATACAAAGAACAAGTACAATTTCGTTATATAACAGAGGCAGAATGATGGCAAGTAATATTGGTTTCAGAACAGGCACAAGACTGACACCTAGCAGCAAAATCTAAGTGAAAACAGGCAAGAGAAAGGAGGAAACCCCAGTAGCACTAGGCAAAACTGGATCAAAGCAGGTAGTACACTGCCTGTTTGACATTCAGCGCAGGTCCCGAAGGGGCTACCTGCGTTGCAAAGCAGGTAGCCTGTGTACAGCCTGCTTTGGAAAACGAGACTTACGTTTTCTCAGTTTCCGGGTCACAGTTTTCTCAAAAATGCACGGTTTTTGCTCAAATCAGAAGCAATCAGTCAAGCATACTCAAAGGGATGATTAGGAAGGTGAAAAGCTATCACTAAGAGCTTACAAGGATCCTTGTAGATCAGCTCTTCAAATCATGAACTTGCTCAGAAATGAGCTGGAGTAGCTGCCCTCTACTTCGCTTTTGATATAGTCAAAAGCTTTTCGATTTGGTACTCTTTTGTTCAGGAAATGAATAGCAAAATACTACAAACACAATCAAACGGATACGATCCCCAGTGGAGTCGCCAGTTTGTTGTAGGGAAAAGTATCCGACTCGGATGACCCTAACCCACTCTAAGGGTGACAGTTCCTTAGCAACAACTGTAAAACAAACTACTGAAGGTTTACTTCTTTATGAAAGCAAAAGAGGATGGAGAGAGCACTAACCGTTGCCTTGCGCTTAATGTCGAATCCAAACTCTCCTCTTTGGCCGCTTACTCCTAGCTCTTTGTCCTTCTGCTCGCCCAGCTACAATGAGATCCTGCACAATGACAAAGAAGGAAACTACAAGAGGCATGCAATCATAACTGGTTCATGGATTAGTGTAAACCAAACATGCAATCATCACAATATATAATTGAACAAAAGCACATAGAAGAACCTCAATAGCTTTTATTAATGAAGAAATAAAGGTTCTGAGAGTATTACAACCATTGCAGGCTCCAACCCAGCAACACCTCCCAGCAGAAAGAATTGCTCTTCTTCACCTCTCTCAAACAATCACCCAATAACTCAAGAATGAAACCAACAGCATATCATTACTTTGCACCAAATTCCAGCCTCCTGAGCTCATAGGAGAGAGCTCAATATATAGATGAATTGGAAAAGGATGAGTCAGCTTGCAACTGATGTGTAGCTGCCTTGTGTCCTCTCTCTCTTCAGTTAATCTTTAGTTGATCTTCAGTTCTTGAGTCCACTTGGTGAACCTTGCTTCCACTTGGAGAAACAAAGCCTCTGACTCATCACAAGGCGAAATACCTGATCCAAGTGTCATTTTTGGAAGATTCCAAAGCAATGACATACTGTGCCACATGTCCAAACTCGCCCAACGCAGGTGGGCTTTGTTCTACCTGCTTTGCAATGCATGTACACCATGGAGCAGTTGTGTTTCAGCGCAGAAACCCAGTGGAGCACCTGCTTTGATTTCAGGATTACTTGTTTTTGAGTGTTTTCAGGTGGAGAACTGATTTGAGAGCTGTTGGTTTGCTGACCTTGTTCCTCTAGGGGTAGGAACATCATGTTTAGGGAACTTTGGATCCCTTGGATTATTGACAATTCATGCTTGTTGCTGTAAGGCACAAAATTGTCTATAACAAGCTTGAAAGAACTTCGGATCCTCATGATAAAGCATTTCACCCGACATCAAAAGTATTAACGACCTCATGCTTTAGGGGGCAATTGTTATAGATATTTTTGAGCCCTACAACCCCAAGCATAAAATATCCATTAACTAAGGGCTCCTAAGTCCCTAAAAGTGTTGTTCCAACCCCTAAAGGAACAGGGTCAACTGATTACAGCTTCTCCCAGAAGTTCTCCATGAAAAACTACTCAGAACTGGTCAAAACAAGATCATTGCACTTGCTCCATGGCCAGGGTGCATTGCATCTCACCGAAGTACACTGAGTGGGTGCGTTGCATTTCAAAAAACCCTTCTATGGAGTGTGATGAGCGAGAAGAGACAAATGACAGTGTCATTCTGCAAGGTGGAAAAGCATGGAATCTTCCAGAAATTTCTTCCGTGACACTTGCCTCTCTGAATCACAAGCCAAATCACAAGCTGACTCATCTCCATTACAGATATCTATATATGGATCCCTCATCCCAGAGATCCAGAGGCTAGAATTTTGCATCTTGTAAGAAATTGTTGTTAGTTTCTTGAGGTAACATCAGTGTATGTTGGGTGATCTAAGCTTTGTATGAGGTGAAAGGAGGGATTTCTTGCTAAGAGGATGATGCTGGGTCAGAACAACTGGTTGTAACTCTCTTGGCTCTTTCTTGATTATCAATAAAGCTATTCTAGTTTTCTTCCATACTCTTTTGTAATCTATGTTTTGTGCATTTGTATGGTCAATTTACATCTGACCCTAGATTTTTTATGATAATAGATCTATGTTCTTGTATAGTTTTATGTTGCTTCGAACCTAAAGGTACTCTGTGAAGCTGGGTATACGAGAAGGCAAGTAGCAAAAGACTATCAGAAGAGAGAGGAACCGAACAAGGAGTCTAGCGCAAGACAGAGGTTGGTCTTCCTTATTCTTCTCTCATCTATCTTTCATAAAAGAAAACGAAAGTAGACCTTACTTTCTTTGTTTCTAAGGTAGCTGCCACACCTTAGTGGGATAGAGCAGTTCTATATAGACACTTTTCCCTCTAACAGGTATGGTAGAAGGTATAAGTAATAGCTCTCTGGATTTTGATTTCTAGGAAAATTGTGTATATAGGAAGCAAAATTGGGTGAGTTTCCCCTCTAGTAGTAAGAGGGCGAAATAAATATTAGAACTTGTGCACAATGATGTGTTTGGACCTATGAAGGTTCCATCACTGGGTAATTCTGTGTACTATGTGTCATATATAGATGACTTCTCAAGGAATACATGGATATATTTCCTTAAGAAGAAATCTGAAGTCTTTGACAGGTTTAAAGAATTTAAGGCTCTGGTGGAAAACCAGACAGAGAAGAAGATAAAGGTGTTGAGGACAGATAATGGTGGAGAGTTTTGCAGTAAAGAATTTGAAGAATTCTGTAAGAAGTGTCGTATAGCACGGAAAAAGACTACTCCATATACACCTCAACAAAATGAAGTTGCAGAAAGAATGAATAAGACGTTGATGGAAAGGGCAAGAAGCATGCTCAGTGGTGCCGGGTTAGGACAGGAATTCTGGGCAGAGGCAGTGGATACTGCATGTTACCTGGTCAATAGGTCAGCTTCATCAGCGTTGGAGGATAAGACTCCACAAGAGGTATGGACTGGTAAGAAACCCTCTCTTTCACATCTAAGGGTATTTGGATGTGATGCATATGTACATGTGCCAAAGGAGAAACAAACCAAGTTGGATAGTAAATCTGAAAAGTGCATATTTATTGGGTATACGGATGGTTTAAAGGGTTATAAGCTTTGGAACCCAGTCACACAGAAGGTTGTGTACAACCAAGATGTGGTGTTCAGAGAGGTGATGAAGTCCAACAAAAGGAACCTAAGAAGATAGAGTTTGAGCTAAAGGAGGAAGAATCAGACTCTATAGCAGAGGAGGAATCAGAAGATGAAGAGCCACAAACTTCGGTTGTAAGAAGATCAGTTCGAGAAAGAAGGCAACCTGAAAGTTATAGTCCATCTACTTTTTGTTCAAATTTTGCTTTATCTATTACTGATGATGATCCTAGAACTGTGAAATAAGCAGTAGATTTAGAGGATGGAAAACTCTGGAAAGAGGCCACGCTTGATGAAATGTCATCTTTGCTCAAAAATGAGGCTTGGGATCTGGTGGAGTTGTCGGCTGTAAGGAAACCCACTGGTAGGAAATGGGTGTTCAAAAAGAAGACAAATTTAGAAGGAAAAGTGGAGAAATACAAAGCTCGGTTGGTAGCAAAAGGTTATTCCCAGGTGCCAGGAATTGATTTTGGTGATATTTTTTCTCCTGTTGCCAAGGTAACTTCTATTAGATTACTTTTATTTGTTGCTGCTGCTTTTTATTTTGAGGTAGAACAGATGGATGTGAAGACAAAATTTCTTCACAGCAGGGAAAATTTTAAGAACACCCCCTAAATTTATAAATATAATAAATGGGTGAATCTCCATGGTATATAGGAAAAATGGAAGGCGATTTTATCAATAATATAATATGTATATATAATTGTTTGGCGAATCTCTCACCAGGCATGGCGAATATTTTACTCAATTATAAAATCTTGTAAGATCTTGGCGAGTCTTTCACTAAATAATAAAACTTTGTAAAGTCCTAGTGAATCTTAGTATAGGCTACATGTTGGTTTAATTCCCCCATTTAAATAGGCTAAATTCCAGGTGAATACCATGGGTCAATACCATGTGCCCTTTTGGTGAATACCATGGGTCAATACCATGTGCCATTTTTATTTTTATTAATTCTAATATTAGCGTTAATAATGGTTTTTTGCATGGTATTAATAACAATCTAGTCCATGGTATTTGTCCCATAGTATTTTGGCCATAGGTTTCACCTAAATATAACCCATTTTTTGAGTGTTCGTAAATATAATGTGACTTATGGAGTAAATATAAAAAAATATTTTATTTGTTTACCATACCTCTCGTTTATTTATATTTTTATTAATTTACCATACCTCTTTTACAAATATGGTATTTGGCCCATAGGATTCACTTAAATAAAACCTCTTTCTTGAGCCTTCATAAATAGAACGAGGGTTATGGACTAGATATAAAAAGAGGTTTTATTTATTTACGATATGTCTAGTTTATTTATATTTTTATTTATTTACCATACCTTTTGAGTAAGTATAAAAAAACGTTTTATTTATTTACCATACCTCCAGTTTACTTATATTTTTATTTGTTTACACCCTTTCATGTATATAAGGTGACTTATGGAGTAAATATAAAAAATGTTTTATTTATTTACCATACCTCTCATTTATTTATATTTTTATTAATTTACCATACCTCTCATTTATTTATATTTTTATTAATTTACCATACCTCTTTTATAAATATGGTATTTGGCCCATAGGATTCACTTAAATAAAACCTATTCTTGAAAATGGGCGAATGGATTCACTTAAATAAAACCTATTCTTGAAAATGGGCGAATGGAAGGTTGTAAGTCCTAATTTCAAGGGCTAAATTTACCTTTTTTACCCTCTCCCTTAAAATAAGGTGGGCTATTTGAGGTGATTTGTAAAAATGTACTATGATACAAAATATTCGCCCACTAAAAATTTAAAACTCCTTAATTTCGCCAAAGGACGAACATTCGCCCCTAAAATTATCCTTGCTTCACAGGGATCTCGAAGAGGAAATCTACATGAAGCAACCTAAAGGCTTTGCAACGAAGGGTAAGAAAGAACTTGTATGCAAGTTAAAGAAGTCTCTATATGGGTTAAAATAGTCACCAAGGATGTGGTATCAGAAATTTGATACATTTATATGGGGACTTGGATTCACCAGAAGCAAAGCAGATCACTATGTGTATTTTAAATTAATTAGCGACCATGTTATTTATCTGGTCTTATATGTGGATGATATGTTGCTGGTTGGAAATGACAAAGAAATTATCGAGGGTTTGAAGACCCAATTGTCCTCCAAATTTGACATGAAAGATCTTGGTGCCGCAAACTATATTTTGGGCATGGAAATTAAAAGAGATCGGGCAAAGAGGAAGCTTTGGTTAAACCAGAGGAAGTATGTTGAGACAATACTGCAGAGGTTTAATATGCAAGATAGTAAACTGGTGAAGGTTCCTATTCCTGTAGGTGTGAGGTTATCTGCTGAACAATGTCCCAAGACACAAGAAGAGGAAGAGGACATGTCCCATGTTCCATATGCAAGTGCAGTCGGTAGCCTGATGTATGCAATGGTCTGTACTAGGCCAGACATTGCACATGTAGTGGGAGTATTGAGCAGGTTTATGTCAAAACCAAGAAAGAACCATTGGATAGTAGTGAAGCGGGTTTTCAGGTATTTGTGTGGCACTAGTGATTATGGTTCGTGCTACCAAGGAAGACCAAGATTGGACAGAGTGTTGGATATTCGTGGCTTTGTTGATGCAGACTGGGCTGGAGATCTGGATCATAGAATATCTACAAGTGGGTGTGTGTTTAACCTATTTGGAGGTGCAGTCAGTTGGATGAGTAAGAAACAATATGTAGTGGCACTATCAACTACAGAGGCAAAATACATGGCAGCCACTCATGCAAGCAAGGAAGCAGTCTGATTGCGGAGATTGTGCTCAAGTATGGGGTTAGTACAGGAAGCTATAAGGATAGGTTGTGACAGCCAAAGTGCAATTTTCTTTGCAAAGAACCCTACATATCATTCAAAGGCAAAGCATATTGATGTTCAGTGTCACTTTGTGAGGGATATGATAGAAGAGAAAAAAGTGTTGCTGGTAAAGGTGGACACTTTGAAGAATACTGTAGACGCATTTGACAAAATCTGTGAGCTCTGAGAAGTTCTCTTGGTGTAGATAGACAATGGGCATTTCAGGGCTAGGAAAATGACTAAGCTCCCTTATGGCCCCCTGTGGAAAGAAAACATCAAGTGGGAGAATGTTGGATTGTGTTATATTCGGTCCATGGTATTGGATGCTTCGGCATGTATAAATATGTATTGTAACATTGAAAGGAACATAATGAAAAATCAAGCTAGTAGTCTCGGTTTTGGGATCCAGAGGAAAATCTCTATGTATATGTGTTTTATGTGTTATGATCTCACATTGCTTATTTTCTATGTTTTAGAATTCGCATGCAGGTAATTTCTATATAGGGTTAAAACCTACACAACAGTGATGAAGAATTTCAAAAGAATGAAGTGTCACGGTGTCCACTTAGTCCTAATCCTATGGACTATGAGAGTAGCAGTGGTGAAGAGCGTGATGAAAAATTTCAAAAGAATGGAGTGTCACGGTGTCCTCTTAGTCCTAATCCTATGGACTATGAGAGAAGTAGTGATGAAGGACAGGATGAAGCACTTAGTGATAATCCTAATCACTATAAAGGTAGTAGTGACAAATAACAGGATGTAGCATTTTAGTAAGTAAATAGTCACATTTTCGACATAGTCCTAATTCTATGGACTATGAGAGCAGCACTAACAATGCACATGAGGAACAATATACAATAAACATAGAGTCAAATTTTCTGTTTAATCCCAATTCTATGGATTATGACAGTAGCACTGAAGAAGGGGAAGATGAAGAATATACTACAAGTCAGTATTTGAAAATCACAACTGATCATAGTGTTGATAACATTCCTCTTAATGCTGATGAAAATGCTTATACAAATGATGGTCCAATGATGGAGATGTTGCCAATAAATATTGTATCAAGGAGTAGGAGCAGACCTTTTCGTATCAATGCAAGATGTTATAGTTATACAAGGGGTATAGCATAATATTTAACGAGAAGAAGTTCTATCAGCACTCTCATTTCAAATGAATGTTGTCAAAAAGATTGCTTGAAACACATGGATTTCAAATCTGCATTAGAGAAAAGGAAAAGATATTTTTCAATGAATAAAAGCATGCAAAATTCATATTTAGTTGGGTGCATGCAATCTACATTTTCAGGTTATGATCAGGATATTGGTTCTTTATTTATCTGTAGAAAGGCTTTCAAAATGTTTCATTCAACTAGGAATTTCGTCTCTTGAGAATCCAAGAAAATTTTGAAAAGGATCCCATATTTTATTCAGAAGTACGTCATAAACGACCGTTTGGATCATTATCAAATTCTGCAATTTCATGGATGAAAGATTTCTTTTCAAAGCATGGAGAGTGTATGCCAAATAGAGAGACAATACATATTCCAAATAAATTTTCAAGACTAGAAATCTACAACTTATACAAAGAATATGCAGAAGGTGTTGAGGGACGTGGTCGGTTTATTACATATTAATATTTTGTGAAGGTATGGAAGAAAGAATTCAACGATGTCTATATTCCTTAGAAGACAAGGATGGGGATTTGTAGTATATGTGCTTCTCATAAATAAAAAAGGGACAAATGTGAAGGGTCAGAAAGAGGTAAGCATTCATAACTTTAACTTTTAAAATTGTATAGTCATCAACTATGAAAACATATTTCTTACTGACCTTCTTTCATATTCTGTAGATTCAATTGTCAAAGAACTTCAAGAGCATAGCGAACAAAAAAAAAGTGAAAGGAAAAAGTTGTACAAGCATCGAAAGAAGTGCTATGATAATCCAAATAAATATTTGGGTTTGATAATTTATGGTATGGACTAGAATAAAACACTTTTACCACATTTTGGTCGCACACTGGAAAATTTACAAGAGGAAAATTTTATTCAGTATCACTTGGTTTGTTGTATGGTCTTCAATGGGAAAATGTTGCCAAGGGTGTACTTAATAGCTCCAAATATTCAGAATGATGCAAATCTAACAATAACCATAATTCATGATGTGTTTTCTCATTGGTCTGGTAATCTTCCTGAAGTTTTGTATCTACAATTGGACAACACTTGCTGTGAAAACAAAAATCAAATTTTTTTTGGATATCTAAACATGCTTGTTGAATTGAGAAATTTTCAGAAGATAAAGGTTGGTTTCCTTCATGTTGGGCACACTCATGACCATATTGATCATATGTTCAGTCATTTTTCAGTCACATTGAGCAGGAAGGAAGTTGGGATCTTTCCATCATTAATTGAATGTATTAAGAAATCATACATGCTAGAGCCTACTTTTGATGTGTTGGAAGAAACTACTGACATGAGAAGGTTTATTCGGCGATCGCATGGTGAGGAGAAATGCATTGAACAACTTAATGGCATTAGCTTCGAACATCAATTTCGTATCAAAAAAATTGACAGGAAAACACTAATATGGGGCAAGAAGTATTCAACTATTGTAAAATGGGCACCATCATCAGGTTTGGAATTTTTTAAGTTGATTCGAGATCGTCCAATATTTGCATCAAAAATATTGTTATTACAATCAGCTGGTGAAGTTCATAATGCCCACAAACAAAATAGAGATATAAATTATTCTGATTGCCTAGAAGAAATTAAAAAATGTATTAGATATACATATGAGTACTTTGACATTGCTGATTCAGTTTAGTGGTAGTCATTTTTCAATAATCAAAGTGATATCATTTCAACAACAACAAATGAAGATATACTTTTGAAAAATCCATTTATTTGGCCACAAAATGTGTCAAATGAACATGAGGAAATAAACATTGTTGAACAACAAATATCTCAAGGTATTATTAATTCTTCATAGGCAGAGGAAAGAGAGATGTATATTGGTTCCAAAAGTTCTCGTGCACAACATGAAGCCATGGAAGACCTTTACAGGGGTTCAGTACAAGATATTAAGGAGGGTTGCATGATCGTAGTGCTAGCAGATGGAGATCCCAATGGCTATCCATTCTGGATTACTAAGGTTATAAAGGTCTTCATAGAAAATGAAGATGTTACAGGTGTTGAAGTACATTGGTATGCCACAAATACACGCCCATTCAATGGTGTGTATAAGCCAGAGATGGTAGTTGACAAAAAAAAAAGGCGGAAAGAGAAAAAGAAAGGGTGCAAATATAAATCGCTGACACACAAACATCTTAAAATTGAAGGATGTTGGCATACTTGTTTATGACTTCAATTTAACAAAGAGAGGAACTCTTCGCTTCAAGATGACAAAGATTCTGAAAATTTTGTTACTAGAAGGAATAGTGTTGAGATGGGAGTCTGCTAAAACTAGTCATAGATCTAGAAGAATTTTGAAACCTGAAATAGTGGGCATGCACATGGACTTAGATGGGGCACTAGTTGATAAAAGAGAAGAATATGGAACATTTTCATCTGCATCCAATCATTTATCTGAGGATGTGAATTCTGATGGTGTGTAAGAAAATATTAGTGATTATGAATAGTTGTCTAAGATAGTTTATATAACTGATGTTTGCATTGTATCTTGAAATAAATTTTTTGATTTCCATATGGTGTTAAATCAGAGGTTATGAGTAATTTTTATGTTGTTGGATTATATGTCTTAATTATGATGATTTTTATTGTTTAGAATATCTACAATGCAACATTAAATTAGAGATATAATGTATGTTTCATTCAATCTACAAATAATGACATTTTCATTGATTTAGTCATGTAATTTGTTTTATACAAATCCGATTTTACTAGAATTTTTTAAAAATGTTGAAAATTGACCCTAAAAAAAAAAACTTCCTTCCAGTATCAACACTTTTCTGTTTTCAAGGTTTTTTTTGCACGAAAATTTCGTTTTCACTGCCATTTTTAAAACATGTTCAAAATTGACCCTCAAAAAAAAAATCATAGTTCTAGTATACACACTTTTTGTTTTTAGCACTATTTCTGATGTTTTTTCGGGAATTTTTGGCGAGAGTTCCCCTTTCAAAGTTTACATTGTTAATATACCATAATTATAAAATAAGAATAATTATTATAATCTTTTTCAATCACCATAATAAGAATAATATATTAAATATTAATATTATGTTTTTTAAATGGATTTGATGTATAGTTAGGATATTCATATTTCAATTTCAATTTTCAAATATAAAATAAGTATTATGTACTTTTACTTTTTTTTTAAAGTGATGTTTTGTTAAATATACATCAAAATAATTTTGTTGAGTATGAATAATTAATTAGTTTATTTAAAAGTTATAATATTGAATTTATAGTATAAATTATAATATTGAAAATAAATTATTATAATAAAATTAAATTCTATAATAAATTGATGGTAAAAATATTATTTTAAAATAAAGATAATTTAAAGCTCAAAATCAAAAAAATATTATTTTAAAATGAAGATAATTTTTTGATTGCCATGATATAATATAATAACAAAAAATTTAAAGCTCAAAATTTTAACCTTAGACATAGAGTTGGTGGAAGGATTTCAAAATATTGTTGAAATTTCTATAACTTTCAAAGCAAAAATGTATAATCATTAGACTCTGGCGAAAGAATGTAAAATAACCAAATTAATATGTGAACTATTTAGACTTATAACTCTCCCATACAAACTCCTTATTAAATGTTTATCATGGTTTTTAGATATATCACATCTATGGCCACCCTAAAGAATGATTTTTTAAAAAGGAAAAAAAATACATATAAATTTCATTGGAATTTCATGACCTATACTATGGTTTTATGCTAACAACATTTATATAGTGGTAAATTAAAATGAATATAATAATAAATATTATATTTATAAAATATTTATTAGTTAATTATATATAATTTATTAATAACAAAAAATATTTAACGGTTAATCATAAATAATTTGTTTTGAGGTTTAATTAAGTAATTTTATTTTATATTAAGAGATAAAGTGTGTAGATAAAGTGTGTGTGTATATATATATATATATATATATATATATATATATATATATATATATATAATGTTTCCTTTATTATTTTAAAAAATATTTTAATATTAATTTTCGATTATATATACCAATTTTAAATAATATATATAGCTTGAGAGTTTAGTTTAATTGGTGGAGTCCCTATCGGTTAAAACACTTTTGCTAGTGAGAGGTTGTTAGTTTAGTTCTATTGAGAAGAGTTTTTGGCAAAAATCGCATCATAATTCATTTGTCAACGCGTTTCGATCCAACAAATGTGGTTCATTGTCAGCACAAATTGAACTTGTCTTGACGATGAACCACACTTGTTGGTTCGAAATGCGTTGACAAATGAATTATGATGTGATTTTCGCTGAAAAAAACTTGTCAATAAACTTGATATGGATCATAGAAGCCTAAATTCAATAGTTTAGTTCTCTCAAAACCATAGGGGTCATGCACTGTGGTTGAGTCAGCAAGAAGTGATCACTTTAGGTGGATTTGCCCCATAAAATATTCTATGGAAGTAGCGGTCACCGATCTCCAAGATATATATATATATATATATATATATATATATATATATATATATATATATATATATATATATATACCTTGGAAGAGAAGAAAACATTAAAAAAATATTTTAATTTTAATCATAAATAAAATATCTCAATATTCAAATACTTCCAACTTTTTTGGTTAGAAAAACATGTATAATTTATTCAATTCTTAAAGCATAGTTGATATATATCATTTAAATGATCTATATAGAAATAGGTATTTCTTATTCTATTGATAATCTCTTTCTAATTAAGGGTATTTTAATTATGGACAATATGAAACGAAAATAAAATATTGCAATGCATATGTTGAGTAAAATATGTTACATGTCAATTATGTATGCATTATATAAAAATTGAAAATTAAAAGTCTTTTTGGGATAAAACATTTTATTGGAGTGTTGCTAAAAAGGAATGAGATGTATAATTCTTTCTATGTTTACTATGAAGTTTACTTATATATAAGAGACCCTCATAGATCTATCTTAATTACAGATTTATCAAGAGGTTAAAAAAGATCGAACTTTAGATATTTAAACATGTTTTAAAATGCTAAACATGAAAAAATATTTGCACCTCAAATAATTTGATCTCACCTTACAATTGATAAATAGAAAGTTAAAATAAATATATGCTAGTTCTTATTTTTCAATCTTTCAACTTTATAAAAATTACAATTTTGACTTACATTATGTACCAATATTAATCCATACATTCAAGCCATAAATATAGTATTGTTCTAATTATTTTTATAGCAATAATGTAAATATATTTATGTATAACCCATACATTCAAACCAAAAATACATTGTTATTCTAGTTATTTTCACATCAATAATGTAGATATATATTTATATTACTAACTTCTTTATATTGACGTTAGCCCTAACTTAATAAAAAAAGAAATTATTACAATAGATGCTTATCTCATAATTGACATTGAGATACCAAATTTGACATGGCATAAAGCCCAAAATTGATGTCTTTGTAATTGTTTATAACATGGGTATATTTATGTTACTAATGTCAATATTTCAGTGTTAACTTGAGCAATGAAAAATAAAATATTGATACCCTATCATTGAACTTCCTCATCTTCTTTTGCATTTCTTCAATGCATAGTAAAATTTCCTGCTAGGTTTCTGAGTAGTCAACCAACACATTTTCTATTATTGTTTTTAGCTACTGATATAGGTCAATAGTCTACATATAATTCATTTGCCAGGTTCTGGTGTTTCTAGAACCCAACTTCCTACCCTTTTCTTGTCTTGGGCATCTAATATCAATCATCTTTCTATGCTTGCTCTCTTTCCGCATTTTGAATTTCTCTTCTCACATCAAGGGGGTGGATTACACAAATATTGCTATAGAACATTCAACTATTTATTTTTCCCTTGAACTTGAAGGGTGCTTAGAACTCCTCACATGGTGACCCTCCAAACCAATAGTAAGTGGCATAGTGACACGAAATATGAAAGAGCTAGGGAGACTGAAACCTAATAAGACTAAGGTAGTATCACTATGGGGAGAAACACAATAGAACCACAATGACACCTAGAGAATATTTCAATCCAAGAGAGAGAACTAAGGACAACCTTGAACTCCAAGCCAAAGGGAGAAGGTGGTGAGAAATTCTGCCAAAAATGGAGTAAAACCCACACCTTCCCTTTTGAAATCAAACTAAAAGCCAAATCCTACCAGAGGTCCCATACCTTGTGGAAAATGGTTAATGAAAGATGATACACCAACAAACCTAAGCATTGTAACAAAGGCATAAAGTGGCAATAATAGGGTTACATGCTAGAAAATGAGTAAACCTTTAGAAAAATAAAGTTACTACTCATAGAATTGAAATAATAATGTGCACCATGTGCTCCCCTATGAGTTGAACCTAAGTGTAGAATAAGGGAATTGTTTGACCAATTTTCCACTTGAATCATATTGCTGGTCACCAAAAATTGAGATTGAAACCGAATAACACAAGGGAACGCAAGCCTCCTTAATGAACACTAGAAAGAACAATTTGCCATGAGACCAAACACTGTAATACAAGCTCCCAATGCCAAAAATATTCCCCTAGCTAGGAAGAAATTTGTTTTCAAAGAATTTAAAATTCTATAGGTACATAAAACCTAGGAAAAGTGAATGCTCAAAGAGAAACTGTGCCTAAATACAAATAGTTTCTTCACCAAAATCCTTTGGATAATTCTAACTATCCATACTAACACCCTTTTCCTTGCCATGAGAGATACGTTATGTCACTTCCTTGAATAATGAAGATTCATGATGGGAGAGGACATCAAACACATCATCAAGACAAAACATAGTGCAAAAAGAAACCTTACTACATGTGCATGAACCATCTTCATATACAATTTCCATGTAGCTTGATCATAGATCCCCACCTCCCTCAACTATTACCTCACTTAATCATTGTTTGTACTCCCAGTTATGAGCACCAACACTAGGAGCTAAATAACACATTTGTTAAATAGTTGATTTAGTATTGAATAAATATCCATAGTATATAAAATTTTGAAATGCAAGAAATATGTTAGTATGTTTTGAAATGGTTCATTAACTAATAATTTCATGTCAAATTTTTGTTTTCCATTTGTTTTAACATTTTGTATATATGATTCTTGTTTGATTTTATGTCTAGTTCAATCCTATAATATATAGGTAAGGTATGGATATTTTGATATGATTTTTTTTTTTTTTAACTAATAAGTTATGAATTTAACATATATTAATTTTATATTGAAATAAAATTATCAAAAAATATTATATTGAAAATTAATTCTCATGGATCTGGGTGTTTTCTTGATTGTGGAGCCTTGTTAGAATGGGCAGGACAAAATTTATTCCTAAAATATCAAGACCTCCAACTGGTAGTCATGTGCCACAACCTCTCCCTAGGTGATAGATGCACGAGTTATTACAACTTGTGTAACTCATTCCTTCAACATCTGCCTTGTGATCTACCTCACAAGTACTCTAATGTTCCAATTAATGCTAATATCCCTACTCATGTCCCATCCTTGTGGTATCCACCTATATTCCTTTATGTAAATATTAGCAGATGATGAGCATAACCATTCCTTTTCTCTCCTTGTCATTCTCACCAAATATCACTACACAGGGTTCATTAATTCTCAGTCTACCATCATGGACAGAGAGAAAGAAAGAGCAATATGGGGTGGGGGGAGGGGGCAGAAGTCATAGGCATCCACCTTGCATTCCCTTGATTGACGATGACATGGAGTTATTTGACTTAGATGTTCATGTCCATATCCCTTGTAGGGTGGCCTCCCCGGAGGTCGAGGAATGAAGAAGATTGGGTGATGGACAATAGATTGTTTGAAACTTGTTGGCACAACATCTCTAGACTATGGAGTTAGCTAGAGAAGGGGTTGAAAGGATGATGGAAAAAATAAATTCTCAACTTAGTAGAACTCATCTCTCGTTATGCAATATTTCCAGATCCATTGACATAATTAACTTCCTACCTTTCCTTGTATCCTCGATGTCCTCCAGTTCCTAGGAATGTTCTGAGGATAGAAATTCTTCCCACCAACCTCAGTCCCCTCCTCTCCCTGATCCCCCAACAGGAAAATTGCAAGACAAATGTCTTCTTGTCAAAGGTTATCCAAACCGTAAGCCTAAAGAAAAGGTGTGCAACTTCAAGTAGCCCCCCATCAATGCCCCCCATATTGCCATTGAAAATCCCTCTCAGCAAGAGATAATTTTTTATGGATGCCTCATTGTTGAGGAAAAGATGGATAGCTAGTCTCTAGGAAATGCAAGCATTGGAAAAGGAGGAATCAACAAAGCACAACAAGTTGCATCTAGCTCCAAGGGAAAGCAATCAACTTGAATAGGTTTTCTATTTAGTTTCATTTGTTTTTGTTCCTCCTTAGCTCACTACATGGCTCTAGTTTTGATGGTCACTCGCGTAGAAATCTCGGTAGATTTGTAAGACCTATATTCTCCTTGAGTGGTCATCTAATTTCCCCTTCACGGCTAGATGGTCCACATCTATCTCTACTCATTTTGGTCTTGGCTCTAGACCTCACATTGACTCTATGATTGTATCCTATGTAACATATTTTTGTTAATATAAAGTGTCTTACTTGCTTACAAATTATTTTGATTAAAATGTTTATAATTTATTTTATTAGAATAAAATAGTGTAGAATGAATATTTTTAATATAAGATTAATTATTTATATTTTTGTTGACGGTGTTGGACCCACCAACATTCAGGGGATATCCCCGATATGAAGTCTCAACAAGACCTCACACCGTTCAGTGTAGGAGTTCCATCCGATACGATGGAACGGTTGCCATTATCTTAAAGATATGCCTTAGTTCTTGCTTGTTAGCACGTGAGAGTGGTTTGCTTAGTCTTTGAAAAGTGAGGCTCTTGTGCCTGGTGAGTGCTTAGTGCCACTTGTGTCAAAGTTCTTTCATTTTAAAGCGAGAGGGTGAAAGTGAGTCTCAGGTTGAAAGGGAATAGTCCCAACTCTGCTAGAGACACAAAATATAATAGGACATGCACAATTTCCAGCGATGTAGTCCACATGTATGTGGCAGTCACAGACATAAGGTGAACAGATACCATGTACAACACCCAATGGAATAGTCCACAAGAGTGCGATGGGCATTATAAAAAGTTTACAAGAATGAATTTATTGAGTGTCTGACAAGATATACCACACGGGCAAGACAATGTTAGCAAGTGATACAACACATTTCCAATAGAATATGTATTAATACAATAGAAATAGTTCAACTGTCTTAATACGGGTTAAAAGCATCCAAAAAATAGTCTTACAAATGAATACAATACATGTGTGAAAATGTGTTGGCCTATTAACAGGATTCTAAATTAAGCTAAAGTTCCGAGACACATCCGTACACCATTACATCACTAAACCCGATAGTGGGGTGTTGGAGCCACTACTCACTACTTAAATAAAAGATTACAGACTCTTAAGGCTATGTGGGAGGAGTCGAGCTGAAAATTATTTGGCATCTACAAATGAGGGTATATATAGCCAAGGGTGAAACTGATGCTTATGACTGTTCGACTTCCCTCATGATTATCTGACTTACATGACTTTTCAACTTTACATGACTCTTAATGTCGGTCTCTTGGACTTCCACGTTACATTATATTGATTATAATAGTATGGTCCATAGAAGTGATGTGGTCGATATGACTCATGACATGACTCAACATGATAGTGTTGGTATGTTCATGTTGATGGTCATGTCCGTGTCGAGCCGTAGCGTTGTTGAGTGATGTGTGTGCTCTTGGTGTATCATAGTTTCACCTCCACATGGAAAGGTATGTGAAATCTTAGATACTCTCAGTTCTCTCTTGATATTTCATCATGTGCATGTGTCTCCTTCACTTGCTTCTTGGTACGCTTCGTGTGTTTGTCCGTTTGTGAACAAGTCTCCTAGCATCCGCTCCTTGTGCATCCCATTCATCATCACACCATGTCTCATCTATGTACTTGTATCTGCAATCACTCATGACAAGATGACATCAAGTCCAGAAATATCCTAGTCTACCATGATGCACCATCTTTTGTTTCCAGGTGTAGGAGAACCGGGAGAGAGGAAAAGGCTCTAAAACTCCGTAAAGCACATTTCAGGCTAGGATGCGAGCTCCGGGCACTGTCAATGAAAATTGCGCATAGGTCACTGGGAGGCTGAGATGGGCATCTTGGGTCAACAGTGACTATCTATGGGATCTAGCTCAGTTGAGAGAAGATCTATGCAATTTTTTCTTTGATACAGTGCAGGCAGCAAGGAGACATAGGCAGTGAAAATTGTGAATATTCTCTGGGGAGGTTGGCAGCATGCTAAGGGAGGCTACTGGAAAAAACTACGCAAAGCTGGGAGGCTGTCCTGTAGGACATCCCTGCACAGTTTCTGAGCTGAGTGAGATGCTGGGAATATGGGACACAACCCATGAAAATTGTGAAGATTTCAGGAGGAGTAGCAGGCCGACAGACAAGGTGACTGGCTGAAAAAATTGTGCAATATTTTAGGGCAACGTAGTGATAGGCAGTGGGTGTTTTTTTGTCATGTTTGCACAATTTATTTAGTTAGCATAGGAGGGCCTACTTTCCAGATTCTGCGCAATTTTTTTGAGGAGTGAGGCGCGGTGTCACTACATGGTCAAACCCTCTGGTTGATCAACTAGAGGCTTGATGGCTTTTCTTGTGGGAAGCACAAATTTAGATGGCTTGCTGAAAAACTTCTATGTTGTTCTGGGCGACAGTTAGTGGGGTCGACTCAAGGATTTCACAGTATAGATTTCTTGGGAGGTAGCCTCAAGCTCAACGTAATTCTGGGAAGCAATACATGATCAATGAGAGCTAAGACTATGTAGTGCAGCTCAGCGAAGGTCTGGCCATTGGAGGGTGGTCTGGTTGACAAATTTTCAACAAAATGAATAAGTGTGTGAATGAATGACTTCTTATATTCCTAACCTTGCGAACACACACTCAACATGACTTGATGAAAATACCTTGAACCATTAAGACAACATACACTCATTGTGACTGACCGACGAGTGCAAGCAACAAGCGCGACACTTGTGATAGATTGTTGAACGACTACGCTGACATTTGTGTGGCAGTACTTACAACATCGTGTGTAGTGCAATAGATGTTTACATAGTGAGCACAACTCAAATAGAACCTTCAAAATCACTAGAACAAGGTTGCAAGAATGACATAGCAATCAACATGCCGAAGACGTCAGTTGGTCAAACAAGGGAAAAGGAAGCAAGACATATAGAAGAAACACATAAAATGACTTTTCATGTTTGCGCACATGCATGTTACTGAGGATAGGATGATATGACAATGAAAAATTAGTCTTGCAAACTCAACTAAGAGGTGTACTTCGAAAGGTTTTCTTTACTTACCATACTTACCCTCAAGATGATCATGCATCCGACGAAGTTTGCATGCGATCTTGATCTTTTACATTAATTGGTTTGTTGGTCTTATCCTCAACTCCTTGGAAGTGATTTCACCATGTAACCTTTTCTTGTAGCCACTGAGAGGTAGATCTACGCAATTTCAGTGGATAGTGACTGTTGTCGGAATGAGGCCCTGGGAGGCCTGTCTACGTAGTTTCTACATACAAGACATATAGGTAAGCTTGGAAAACATTGTGCAGTTTTGAGGCACAAGACACTGCTGTGGGATGGGGGTCCTAGGAGGACACCTCTACGCAATTTATGAGTGTAGTGCAGCTGGACTTCTCTATGCATTTATAGAGTGCAGTGTTGGTTGGGGTCTTTGTGGGTTGTGGGGCTTTAGCAGGCAAGAGAGATTGGTGTCTCTATGGGATGTGGGGTTTCAGCAAGCAAGGGAGTTTGGTGTCTCTAAGCACTGTAGCATTTCAGGAAGAAAGGTAGGAAGCTTGATGGTTGCAGAACCCAAGCACATAGTTCTAGGATGTTGGATGAGGCTAGGTTGGTCAGGAAAATGGTTAAGTGCGAGATTAATGAAACATACGTAAATATTGATAGGACTTGACTATGATCACACACAGGCACTCATTGACACAATGTAGACCATCTAGAATACATAAGATACACTTTACTTGATGCAACAACCTTCGTGACAAAAGTGCGTGAAGTGAGTGTGAAACATGTCTATGTGATGAAAACCACTCATGCGCACATTCTTTCCCTTGAAGAAAAAAACATTCCCTTTACATGAAAAACAACAACCCCTATGCTCAAAATTGACACATGCTGCATAAAGAATGAGAACGCGAACAAATCTTACAATTGAGGAGGGGAGCTTGAAATCATCAGCTTATTAATAAGTGACCAAGGATGATCGATTGCAGGATCCAAGGTAGGCTCTGAAATTTGCATGCAAGCCAAAATTTTGGAGGGTGGTTGTAGCTGCTACAACACTTGGTGACACATTAGTAGAACTCCAGCTATCTGAATGGACCTTGTTTCGTGAAAAGAAAGTCTAACCCTTCTGGAAGTATTGTTTGATTCTTCAATCATCATGGTTTCCACACTAGCTTGATTGAAAGATGTAACACCTACCAAGCTCTTGATCAATCAACACACATTCCAAGCCAAGTCAACTCAGTTGTTTTGATTGGGGATGGAGGGTATGTTGGTGCATAAGTAATATTACTATTAGAGTTTAAGTTTCATCTCTGGTGTTTCTCCGCTACGAGCAGGCTTGGACAGTACCCCGACGGAGTCATGCAAGAACCCAAGCATCGCTCCGCTACCAGTGAGCCTAGTTAGTACCTCGACGGAGTTAATTTCATCACCTCTCTATGTAGGAACCCTTTCTCTTCTTTTGCCTTATTCATTTTTCAATTCTTTTTTCAAAAAAAATGTGCGTAAGAACTTATTTATTTCAGAGACAGGAGAGGGATCCCGACTTATTGAGAGAAAAAGAGGTAGTTCCTTCAAAGAAGTATGTTATGAATACCTTTGACATACTTGTTTAAGTTCTCCCCCTCATCTTACTCTACTTGACTGAGTTGACAAGGTTTAACCCAAAACAATCGACTAAAGTAGGTGGTACTAGTTAGAGTGCAAGCATTGTGTTTTCATAAAGACTCACTTTGAACATAACGTATTTTCCATCAAGGCATCATCGGCTAAAGACAACAAGTTTTTCAAAAATAGAGAGGACAAAAGATAACCAGATGTTGACAACGTACAAATCCTCTTAGATTTGACCAACTTGTCTCGAGATCCAAATACGGTTTCACGAGAGGCTAACTGACAGGTACAAGTAAGCAAAGAAAGAAAAAAATATAAAAGTAGAAGTAAAGCGAAAGAAAAACAAGTAAGAAAAGCAAGCAAGAAAGAAAACCAAACCAACTAAGAAAAAAAACAAACATGCAAACCAAAAAGCAAATCAAAGCAAGAAACAAATACTACTCCTACTCCTACGATAAACAATGCATTGGCCTACTTACATGAAGTGATATTTCCAATGCAGTCATCGGCGCATTGGCTAGCCCATGTTGGTGAAGGCATGGTTTTCAAAAAGTGTAGTCAAGTGAACCAACAAACATGAAATATATAACAATGAAGACCAACACACTCTAATTTTAAACGCGTCCACAGAAAAGAAAAGAGTGAAAGCACAAGACAAACACTCTGTCGACTTACCATGTTGTTGTGACACATTTCTTACATATGACAAGCATATGTAGTCTCTTGGTTGTGATAGACAAGAAAACATGAGAAAAAGAGACAACTTAGGCCTTGAAAGTGTGCTTGCTGTGAATGATTACTCGAGTGCGTAAGCGATGGGATCATGTGATTTTGATGGAGGAAGCGAAAACTATGTGTTGGATTGATCCTCAGTGCAAATAGATGAGTGATGAGGAGCCTTGGGTGTTTCACAAATTTTCTGATTGGAAGTGGAAATAAACTCAGGACAGTGAGGGTCTAACATAACCATTAGCCTAAGTTGAAGTGCCTCGACAGTTTGTAGGGTTCCCACTCCATCAATAGATAGATTACCAGAGATTAGTGGCTTAAACATATTAACCACGAGTGAATCAAAATTATGATCAAATGAAGAAGTATAGAGATCACAACAACCATGATCAGAAAATTTGGTATGTTTGTCGACATCGTCATGATTTGATGAATCATGGAGAGGGGTACATGAGAAATAAGGATGTCCACCCTCTGTATTTCTGGAAAAAGTAGATGAAAATTCAAGTGGATTCTCAATGAAAGGTCTTTTCTCTCCTCTATCAAATGATAAATTGGCATCAAGTGTGTTCTATGAATGATCGGAAGTAGGTGCATATGTGCATGAATTTACATAAGCGAAATAAGGGATAGGAGAATCATAAGAGATGTCAGGAAAAAGTAGAGGAGGCACGGACAGAAGGAGGTCATCCTTTACCGTAGGTTCATGTTCAAATTCCTGCACACACTCATCATGAATGATAGTGTAGGTTGGCTGCACAAGATCAACTCCCTCGATAGCTCGATCCTCATTCACAACACATGTGGAGTACGAAAAGGAAGAACGGAAGACAATATAATCTGGAGGATCAATGGAACACAAGGATAGAGGTTGAGGGAACAAATCCATGTGATAACAAGTAGACTTGCAAGCCAAATATACATAGATATCAAGGGCAGGTGGGGTAGGAGGATGTGATAGTTAAATAGAAGTGTGTGAATGTTCTCCCACATCACTCTACGGGGCCAGAGCTATTTGATGAGTGGAAAGAGGATAGCCACCTGTGAAAGCAACTGTGTCTGCTTGTGGTTATGCAACTCCATCATCGAAGTATGCTGAGTGGGGTTTGAACTTTTTCTTCTCATTAGGATAGATTGATTTGTGAAGGAAATATTCAAATATTTCCATGTGATATTGGCATTTCATCTCAGTTTTCATAGCTTTAAATATGAGTAGACGGAAGCACCCCAAAAATTACTCTAGAGATTCCCCTTGGGCCTTCCATTGTTGTAACATTTTTTTATCAAGTGCTTCAGGATCGAAATGGTGAAAAATAGATTCTATTAAATCACTGAACTACTTGAATGAGTCCATGAAGTTAAGAGGTAGTATGTTATGCCATTGCAATGGATAGTTGTGAAGTGTGTGTGCGAGCATCAAACATACTCTTTTTCATTAAAACCTTCCACATTCTCCATGAGTGCATGGAAGTCATCTAAGTGCTTAGGCCAAACCACTTTTCCTTCACCATCATACATGATTTCTGACAAGTCATCCCAAAAATCCCTCTGGACGTGAAAGATATGTTTGTTGGACAAACATTTCGGAGGGATAACTATAACAAACTCCATGATAGATGTGTGAAGATTCAAAACATATTGTGAGGGCTCAGCTTGTCGTTTGGCCCTCCTTCTAGCGCCAAAAATGTTGACGGTACTAGACCCACCAACATTCAGGGGATCTCCCTGGTATGAATTCCCAACTAGACCTCACATTGTTTGGTGTAGGAGTCCAATCTAGTACGATGGCCCAATTGCCATTATCTTAAAGATATTCCTTAGATCTTTCTTGTTAACACGTGAGAGTGGTTTTCTTAGTCTTCAAACAATGAGGTTTGCATGCTTGGTGAGTGCTTAGTGCCTCTTGTGTCAAAGTTCTTTCACTGTAGAGGAAGAGGGTGAAAGTGAGTATCAGGTTGAAAGGGAATAGTCCCACCTCTACTAGAGACACACAACACAACAGGACATGTGCAGCTTCTGGTGTAGTCCGCATGGATGTGGCAGTCACAAACACAAGGTGAATAGATAGCATGTACAACACCCATTGGAATAGCCACATGAGTTTGACGGGCGTTATAACAAGTTTACAAGAATGAATCTGTCGAGTGTCTGACGGGATAGCCCACACGGGTGAGATAGCGTTAGCAACTAATACAACACATTTCCAATATCATATGTACTAAACCAAGTGAAATATTTCAACTATCTTAATACAGATTAAAGAAGCATGCATTACAAGCGTCCAAAGAATAGCCTTACAAACGAATACAATACATGTGTGAAAACATGTTGGCATGTTAACATGCTTCTAAATTAAGCTAAAGTTCCAAGACACATGTACACCAATACATCACTAACTCCAGTAATGGGTCATTGGAGCCACTGCTCACTCCTCAAAGAAAATATTACAGACTCTCAAGGCTATGTGGGAGGAGCTAAGGTGTAAAGTCTTTTGCATGTACAAATAAGGGGTATATACAGCCAAGGGTGAAACTCACCCTTATGACTGTTCGAATTCTCTCATGACTGTCTAACTTACATGACTTTTCAACTTTACATGACTCTTCATTTGGGTCTCTTGGGCTTCCACGTTATATTACATTGATTATAGTAATATGGTCCATAGTAGTGATGTGGCCGAGATGAATCATGACATGACTCGACATGACAGTGCTAGTATGTTCATGTTGATGGTGGTGTCCATGTCGAGATGCAGCGTTGCTGAGTGATGAGTGTGCTCTTGGTGTATGATATCTTCACCTCTGCATGGAAAGATGTGTGAATTCTTTGATGGTCTTGGTGCTCACTTGATAGTTCATGCATGTGAATGTGTCTCCTTCGCTTGCTTCTTGATACGCTTTGTGTGTCTGCCTGTTCACAAACAAGTCTCCTAGCATGCACTCCTTATTCATCCCACTCATCGTCGTGTCATGTCTCATCCATGTACATGTGTCTACAATCACTCATGACGAGACGACATCAAATCCAAAAATCTCCTAATCGACCATGATGCATCATCTTTTGTTTTCATGTGCAGGTGACTAGGAGAGAGGACAAGGCTTTGAAATTGTGTAAAGCACATTTTAGGCTCAGATGCGGGCTCCGAGCACTTTCAATGATAATTTCACAGAGGTCATTGGGAGGTTGAGATGGGCATTCTAGGTCAGCAGTGACTGTATATGAGATTTAGCTTGGTTGGAGGGAATATCTGCACAATTGTTTTAAGGAGACAGTGCGGGCAACAAGGGCACACTGGCAGTGAAAACTACGTAAATTCTTCGGGGAGGCTGACAGCAGGCTGTGGGAGGCTACTAGCCAAAACTACATATATCTAGGAGGTTGGCCTACAAGACATCACTACAAAGTTTCTAGGATGAGAGGCAAGCTCGGCGCTTGGGAGAAAACCCATGAAAAATGTGTATTTCTTAGGAGGAGCAGCAGGCCAACTGACAGGGTGACTGGCTGAAAAAACTGCGCAATTTTTTAGGGTAGTGCGGTTATAGGAAACGGGTGTCTGTCCGGCATGTCTGCACAATTTATTCAATTAGTAGAGGTGGGCATGCTTGGTAGATTCTGCACAAGTTTTTGGAGGAGTGTGGCCCGGGATCACTGCCTGGTCAAACTCTTTGGTTGACCAGCTAGAGGCTTGACGATTTTTCTTTCGAGAAAAGAAAATTGAGATGGATTACTAAGAAAATTATACGTTGTTATGAGTGATAGTCAGTCGGGTCGACTCCAGGATTGTGCATTGCAGACTACCTGGGAGGCAACCTCAAGCTTAGCATAATTTTGGGTAGTAGTACATGACCACTAAGAGTTGAGACTGCGCAATGCAGCTCAGCAGAGGTTTCGTTGTTAGAGGTTGGTTCAGTCGACAAAGTTTCAACAAAATTACTAAGTGTGTGAACGGGTGACTTCGTATATGCCTGACCTTGCAAACACGAACTCAACATGACTTGACGAAAAGACACCTCAAACCATCAAGACAACATCACTCAATGTGACTGACCAACGGGTGCGAGCGACAAGCACGATAGTTGTTATAGATCGTTAAACGACTATGACAACACTTGCATGACAATGCTTACAACATTGTGTGTGAGTGTGATAGATGTTTACATTGTGAGCACAACTCAAACGCAACCTTCAACATCATCGGAATGAGGTCACAAGAAAGACATAACAATCAACGTGACGAACACAACAATTGGTCAAATAAGTGAAAAGGAAGCAACACATGTAGAATAAAGACATAAAATGACTTTTCATGTTTGTGCATGTGCATGTTACTGAGGACAGGATGATATGAAAATGACAAGCAGTGTTGCAAACTCAGCTAAGAGGTGTACTTCGAAAGGAATTCTTTAATTACCAAACTGTTGATGCCTCGAAAATCGTTGCATAAACATCGGGGAAAACCACCCGATATAGACCTTAAAGGAAGCTCCTTTTCCATTTGGTGTGGTGGCTCCGACTGGATATAATGGGACCAGTTTCCCAACTATTTATAAATGAGATGGATAAGTGATTGATTTTCTAATATCTAATGGTAATGATGGATGATTTATTCTAAAATTCAACAATCTAATTAACTAATCTATCCCGGGAAGTCTTTTTCTTAGTGAAATTTCCGATGATTCTTATTGACAAGTAGGCATATAGATGACTCTACTTATCAACAAAAAATATTTATTCATATGATAATTACTTTTTTCAAGTAGTTGAACAAAGTAATAATTAAAACATTATTACACGATTCTTTATATGACATTGACATACATATGTATAAAAATAACAACTCTTAAACATTCAATAGTGATAAGTCAAAGAATTGTTGTGAAATCATATATATATATATATCAATAATAGCAAAATGAATAAATGTTGATTCACACAAAAGAATGAAGAAAAAGCATAGCTAGTAGTACCATATGTAATTTGAATCCCCTCTGATATAAATCGCATTGAGATCCTACCTTTCAACTTGGAAATACTTTTACAAGAAGCAATAGTGTATATCATATAAAAGTATTCTTCATTAAAACTCAGAATTCAGGTCTAGTATTTATAAAAAATATATATATTGGAAGCACAGTAGTGCAACTTTTGATCCAGGTCTTAATACAAAATTTGAGGACCCTTTCTAAAAACATGAAAGGATCTATAAATACTATCTAAACTAACAAACTATGAAATAAAAATGTTGTGTGTTGGTATAACCAAATCACAAATATATGAAGATCTTTTCGAAATAGGCATTCTTGTAGTCGATCAGAATGGTTCACTGTTTCAGCTGACTATCTTGTGGCTTGAGCTGACAAATGACGAGCATCGGTTGTAGTTCTGGAGGATGACTCATGCGCGAATGTAACTGGGCTTTATATGTGGCATCAGTAATTTCAGGAATCATGTAACTGATTGCATCGGTGAGGCATTTCATCGCAGTGCTCTGACTATGTGGTTTAACAAGGAAGAACCAAAAGGTTTCCCATGTTAAAGTTTGAATACTAGCGATTAATCTTTCCCTCTTCTCCAGTTCTTGTTTCCATGTCTATTCCAATGCTTTCATCGATGGAAGTTTCCCTGGAGAACATTTTGAAATTAAATTTGACAAATAAAGAGTATCATTAATCAATTCAACTAGATTACTAGTCGCCAATCTACATCTTGATGTCGCCCTTTCTGCTTTCATCAGTTGAGATTGCCACTCAAGGAATAGGATTTATTTATGTGATTCCAGAATTTGGGGAAGATTTGCAGCTTGCCCTTCCTTGGTTTTTTGCAAAGAGAGAAAATCTGTTAGTGTTTCATCTGCTTGCTCCAATTTCTATCTTGCATCAACTAACTTATCAATCATAGATTAGGAAATTTCACATAAGGGAAGAACGAGAGAGATATTATGACATAATAAGCTCAACTGGTTAGATAACTTGCTTTGGTAATTTGGAGAGCTTATGATTTGAATTCTCCCACTTGGGGATATCCTTTTAACCTTTCTATTTGCAGTGACAATTGAGCGATCTGTTCTTCTTTTGATTTGCTAAACTTTTCATTTAATGATTGCAGCTTTCTCAATGCTTGGGATAGTTCCTGTTGTTTTTGGATTGCATGTTGATCAATCCTTTGATTTTCTTTGAGCAGTTGCTCATTCAATTGTTCATTGGACTGCCTCTGGGCGACTAGCTACTATTCTAATTGCTCTATCCTTTGCTGCTTCTCTTGTACCTTTGTCTCCAGCGAAATGATTGCTTGATCCTTTTCTTTAAGAAAATTTCTTACCTTCGATGCTTTGTCCATAGTAGTTGTTGTGTATGCTCCAACACATTGAGAGAGTTTAGTGAGATCTTCAAAAGGGTTGATTTCTTCTCTCCATACCACATTTGTTATCTCCATTTGTGAAGGCAAAAGAGAAGATTGATCAAGTTTTCTATTTCTCCTTTGTCTCTTTATTACAGCCCTATGCTTAGGGTTGTAGAAGACATCCAAGGGTGGTATTTCTTCTACATGCAGAACAATTTCATTGGATGGATTCTCAGGGATTATCTCTACATCCTTTTGAGTGATGGGTGGGCCTCGAGTTACTTCAATCTGAACTGTATTAGTTGTTGTTTTCTAACCAGTTGTCACCTCAGGTGTGCTAATTCCTTGTAGGCTCTCAGTTTACTGATGATTGAGTCAAATTGTTGTCATTGTTTGAGCAGTTTGAGATCAATATGAATATCTGAATTAATGAGTTCACTACCTTTTCCTTGTCCCTACTCCTGTTGTGGAGTTTTATCTTTTTCAGAGATCTTTTCCACTACAAGAGTCTTGTCAGTATCTTTTTGTTTAGTTTGACTTGGTGGCTGAACTGTAGGGGTTGTAGCTAATAGGTCTAAAGGTAGAGTTTGCAACCTCTGGTCTCTGAGCCTATTGAACATTTCTAACCCTTCATCTTGATACCTGATTCTAGCCAATCCTTTAACTTGAAAAAATGTGTCAGCCGAAGAAAATAAATCATCAAAGTCATCCATCATGATCGAATTTGGCCAGTTTAGCTTGAGCAGTGACATTATGGGCAACCTTATTTGGGTCATATTTCTTGTTAGGGATGGTGGCAAGATTCAACATCTGAATCTTCTCTGCCTTTTTTTCTGCATGCTTCTAATCATGTAAGGTGAAGACGCCACATCGTAAGGGAAATATAGGCCATATCTATTTCTTTGAATCCCTAAGGATTTTGTATGTACCTTCCACTGTTATCTGATAAGCCAATTCCCAAGCTAACAATTTTTTGGGAACATATAGGGGAAGAACATGGGGTTTAGTGAGACTACCAAAAAGCCTCACATACGTGAATTTCTCCTCATCGAACCAATTGCCTACTGCTGTCAAGTCAATTTCTTTTTCCTGGGATATCTTGGGGGCAAGCTTATTGAATATAGAATAATATACAGGTAAAATAAAACCATTGTAGGTTCTATACAGGTGATTTTTGTAGTGTGCCTTCCATAATTGCTTATGGTAAATATGGATTGGATTCGGATCTTGTGGAGTCCACCTCCATCAGAGTATTGGGTATTCAGAATTAAAGAAAATAGTATCCATAATATATGCACTGTAATAGAAAGGGGGAATGATCTGGGAAGCTTTAGATGCATTCCTTCTGTAATCTAATATCTCAGTGGCTAGTCTATCAAACAAAATATTTGCCAAATCCATAACATAGCCATTGATTGCAGCTTCCATTAGGGGGACCATCTCTATAGTGAATTTGGTAGAATCATGTTGTCCACACAGTCTACACATCATAGCACTAGCATAGCAATAAGGGAAATCTGTTAGACCCCTATACTACTAGTGTAACCCCTTATTGTTATTAGTATAACCCACTTATTATATTGATTTACCCTTGTAGTGCCCATATTGTTACTATTATGCCACATAGAAGCCCACCATTGTTACTGTTGTGCCCTACAATATTATTGTTATGTAGGCTTTGATTGTATTGGGACCACTTAGACTCCTATATATAGAAAGGAGGTATTTTCATTTGTATCATCGAAGAATTGTTCATTTATGTAATGTAAAGGAGGTTGCCCCCTCGAAGAGGCTGAATTCTAAGGCGTGGATCTCTCTTTTCTATCTTTTTGTGAGCTGGTTTCATAACATTTGGTATCAGAGCTTTGGATTCTAGGGTTTCGCTGCTCCAAAAAGGTCATCATGGCATTTTCGCTATAACGTTTTTTCTGTGACGTTTCAGAAGTCACAAAAAAAACCCATTTGAGAAGAAATCACGCTAAACCGTGGGTCCGAATTTCATAGCTTTTCGCGTGATATTTTCGGAGATATGATCTGAGGAAGTTGGTCTTTTTGCAGACTCCTGAATTACACTCAAAACAGGTCACCTGGGGAAAATCATCATAACTTGCTTTCTGAGCATCGGATTAAAATTTCGTAAGAAGGTACAGAAAGAGGACAGACTCTAGTTTCTGTTTATATATTTTTCAGAGTTAAAGGTTGAAACAGTGACACGTGGCACTTCATACAAGTTCGCTCTACTGAACTAGTCTATAATCAGGTCACTGCGGGAGATTGTGCATAACGTTTTCTTGGAGAATCCAATTTGGATCAGACTTGTGGCATTGGAAAGAGGACACAGAGGGCTACTACAGGTCACAAATTCAGAACTTAAATATCCGAAAGTACAGAGTTACAGTCGTTGCAAGGTAGAGCTCCTAAAATCAAGAAAAAGCAAGATGAGGAAGTTTGATGGCAAGGATCCGGTAAATTGGATACTTCAGATGGAGCAATATTTTGATATACATGGTGTACAACTGTTACAAAAGGTATGTATTTCATCTTCATATTTAGAACCAGATCAATTTTTATGGTACAAATGGCTTTGTTCTCGTAAAAAACTTGTTACGTGGTCAATTTTCACGGAGGAAATGATAGCACATTATGAGGATATAAAGAGCAACACCTTCTTTAGAGAAACACCACAACAATTGGAAAGAGTAGAAGGGCTTTGTGACATAATGGAAAGCAAAATTATGGAAACTAGGAAGCATACCCCTCACAACTATAAAGATGGAAGTGTTGTTTCTCCCAGCCTTCCACAACCTACAAGGGTTACACCACAACAATTGGAAGAAAAAAGAGAAAAAGGGCTTTGTTACAATTGTGATAGCAAATGCACTAAAGGCCATAGGTGTGCTGAGAAGAAATTATTTTACATAGAATATGAAGAGGAGGAAGAAAAGGATCAAGAAACATCAAAAGAAGAGGATATACGTCAGGACACCACCCCAGAGAAAGAAGAAATGAATCAAACCATATCTTGTAAAGCATTGGCAAGAATTACCACTCCTCAAACTCTCAATATAGAAGGACATATCAAGAAGAAAAAGGTGCAAGAAGTGAAAGATCACATCGAGAAAGAAGAAATGAATCCAACCATATCTTGTAATTCAATGAATGAAATTACCACTCCTCAAACTATTAAGATAGAAGGACACATCAAGAAGAAAAATGTTCAAGAAGTGAAAGATCACATCGAGCATCAAGAAATGAATCCGACCATATCTTGTAAAGGACTGGAAGAAATTACCACTCCTCAAAAGGTAGAAGGACATATCAAAAAGAAAAAGGTTCAAGTAGAGAAAGATCATATCGAGCATCAACAGCAAGTTCTCCAACTTTTAAAGGATAACGCCACTTCGGTGCAAAATCAAATGAAACAACAGGTAGATCAACATCATAGTGAAAAATGTTTTGATGTGAGTGATTGGTTATTTTTACTGCTACATCTCAAGCAATCTATTTATGAGAAGGAAATGTTGGCAATACTACATGCACTTAAAAAATGGCGACCTTACCGAATGGGAAGACGCTTCAAGGATGAGGATGTGGAAGCATTGTTTTGTGCTATTTATATTATCCAACCAAATTGGATAAACGAAGCAACGGATGAATGGAAGAAGAACGAAGAAGTATGGCCACTTATTCAAAAGTTGCAAAAGATCCTGATTCAAGCAATATTGCCAGAAATTAAAGAGGAAGGAAAAATCATATTGGAACCTGGAGCAGTCACAGAAACAAGAACCCGACAGCTACGAAATCGATCAATTTCAGAGTATCTCATCAAGTGGAAGAACTTACCTGCTGAATATTCCACATGGGAGGATAAGAATTTTATATAGAAGCATCAAGAACTACTCAAGCGTTGAGGACAACGTTTTTTGAAGGAGAGCGGCATGTTAGGCCCCTATACTACTAGTGTAACCCCTTATTGTTATTAGTATAACCCACTTATTATATTGATGTACCCTTGTAGTGCCCATATTGTTACTATTATGCCACATAGAAGCCCACCATTGTTACTGTTGTGCCCTACAATATTATTGTTATGTAGGCTTTGATTGTATTGGGACCACTTAGACTCCTATATATAGAAAGGAGGTATTTTCATTTGTATCATCGAAGAATTGTTCATTTATGTAATGTAAAGGAGGTTGCCCCCTCGAAGAGGCCGAATTCTAAGGCGTGGATCTCTCTTTTCTATCTTTTTGTGAGCTGGTTTCATAACAAAATCTAATGAGTCAACAGAGTACTTACTCGATGACTCATGCTTGTGTTTCTCTAGGAAATATCTCCATTGTTTGATCGGGTCTGACTCCGAGTCATTTTCCTTTGCAAATGCTTCTAGGAATGCCTTATTGTATCACTTCTCTGGTGGCGACAGATGATACATTTGCCTGAGATCTTCAGGCTTGAATGAGCCAAATATCCTCCCATTAACTGCACAAAATGTTCTGTCCGTAGTTGGTATTTTTTGAACCACCACTCTTACTACATCAGTGTATGGCAGGATTTTAGGTCGCGTTTCTATCCTGTGAAGATAAGAAGAAGCCAACTCCTTGAGTGTTCCCTCTGACTTGTTGGTTGAATCAGCAGTGGCTTCCTCTTCTAGTTCTTCGGGCTCCTCTGCTTCTATCAGATTATAAATTCTCTCCCAGCTAGTATTTCCCAGACCAAGACATGTCGTATCTGAGATTAATCCTTTCTTGCTCGGTGTTAGATCTTTGGCTGCAGGAGTTGTTGTGGATTTCTTTGATTTCTTCCCCATTTTCTCTGATTTTTTGGATTCGAAGAGACTCTGCACAAACAGTTGCAAACTATAACACAGAGATAGTGATGCCGCGAGCCAATATGAAAATGAATAGAATTACATTGATTGGCATACGATAAATGAAATACAATTAAGAATTACTATGGATGAAATATTTTAAAGGATCTATCCCTAACTGTAATATTAAATAGCCGTTCGAACTGCCAATCATGGTAAATAATACCATAAATGCCCATCTCGTCGATTGTATACCAAATGATTATTTCAAGCGTGCTTCGGATTTCCTTGATTGACGATCAGCAATAAATCACAAATCGCAATTGGGAATGTTAAAGGGAAGGGCTTTAGTACTTGCAATGAATATTTATGATTGTTGAAAGGTAATATTATAATATAATGGAGTGGGGGATTATGCATGCAAACCGTTTTTCCATGTATATTTACCTTTTGAGATGCGCACCCAATTAATTGATTATAGTCAGGATTTGGCTTAAGCTTTTAACCTTTAGTCATACGACTCCGCCGATTACTGATTGCAATTTACCTTATCACATCGGGAGATTTGATGAGGCCTTTACGTATGTTCCTTTATCAACGAATATCTCTGACTACCGATTGCGATATCGGATCGGAAGATATGATGAGCCCTTGTGCATGTACCCTTGGCATTTGATTTCCCAGATTGCCGATTATAATTTCCTTTTCAGATCAAAGAATTGAATGGGGATTTGTTTTTGTGTATGTCCCTTTGTCATTGCAATACGTGATCTCCGATCGCTTTATCATAATGTAGAATGATTTTATAATTTTTTAAAGGAACACTTTGTTTTTTATCAAAAGGCTTTATAAAATTATTTATTTATATCGGGCCTTTTAGTAAATATTTTTCTTATTATGAGGTTAATACCAGTTTTATTCATTAACTCACCAATCTAACTAAGTTTATTAAAAATGGACCCATTTCATAATAATAATTTTGTGTAAAGGTTTTATAGAAATGGGGGGTTGTTGTTTAGCACAACACATACTTACCCTCAAGACGATCATGCATCTGACAGAGTTTACATGTGGTCTTGATATTTTCCATTACTTGGTTCCTTGGTCCTTATCCTCAACTCCTTGGAAGCAGTTCCATCATGTCATCTTTCACTGTAGTGCTGGGTCCCTATAATACTAGTGATTACCCCATTACTATTGTAGTTATACCCCTTATTTATATTGTTGTGTCCCTATTACCCCCATATTGTTATTTATGTGCCCCATAGAATCCCTCTATTGCTATTTTTGTGGCTTTATATTATTATTGTTAGGTCGGCTGGATTATATTGTGACTCCTTAGACTCCTATATATAGAAAGGAGGTTTTGTCATTTGAATCATCGAAGAAATATTCATTTATGTAATGTAAAGGAGGTTGCCCCCTCGAAGAGGCTGAATTCTAAGGCATTGATCTATCTTTTCTATCTTTTCTTGAGCTGTTTCAAAACATTTGGTATCAGAGCTTTGGATTCTAGGGTTTCGCTGCTCCAAACAGGTCATCGTGGCATTTTCGCTATAACTTTTCTTCTGTGATGTTTCAGAAGTCGCAAAAAAAACCCATTTGAGAAGTTTAACCTTGGTTCTGAATTTCAGAGCTTTTCGTGCGATATTTGCGGAGATATGATCTGAGAAAGTTGGTCTTTTTGCAGACTCCTAAATTACATTCAAAATAGGTGACTTGGGGAAAATCGTCATAACTTTCTCTCTGGGGATCGGATTGAAATTTCGTAAGAAGATAAAGAAAGAGGATGGGATGTAGTTTCTTGCATGCATTTTTCAGATCCATAGGTTGAAACAGTGACTCGTGGCACGTCGTACAAGTTTTCTCTACTGAACTAGTCTATAATCAAGTCACTGTGGGAGATTTCGCATAACTCTTCCTTGGAGAAACCAATTCTGGTCAGACTTGTGGCATTGGAAAGAGGATGTAGAAGGCTACTATAGGATGCAATTTCAGAATTGGATGATCCGAAATTACAGAGATAAATTAGATTCAATATCAGGCTTCTACAAAGTGAAAAAACGTGTGTAGTTTTTTTTTAATTTTTGCATAAGCTTGGTTTGAAGGAATTCAAAGGGCATAGTAAAGCATTATTATTGGTAATTGATGCCCCGAGGAAAGAAAATGAAAACACCTAGTAAGGAACCTGAAAGCTCTAGCATGACTCATGAAGAAGAGGAAGAAATGCTACATGATATATCAAAATTACAAGAACAAGTGCAACAAATGTCACGCTCACAAAAGCTAACAGAAGCTAAGATAAATGGCGTGGAATCTAAGATAAATGGCGTTGAATCTAAGATAAAGGGCATGGAAGCTAAGATGGATGATTTGAAGATAGATTTGAAGACGGACATGGCAGATTTGAAGACAGATTTGACAAATTTTCTACAAGAAATACATACTAATGGTGAAAAGGTTGTAAAGGAAACTCATGATGTGAACCAAAGAAATGTTAATCATGATTCCATAGACTCTAATGTTGGATCGAAGACCCACCATATTCCAAAAATCGATATGAGGAAGTTTGATGGCAAGGATCCCGCCACATGGATATTACAGATGGAGCAGTTCTTCGACCTCAATAATGTGCAAAACACACAAAAGGTACGTATGGCAACTGTATATTTGGAACCAAATCAGTTTGTATGGTATCAATGGCTTTTTTCTCGTAAACAATTTATCACTTGGGCAATTTTTACGAAATAATTGTTAGCAAATTATGAGGATACAAAAAGCAACACTTTTTTTAGCCAATTGATAAGTCTCAAACAAAAGGGTTCAATAATGAAGCACATTGAGGAGTTCCAAAAATTGAACATAAGGGTAAAAGATATTCCAGAGGAGCATAGGGTTGATGTGTTCATAGGGTCTTTAAAGGATAATATCCAGCATGATGTTCGCCTTTGGGAACCTGATTCATTAGAGAAGGCATTCAGGTTAGCAAGAAAAAAGGAAAGCAAAATTATGGCAACCAGGAAGCATACCACTCACAACTATAAAGACGGAAGTGTTCTTGCCCCTAGTCTTCCACAACCTATAAGGTTGACACCACAAAAATTGGAAGAAAAAAGAGAAAAAGGGCTTTGTTACGGTCGTGATAGCGAATACACTAAAGGTCATAAGTGTGCTGAGAAGAAATTATTCTACATAGATTGTGAAGAGGAAGAAGAAAAGGAGCAAGAAAGGTCAAAAGAAGAGGATATACTCCAGGAACAAAGCCTAGATGAAGAACAAATAAATCCAACCATATCTTGTAATGCATTGGTGGGAATTACCACTCCTCAAACCATCAAGATAGAAGGACAAATCAAGAAGAAAAAGGTAATAGTGTTGATTGATCCAGGAAGCACCCACAATTTTATTCATTGTAGGGTAGCAAAAGAAATGAATTGCTTCCTATATCTAGCACCAGAGTGTCAAGTGATGATTGCAAATGAAGGAACAATAAATTACTCTAGAAAGTGCCATAATATCAAGCTATCCATGCGAGAATATGTATTGACTAGCCCAATGCTTTCCATTCCAATGGGAGGTGTTGATGTTGTACTAGGAGTCCAATGGCTACAATCCTTAGGTACAATAGCTTTTAATTTTCAAGAACTTTTCATCAAATTTTCTACGGAAGGAAAGGAAGTTGAATTAAGGGGTATTGCAGGGAAACCAGGAAAGATAATCAGCTCTAATGGTATGACAAAGCTTCTAAAAAAGGAGCAAAGAGGTGTAATTGCACAATTATGTTCGCTAGATGTTTCCACATCGGAATCATCTATTTCTCCAGATCTCCAAAAAGTCCTAGACAACCATTCCAAGGTATTTGAGACTCCCAAAGGTCTCCCACCTATGCGTGATCATGATCATGCTATTCATCTGATTCTAGGAAGTGTTCCTCCAAACATCAGGCCGTACAGATATCCCTATGTCCAAAAAAGTGAAATTGAATGTATGGTTGCAGAAATGCTAGAGGCTGGTATAATTCAACCGAGTCAAAGTTCTTTCTCTGCTCCAGTAGTATTGGTGCACAAGAAGGATGGATCATGGCGCATGTGTCCGGATTATAGGGAGCTCAACAAGCTCAGTATTAAAGATAAGTTCCCCATTCCTGTCATTGATGAATTACTGGATGAATTGCATGGATAAATTTACTTCACCAAGTTGGATCTTCATTCGAGATATCATCAAATTAGAATGAAGATTGAAGACATTCTGAAAATGGAATTTAGAACTCATGAGGGTCATTATGAATTTTTGGTCATGCCTTTTGGCCTTACCAATGCACCTTCAACATTTCAAGGTTTGATGAATTCAATTTTCAAACCATTCCTTAGAAAATTTGTTTTAGTATTTTTTGATGATATACTAATCTACAACAAGTCTTGGAAGGATCATGTTGAACATGTTGACAGGGTGCTACAACTATTGGAGGAGAAACAATTATATGCAAAAAGATCCAAATGTTTCTTTGGAGTCTAGGAGGTGGAATATTTGGGTCATATTGTATCTCATGAAGGAGTTAAGGTAGACCCTAGCAAAATTAAAGCCATTAAGGAATGGAAAATCCCCACATCCATAAAGAATCTACGAGGATTTCTTGGGTTGACAGGGTATTATCACAAGTTTGTTAAGAATTATGGGAGAATAGGAGCACCTCTAACAACATTATTGAAGAAAGATGCATTTTCATGGACTCCGGAAGCAACAAAGGCCTTTGAACATCTTAAAGAGGCAATGTGCCAAGCATAGGTCTTAGCTACATCGGACTTCTCAAAAACCTTTATTGTGGAATGTGATGCTTCAGGAAATGAAACTGGTGTTGTTCTAATGCAAGATGAAAGACCCATTGCTTTTGAAAGTCATCCAATCAAGGGAAATTTTTTAAGAAAAGCTATATATGAGAGGGAAATGTTGGCAATACTCCAAGCCCTTAAGAAATGGCGACCCTACCTAATGGGAAGTGGCGACCCTACCTAATGGGAAGACACTTCAAGGTAAAAACGGATCATGATAGCCTTAAATACTTTTTAGAACAAATATTATCCTCTGAAAAGCAACAAAAGTGGGTCACAAAGATGTTGGGTTATGACTTTGAAATCATCTAAAAAAAAGGGAAGCAAAATGTGGTGGCAGATGCACTCTCAAGAAAGGATGAGGATGTGGAAGCATTGTTGTGCGCCATTTCTATTATCCAACCAGATTGGATAAACGAAGCAAGGGAGGAATGGAAGAATGATGAAGAAGAGTGGGTACTTATTCGAAAGCTACAACAATATTCCAGTACATCTAATACATTTAGCTGGAAAAATGATTCGTTATGGTACAAAGATCGCTTATACCTCTATAAGAATTCCCAGCTAAAACAAAAATTCTTATGGAATTGCACACTTCTCCCTTAGGAGGGCACTCAGGATTTTTAAAAACTTACCACATCATTAAGAAGGAATTTTTTTGAGATGGCCTTAAATCAGATATTCAAAAGTTTGTGGTGGAATGTTTGGTTTGCCAACAAAATAAAGTTGAAACAATTAAGACGCCGGGTCTATTACAACATTTATCCATTCCAAGCCAACGTTGGGGGGAGGTTTCAATGGATTTTATCACAGGTTTACCCAAGTCTGAGGGAAAGAGTGTCATCATGGTGGTAGTTGACAGACTTACCAAGTATGCACACTTTTGTGCATTATCACATCCATTTAAAGACAGTACAGTTTCTATTGCATTTATGGAAACAATTCAAAAGCTACATGGAAACCCAAAGATTATTGTAAGCGACAGAGATCCCATTTTCACTGGAAATTTTTGGACAGAATTATTTTCTTGTCCTAGTACTCAGTTAGCTCATAGCTCATCTTATCATCCTCAATCTGATGGGCAAACTCAGATAGTAAACAAATGTTTGGAAGGATATCTTCGTTTCTTTGTATCTGATAAACAGACACAATGGGTCAAATGGTTGCCTCTGGTTGAATGGTGGTATAACACTTCCTTCCATACAGCAACAAAAATGACCCGATTTATGGCACTTTATGGGTATCAACCACCATCCATCACATCATATTTAAGAGAAAAATCTAAAGTTTAGGCAGTGGAACATCACATCGAACATCAACAACAAGTCCTCCAACTCTTAAAGGATAACCTTGTGTTGGCACAAAATAGAATGAGACAACAGGCAGATCAACATCGCAGTGAAAGAAGTTTTGATGTAGGTGATTGGGTATTCCTACAGCTACAACCATATAAGAAAATGTCCCTAAAGCAAGCTAAGAAGGATAATAAATTATCACCAAAGTATTATGGTCCCTACAATGTGTTGCAAAATATTGGTACTATGGCATACAAATTGGAGCTTCCTGCAGCTTCTCGATTGCATCCAGTTTTACATGTTTCATGTTTAAAGAAGGTTATAGGAGACAAGCTCCCAGTTCAAACAATATTGCCAGAACTTGACGAGGAAGGAAAAATTATAATGGAACCGGAAGCAGTCACAGAAACAAGAACTCGATAGCTACGAAATCGATCAATTTCAGAGTATCTTATCAAGTGGAAGAACTTATCTGTTGAAGATTTCACATGGGAGGATGAGAATTTTATGCAGAAGTATCCAGAACTACTCAAGCGTTGAGGACAACACTTTTTTGAAGGAGAGGGACATGTTGGGTCCCTATAATACTAGTGATTACCCCATTACTATTGTAGTATACCCCTTATTTATATTGTTGGGCCCCTATTACCCCCATATTGTTATTTTTGTGCCCCATAGAATCCCTCTATTGTTATTTTTGTGGATTTAATTATTATTGTTAGGTCGTCTGGATTATATTATGACTCCTTAGACTCCTATATATAGAAAGGGGGTTTTGTCATTTGAATCATCGAAGAATTGTTCATTTATGTAATGTAAAGGAGGTTGCCCCCTCGAAGAGGCTGAATTCTAAGGTATTCATATATCTTTTCTATCTTTTCTTGAGCTGGTTTCATAACATGTAGTCACTAAGAGGTAGATCTGCGCAATTACAGCGGACAGTGACTGCTGCCAAAATGAGGCCCTAGGATGCCTGTCTGCACAGTTTCTACGTGTAAGATAGATAGGTCAAATTGGATAACATTGCGTAGTTTTGAGGCACATGACACTGTTGTGGGATGCGGGTCCTAGGAGGACACCTCTACGTAATTTCTGAGTGTAGTGTAGTTGGACTTCTCTATGCATTTTTGGAGTGCAGTGTTGGCTGGGGTCTCTGCAAGCTGCAGGGTTTCAGTAGGCAAGGGAGGTTGGTGTCTCTACTGGCTACAGGGTTTCAGAAGGAAATGGAGGTTGGTGTCTCTGCATAACGCGGTGTTTCAATAGGCAAGGGAGGAAGATCGATGGTTGCAAAAGCAAAGTGCACATTTCTGGGAAGTTGGATGAGGCTAGGTTGCTCAAAAAGATGTCTAAGTGTGAGATCAGTGAAACATATGTAAACATTGATAGGACTTGATTTTGATCGGACAAAAACACTTAGTGACATAAACATAGACCATCCAGAATACATAAGACATACTTTTCTTGATGCAACAATCTTCGTGACAAAAGTGCATGAAGTGAGTGTGAAACATGTCTATATGATCACAACCACTCAAGCACACATTGTTTCCCTTTAAGCAAAACAACATTCCCTTTGCATGAAAAACAACAATCCCTATGCCCAAAAATGACACATGCTGCATAAATATGAGAACACAGACAACTCTTAGGATCAACGAGGGGGGCTTGAAATCATCAACTTACCAATTAGTGACCAAGGGTGATCGATCACAGGATCCAAGGTAGGCTCCAAAATTTGCACGTGAGAAAAAGTTTTGGAGGGTGGTTGTATTCGCTACAACAATTTTTAAAGGAAAAATTATGCAAAATTGATATATATATATATATATATATATATATAGCTTACTATTATTATTATTAAATAATTAAAACATACTCTAATATTAAGAAATTATATATTTTTTGTACTTTTAATTTTTAAATAAATTTTAATTGATCTCATATTAATACCCTTTCACCTTCTTTAGCTTTTGCAAGTGTCATTTTGACCTCTTCTTACTGTCCCAAGTATCGCTTTTGATTATGTCCTCTTCTATATGTTCGGACCTTTGTGCAGCACTGGAGGTGGCTATATAACATTATTTTGCATTAGATGATCATATACATCATAAGAATGTGTGTTATACACATTCCTATAAGTTAGGATGCTTTATGGTTGTAGTCGATGCTTTTGTCGCAACTTGTGTTTTAAGCATTGTAATGCTACATTTCAACTATCACACTTAGAAATAAGTGTTTCTTTGCTTTCGTTTGAAGGTGTAGTTGTTGGTTGTGAGTGGTTTGAATTTCCTTGGTTTTTATTGATGAAATTAATGTGTGTTATTTATGTTTGAGCCTCATTTGAATGTTTTTCCCTTTCTTACTCTACTCGTCCCACACGTTGCCATTTTGGAGCTCTTCTTCATCCTCTTATTAGGTGCAAGTTATGAAAGCATTAATATTTCACTAGGTGATGAGAATTTCCTATGCATGAACCTCATTGATGAAATCATACCTTCAGGACCTAGGACCATGACCTAAGACCAAGTAAGTTTGTTTTATTCCGTGAACAAACATGTATAAACTAAGACTCTTAATCAATGCCATGATGTCAACTCTAGGTCCACATGTTTAATATTTAGGATGTTCCATCTACATGTCACACATGGAGGGCATTCATTCTATGTTAAGAGCCACAAAGGGAAATTTCAGATAGGCCTCTCTTACCATATGTTCTTAGTAATTACCCTAGCATTAAAAATGACTTAGTGCTGAAGGAGTAGAGAAGGATATGTGATTGAACTAATTTCATACACAATTTTCAAGTAAATGTTCTCTATATGCATAACTTTCATATGTGCATAATTTTTGTGTATGCACAAATTTTGTATTCACAACTTCAAAATATGCACGATTTTCATTATGCACAACCTCTCTATACACAACTTCCATATATGTGCATATATTGAAGTTGCACATATACAAAAGTTGTGCATATATGGAAGATATGTGATACAAAATATGCATATATATAAAAGTTGTGCAACTTATGTATATGAACATATTCTGTATACGTGCATATCTTCCATATATTTATAACTTTCATATATGCACATATCTTCTGTGTATGTGCAACTTTCGTATATGTTCATATCTTTCGTATATTTGCATATATGTGCACAACATCAACCTCCATATATACGCATTTTTTGTATATGTGCATATATTTTGTATCTACGCAAATTTCGTATACGCGCATATCATATGTATAAGAACATCTTTCATCTGCACATATCTTCTGTATATGTGCATATATGGAAGTTACGCATATACAATAGATGCACATAAACAAAAGACATGCACACATAAGGAAGTTAAACATATACAAAAGAGATGTGAATACACAGAAGTCACACATATACGGTTGATACACATATATAAAAGCTACATATATATGGAAGATATGCACATATACAAAAGTTGTGCATATATAGAAGATGTGCGCATATACGAAAGTTATGCATATATGGAGGTTGTCTTATATGCATATTACAGAAGTTGCATAATGCTTCTGTATATGAAAAACTTACGTATATGTGCATATGCCGAAATTGCACATATATGAAAGCTATGTGCATATACAAAATTTTCACATATATAGAAGATATGTGCATATCGAGAGGTTGTGCATATACAAAATATATGTGGATATGTGGAAGTTGTGTAGAAATTCAACCTTTGTATAGGTGTAACTTTCATATATGCACATACCTTCCTTATATGTGCATATATAAAAGTTGCACATATACAAAAATTATGCATATATGAAAATTATGGATATATGGACGTTGCATATATACATTGGCTAAAGTTGCACATAAATTATGTATATGCACATATTCTATATATGGGCATCTTCTGTATATGTGCATTTACTGTACATGCACAACTTCCATACATGCATATATGGAAGCTACGCATAGACATAAGATGTGCACAACTTCAACCTTTGTATATACACAACCTCTATATATGCGTAACTTCTGTATATGCACAACCTCTGTATATTCACTTGCTCCGTATATGCACTTGCATATATGCACACATATAAAATTTGTGCATATAAAAAAGGTATGCGCATATATGGAAGTTGTGCATATATGGAAGATATGTGATACAAAAGATGTGCACATATTTCATATATGCACATATCTTCCACATATGTGCATTTGTTCTATAAATGTGCATATTTGAAAGTTGTGCATATACAATAGATGTGCATATACGAAAATTGTGCATATCTGGAGACTATCGTATATGCAAGTTATGGAATTTGCACACAACTTCTATATATGTGCAACTTTTGTGTATGTGTATACACAGAAATTGCACATATACGGAAGATATGTGCATATACAAAATATATTCACATATGCAGAAGTTGTGCATATACGAAAGATATGTGCATTTTCCATATATGCACAACTTTCATATATGTGCATATATTTTGTTTGTTGGACTTGCAAAAGGTGTAAAATGAGTATTATAAAAATAGGATTTGTAAATTCTACAATATTTGAAGTCTTGGATGTGAAAACCTAGGGTTTGTAGATAAATCCTTAGATTTGATGTTTCTGCTGAGAGAAGAAACCTTAGTTCATGCAAATAAGGAATGACATCATGTTGATGATGAGGACAAGATTAATAAATTTACAATATGGATGCAAGAAGGTCAAGATCAAGAGGGATGTGTAATGACAAGAATTGTCCTTGAGAAAGGCCTAGTAAATAAGTCTAGAGGGTAGGATTTTATCAATGAGGTTCATGCATAGGCAATGCTGATCACCTGGTGAAATATTAATGATTTCATAACTTGCACCTAACAGGAGGATGAAAAAGAGCTCCAAAATGGCTAAGTGTGGGATCAATAGAGTAAAAGAGTGGAAAGCATTAAAAGGAGACTCAAACGTAGATCACACACATGAATTTCATCAATACAAAAAAGGGGAATGCATAAGACTCAGAATCAGCAATCACACCTTGAAATGACAACAAAGAAACACTTATTTCTGAGTGCGATAGTTGAAATGTAGCATTGCGACACTTAAAACACAAATCGCAACACAAGCATCGACTACGACTAGAAAGTGCGCTAAGCTATAGGAATTTGTATGACACATATTCTTATGATATGTAGGATCACCTAGTGTGTAAGAATATGCTAGAGCTGCCTCTAGTAACGTGTGAAGGTGCGACACATATAGGAGTGGACATAATAAGAAATGACACTTGGGACAGTAAGAAAAAGTGAAAATGACACTTGGAAAAGCTAAAGAAGGTGAAAGGGTATTAATATGAGATCAATTAAAATTTATTTAAAAATTTAAAGTAAAAAATGTATATAATTTGTTAATATTAGAGTAAGTTTTTATTATTTAATAATAGTAATAGTAAGCTAAAAATATATGTTTAGAAATATATATAAAATATAATTTTAATTTTAATTTTTTATACTTTTTCCTTTAACAATATTAAGAATTAATGTTATATTAAAAATATTTCTTCTACACTATTTTATTCTAGTTAAAAAAAATATAAATATTTTAATAAAAAAAATTGTAAGCAAGTGAGAAACTTTATATTAGCAAAAATATATTACATAGAAAAAAATCATAGAGTCATTGTGAGGCTTGGAGTCAAGACCAAAATGACTAGATCTAGATGTGGCCCATATAGTTTTGATGGCCCCTCAAAGATAATAGAGGTCTTACAAATGTGTTGAGATTCCTATAGGAGTGGCCATCAAAACTAGAGCCATGTTGTGAGCTAAAGAGGAACAAAAATAAATAAAACTAAATGGAAAACCTATTCAAGTTGATTACTTTCCCTTAGAGCCACATGGAACTTGTTGTGCTTTTCTGATTACTCATTTGTTGATGCTTGCATTGCTTGGAGAATCAGACATCTACCTTTTCCTCAACAATGAGGCATCCATAAGAAATTATGTCTTGTTGAGAGGGATTTTCAGTGGAAATATGAGTGTCGTTGGTGGGGGCCTACTTGAATTTTCACATCTTTTCTTTAGGATTATGGCTTGGAGAAAATTTGACCATAATTCCCATGTCTTGCACTTTTCCTATTGGGAGATTGGGGAGAGGAGGGGAATGAGGTTGGTGGGTAGAATTTCTATCCTTTGAACATTCCAAGGAACTAGAGGATGTTAAGGATACAAGAGTAGGCAGGAATTCTATACCAATAGATCTAGAGAGATTGTCTAATGTGAGATGAGTTCTACTGAGTTGACAATTTTTTGTGCCATCCTCCTTTCAACACCTTCTCTAGCTAACTCCATAGTCTCGAGATTTCATGCCAACTCGTTCCAAAAAACCTAGTTTCCTTCACCGAAAATTCTTCATTCCTCGCCCTCCAAGGAAGCCACCCTGCAATGGATATGGACATGAAAATCTAATTTGAATAACTCTATGGCATCGTCAATCAAGGGAATGTGAGGTGAATTCCCAAGAAATTTGACCCCACCCCCTCGTCTTGCTCTTCCTATCTCTCTTTCCATGTTGGTAGACTGAGAATCGATGAACCTCGTGCAGTGATTTTTGGAAACAATGACAAGGAGAGCGAAAGAGTGTTTGTGCCTATCAACTGCTAATATTTGCACGAAGGAATGTAGGGGAGAATAAAAGGTTGGGACATGAGTAGGTACATAAGCATTAACTGACACATTAAATAAGTTTGTGAGGTAGATCACAAAGTAGATGATGAAGGAATGAGCTAGACAATTTATAATAACTCATGCATATATCACCTAGAGAGAGACATGGTTGTACTTGGAGGCCCCAATCATTTTAGGAATGAATTTTGTCCTGCCCATTCTTACGGGGATCCACCATCAAGAAAACACCTAGATCCGAGAGAATTAATTTTTAATATTATATTTTTTGATAATTTTATTTCAACATAAAATTAATATATGTTAAATTCATAACTTGTTAGTTAATTTTTTTTTTTAATTCATATCAAAAAATCCATACCTTACCTACATATTATTGGACTGAACTAGATGTAAAATCAAGCAAGAATCATATACAAAATGTTGAAACAAATGGAAAACAAAAAATTTACTTAAAATTATTTGTTAGTGAATCATTTCAAAACATATTAACATATTTCTTGCATTTCAAAATTTTATATATGATGGATATTTATTCAATAATACTAAATCAACTATTTAACAAACGTGTTATTTAACTCCTAGTGTGGGTGCTCATAAATGGGAGCACAACCAGTGATTAAGTGAGGTAATAGTTGAGGAAGGTGGGGATATATGATCAACCTACATGGAAATTATATATGAAGATGGTTCATGTACATGTAGTAAGGTTTATTTTTGCACTATGTTTTGTCTTAATGATGTGTTTGATGGTCTCTCCCATCAAGAATGATCATTATTCAAGAAAGAGACATAGCATATCCCTCATGGCAAGGAAAAGGGTGTGAGTATGGATACTTTACATTATACAAAGGATTTTGGTTAGGAAACTATTTGTATTTAGACACAATTTCTCTTTGAGCACTCACCTTTCCTAGGTTTTCTGTTCTTAGAGAATTTTAAATTCTTTGAAAACAAATATTTTCCTAGCAGGGGGAATATTTTTTGCATTGGGAGCTTGCATTACAGTGTTTGGTCCCATGGAATTTTGATGTTTCTAGTGCTCACTAAGGAGGTTTGTGTTCCCTTGTGGGATTTGGTTACAATATCAATTTTTGGTGACCAACAATAGGATTTAGGTGGAAAATTGGTCAAATAATTCCCTTATTCTACACTCAAGTCCAACTCATAGGGGATCATGTGGTGCACATTATTATTTCAAGTCTATTACTAGTAACTTTATTTTTCTAGAGGTCTAATCCTTTTCTAGCATATAGACCTATTATTGACACTTTATGCCTTTGTTACAATGCTTAGGTTTGTTGTTGTATCATATTTCATTGACCATTTTCCACAAGGTGTGGGACCTCTGGTAGTATTCGACTTTTAGTTTGATTTCAAAAGGGAAGGTGTGGGTTTTACTCCATTTTTGGTAGAATTTCTCACCATATTTTCCTTTTGGATTGCAGTTCAAGGGCGTCCTTAGTTCTCTATCTTGAATTGAGTTATTCTCTAGGTGTCATTGTGGTTCTAGTTTGTTTCTCCCTATAGTGATACTACCTTAGTCTTGTTAGGTTTCAGTCTAACTAGCTCTTCCATATTTCATGTCACTATGCCACTTACTATTGGTTTGGAGGGTCACTTTGTGAGGAGGTCTAAGCACCGTCCAAGTTCAATGGCACAATATATAGTTGAATGTTCTATAGCAATATTTGTGCAATCCACCCCCTTGATGTGAGAAGAGAAATTCAAAATTCAGAAAGAGAGGCAAGCATAGAAAGATTATTGATATTAGATGCTCAAGCCAAGAAAAATGTAGGAAGTTGGGTTTTAGAAACACCAAAACCTAGGAAATGAATTATATGCATACTATTGACTTATATCAATAGCTAAAAACAATAATAGAAAATGTGTTGGATGACTACTCATAAACCTACGAGGAAATTTTCATATGCATTAAAGAAATGCAAAAGAAGATGAAGAAGCTCAATCATAAGTTATCAATATTTTATTTTTCATTGTTGAAGTTAACATTGAAATATTGACATTAGTAACATAGATATACGCATGTTATAAACAATTACAAAGACATTAATTTTGGACTTTATGCCAAGTCAATTTGGTAGATCGATGTCAATTATGAGATAATCATCTAATGTAGTATATTTTTAATTATTTTTTAAAAGTTAGGGCTAACGTCAATATAACGAAGTTAGTAATATAAATATATATCTACATTATTGATGTGATTAATCTAGAATAAGAACATATTTGTGGTTTGAATGTACGGGTTATGCATAAATATATCTACATTATTGTTCTAAAAATATTTAGAATAATCCTATATTTATGGATTGAATGTATGGGTTAATATTGGTACATAATGCAAGTCAAAATTGTAATTTTTATGAAGTTGAAAGATTGAAAAATACAAACTTGCATATATTTATTTTAACTTTCTATTTATCAAGTGTAAGGTGAGATCAAATTATTTGAGGTGCAAATATTTTTTCAAGTTTAGCATTTTAAAACATGTTTAAATCTCTAAAAATTTGATCCTTTTTGGATCCTTGATAAATCTCGAATTAAGATAGATCTATGAGGGTCTCTTATATATAAGTGAACTTCATAGTAAACATAGAAAAAATTACACATCTCATTCCTTTTTAGCCACACTCCAATAAAATGTTTTATGCACAAAAGAATTTTAAATTTCAATTGTTATATAATACATACATAATTGACATTTAACATATTTTACTCAACATATGCATTGAAATATTGTATTTTTTATTTGTCTTGTCCATGTTATTAGTATCTTTAATGCATTGAAAGAATTAAAATACCCTTAATTAGAAACCAATGGTCGATAGAATAAGAAATATCTATTTCTATATAGACAATTTAAATGATGTATATCAACTATGCTTTAAGAATTGAATAAATTATACATGATTTTCTAGCCAAAAGAGTTGGAAGGATCTGAACATTGAAATATACTTGCAAATCACTATAAATTTAAGAATGGAGTAAATTTGAAACTCAACCCAAGAATGTCTGACTTTACAATTTGAATATCTCTGAACCAATATAAGCTAATAACATCATATTTATTTATTTTATTCAAATAAACACTAATAAATATCTTACAAATCATATTTATTATGCACCTACAACTATACTATATGTATTAAGTGTGCAAATTTAAGACTCGACAAAGAAATGCATCCTTTGATTATGCATACCATTTGAAAGTTCAACACAATATGACAGACAGAGTATCCATCAGTATGGTAGAAGGCACAAAATGCTAACAATCTCGAGCACTTGAAGAATATTAGGATCTCCAAAGTCCACTGCTATCAAAGTATGATAATATTAGAAACTAATAAATTATAAAATAATAATAATAATTAATGCATTTGTGCTTTGTTTTTAAAATAAATTATAAATATAAATTCTTAATGGTTAACAATTTAATTATATAATAGCATATAATTAAAATACTATATAAAAATTAAATAATATGATATCATAAATGTAATATATTATTTTAAGTATAAATTTTGTATTGCAGGTTGAGTTGATTTTATTTATACTTTAAGAAGAAATACTATATAATATAAAAAGTAATATAATATATATTTTATAATTTTTAGATTATTTTTCATAATAATATTAATATAATTATAATGAAATGAATTGAGTTGTATTTAAAGCTAAAGAAAAAATCTATTGAAATAGATTTAATTTATATTTATGAGTAGGTGTAATACATTATTTATATACATCAAAATTTTAGATGTTTCTTTGCCTCAAGCTATGTTGAATTTAAGTCGGGACAAATTTCAAAGTTGAATAGAAGGATGAACTAAAGATTAATGCTACTTTTAAGAATGTGCGAGAGTCGATCGATTTTTTATGGCTTATTGCACAATTTATTCCCTCCATAATTGGCTCCCATCCTCAACCTCTCCCCTTGAGATTTGAAAAATGCTATAAGAAATCTTAGAATCTTTGCTACCTAGTTTCTTGCATGTAATGGTGGAAATTAAACTCCTAAGGTTAGTTTTAAAATTTGTAAAACCCATGCCCCAAATAATGAAAATGTCGAAGGGGGAAATGATGTTGTTACTCCTTATGAACTCATACAATTGAACTTCTAATAAAAACCAACAACCATTATTACACAATTAAAGGCAGTAGCCACTCTACTACTATTATTTATTTATCTTGAAACCAATACGTATCCAATAGGCCCATTCACTTTCTTTAGTAAACTTAAGTTTCATTCTTCCTTGCAATTGAAAATACTATAAATTTTATTACTATTATCTATTCAACTTGAAACAAATATTTATCCATTAAACTCACTCACTTTCTTTAGTAAATCAAATTTGATTCTTTGACTATCACATTAAATAAATAATTAACTTGTAAATATACTTCTTTACCAAAAAACAGGATTGGTATTTGTTAATGAGTGAGAATGTTTAGCATAACCTGTGAATATTGTTCTAGTAGAAGTAAACGATCATCGAGAAGGGCATTCTAATGTATTGTATATTCTTACTCATCTATCATTTAATGATGAACTCGACCTCTTCCACTATTAGGTAATTTTAAACATGTTTCCTTTGCAGTGGATACCTAAATGCCAAGTATGGCTCATAATAATCTAGTTTATAGGGATGGTTTTTTCTTTGTCGAGGGTGTGAATTCAAGATTTTCATATGGTAGCACACCCATCTCCTAATCTTATTCGCATATTACTAACTCTGGAAGTTATGGACTCACATTTCCTTATTCCTTCAACATGGTTCTCTCAAGTGCGCTAGAATCCTCTACCAAAAATTTAGGATATTTTTTATATCAAGTAATTTATAAAAAGTAAGAATGTTTTTTTTCACCAAATAATATTATTATAAGTAGGGTACAATTTTTGTTTCCGAATAAAAATAGTAATTTTAGTCAACCTGAAAATCAACGAAAAATAAAATAAAATTTTGTAGATGCATGTAGGCATTCCCTTAGATCAATCTTTTGACTGATGCCCAAAAATAAAAAGAAAAAACTAAAAAAAATTAAAAATTACATGAAACTTTTGAGGGAAATTCAGTCAATAGTTGGTGCCTAAAATCCAAAAACCAAACAAATAGAGGAAAGGTGGGACTAAGGAATAAATATTAGTCACCCTTTTCTAGCCTTCTTATTTTCTACTTTTCGCCATCCTCAGTGTTCAGAAGTAGACATTACAATGATTAGTTGATTGTGTATTATTTTCCTCAGATGTTCTTTATCTAAGTCTAAGCTCTCAGAGGAATAAGGACGTTTGGGTCCTCTGGTTTCCTTCTCTTTTTGCATTTATTGATCAAGATTTCCTTCTGCATTTGGATTTTGTGACCTTTCTCCCACCATTCCTTCTTGATTGATTCCTTTGTTTGTTGGAGAATTTGAGTTATCCTCAGTTATGGGATCCTCTTCCTCTTCCTCATATGGTTGTTCTACTAAGAATTTCCATCCCGTAGGCTTCTTGGTTGGTTTATTTTTCTTTCTATGATCTTTCTTTGTCAAAGGACATGAGTTTTGTAAATTTCCAATTTGTAGACAAAAGCGACACTTGAATGTTGTATTCACATGATTTGAGAATTGGGTCCAACAATCATATTTGTGTTGCAGAAGAATATGATTGATCAAGAAGTCCTTTGTTGAGGTCCACCTCTACACAAATTTGAGAAAAAGTATATATTGCTCATTTTGTTCTTTGTGTACCCATCTTGATGTATCTTCCCAATAGGTTACCAACTCCTTCAAGGACTTTTGGATGCCATAAATGAAGGGATAAATTATGAAATCTTACCCACACTGGAATTTTTGAGACCACCATTGAGTTGGAATCAAAATATGGGAACCATGGAGTGATAAATAGTCATGTATTACCCCAAAACCATGGACCTCTTGTATAACATACTCTCTGGTCTCTGATGATTCAAATTTAACTATGAGGAAACCCTTGGACCATAAATGAACCTCATAGTTTGGTGTCCAAGTCATAAAAATCCATTGAAAGATATCTAGAGGTTTTGGCAAAAACCATTAAACCTGCAAGTAGTTGCTTGGGATTGATAGGTTGCACGAAGATTAGTTGACTATGATAGATCTATTGTCATTTTCAGAATTTGTTTTATCTACTCCACAATATAGGCTCCAGGAATGTTTAGAGTTTGTTCAGATTTACCTGATGCAATAAATTTACCTTTAAGAGCGTCTTTAAAGGAAGTAGATCCATAAATTCATTTAGGCAAGACTCCCTGCAACCTCAAGTTAATGATGATTGTGGAGTTTCTATCTACACCATAGCCCTATAGTTTTTTATCATCCTTCACAGATCTACCGACATAGATCAAACTTTGTGTCTCCATTGGAATATGGGATATGTTATGGATCTTTCTTTTCAAATATCATACCAAGAAATCATTTTTTGACCCCCATGAGGATCGATATTCCAAATGGAGTTTGAGTGAAAATTTGAAATACTACACATTTTCCCATGATAAGTGCTTTCTCGCTTTTCTTTGATGAACAATTGTTGGGAATAAAAAATGCCTCTCACCCATATTTCATCGACCTCTAAAGACCCTCCCTTTCATCTTCATCGGGTTCTACCAAGAAAGGAGGTAGAAGCACAAATCAAGTCTTGTACAGAGGAGGACTACAAAATCAGTATAACACTTTGGCAAATCTACTACATGGTATATGAAGTGTTCAATATGCATCTGAAACATAAGGATTTGGTCTCGTAAATCCCACATCCATGATAATCGAATGCAATCTTTAAACAATGGGAAAACCCTCCATGGTCATGGTCATCGAATGAGATAAAATCAAAATCATGAACATAAATGGAAACTTACTCTAGCGATTGAAGAAAATAGCCACCACACACAGAGGAGCCATACCACCATTTACCAATCCATGGCGAGAGCAATGTGGTTGTGGAAAAAAAGTTGGGCACAACAATGGCAACCCTTTGTTGGAAAATCTGATGCATTGCTCTCATGACATCTAGCTCCCAATTTCAACTTGCCACACCTTCATTTTTGAGCCAAACTTTGTTCTTCATCAGCCATATCTCAAAGGTCCCCACTGTCGTTTGCATCGAGATAACAGAAGAACAAGTCTCCATTGTTTGGCCCTTCCTCAATGGTGTAAGCCAACTCATGGCAAGCGGTGACATCTAAGCAAGAGAGGCGTAGCAGACAAACCCTAGAATCAATCACGTAGACCATTTTTCTGGAGTGATTTTTCTCCTCTGATCTTCATAAGCAGGGTACAATTTTCATAGGATATTAAACCAATTTCACTTTAGAAAAGTCAAGTTCTCCCTATTTAACTTTTTGGAGAGTCACATTTAATATACGGATAGATCCATTATTCAGAATGTTATGGAAATTAACCATAATGATACAAAATCACAAAAATCATCTGTAAGCCCCACTTTACGTGTGTTAAAATTAGGTTGAAATCTTAAATTCATAGAGAAAGGGGGCTTGAAGTTCGAACATAATTTTTTCTCATGGATTATGTTTCTCCATTTTGAAGCACTTGATAATCGATGCCCACCCTCAATAAAATTAAAATTAACACGATTATTTTCCAATTGAAATAACATTTATAATGAATTATGTAACTCCAATTTCACAGTGGTCTCATAGGATATTTTTTGCATCAAATAATTTATAAAAATTAAGGTTTTTTGTTTTGCTCATATTTTAATTGTTAAGATGGCAAGTAGTCATGTTGGCATGAGTAATTATTTGGTTTAGTTATCAAGTTGGCATATAGTTACACTATCATAAGTAATTAGATGTCTTTGCTTTCCTAGATGGTTCAAATCATCTTAATTGATACAGAGTTGATGATGCAGAGTAGTTCAACGCAGATTCGTTGATGCTGAGTCATTCAACAAATCCATCCAATATCTTCCTACGACATTTTAAATAGGTTGAATCTATATAACTATTTTAATATATTTACCTATTTTAAATTAAAAACTCTATCAAAAGGCCCTTGTTTCGTGTCCACGTCGAATATGGGAGCTTTGCTTGGTTTTCTGTCTAGGTCGAATTTGGAGGTTTTTGCTAGGTTTTTCGGCCAGGTCAAATTTAGAGGTATTTGCTTGGGTTTCTTGCTAGAACAAAAATCATGGCGTACATTTAAGCTGCATTAAATGTAAAATTTCCTATCTGCATTTTCCATTCCCACAATTTTTTTCATACCTTTATTTTCCATCTCATGATTGTTTTCTTCTTAGCCAACTATCAATATTCATTTCACCTCCATTAATTTGAAAGGTGGCCTCCATAATCTAGACACAAAGAGCATGTTGTATGACAAAAGAAAAAGCGAGGAATAAGAGTTTTAATAAAAGGAAGAAGAAGAATGTCAAAGAAAGGAGTCATTGTAACACACCTCTTGGAACTGGGGAAATGAATAATAGGAGAACCTGTCTCTCTAGGTGAGAATGGGTTCTATGACTCACATTATTTAAGTTTGGTTTTTGGTTGGATTTAATTATGGAGATTTGGACAATGAAACTTTTTGTTCTAAATGGGAAAACATATCTTACATCATACTTTAAATTTGAAAGGTCAACCATTTTGTCTCAAAGTATTTTAAGCGAAGCGAAAAACATATCCTTGGCAACCACTAGACAACAATAGTCTAGGTAGTAATAGAGGGGTTGCAGTTCATATGCAGGTTAAACTACGAGTTGTAACAGATACTTTGGAGAGTTAAATTCAAGTTTGGTTGTCAACTTACCTATTTTTGAGATCTAAAAAAATAATTTATATTTACCACTTAACATAATTAGATGTCAAGTGTACTTTACATGGAGATATTTCAGCATTGTAGCTCTGTAAAGGGACTAGAAATTTGATTGTTTTCTTTGACACCCTTGTTGTTGATAGTGTGGTGCACCTTTTTTTATTCTATTCACCTATCCACTTAAAGTTTTGTGACTATAAGCGTTGTTTCTACCCTTTTTGTTGAATCTATTCATGCATTGAATGAAGCTCCTCAAATTCTTCATATTCTTTGCAAGCGATGAATGGTGCAGTATAAGTTACCACATGTAGGATATATATATATATATATATATATATAGATATATATATATATATATATAGATATATATATATATATATCTATATATATATATATATATATATATATATATATATATATATATATATATATATATATATATATATATATATATATAGATATATATACAGTTCACAATCAATGATTCTAACATTGATCATAGTATTTATCTTACTTTATAGAAAAAGGAATATTGCAATTGAGGTTATTTACAACTATTTGAATGTAAACATATCGAGCCTAGGCAAACACTACGCATGTGCAAAATTCACTTGATTAGCATAAAAAACCATTATAACATGTTGTTTCAATGCATACACTATGAGATTACATATATTAACCCCAAATTTCATCATGGATACAACCCCTTGTGCACTCTCAGTGTGGACTTCTCAAATAAGGAGCAATAATAACCATGCCTTGTGAATCCATATGTTGGTTGTAATGTAGAGGAGATTTAAACATGTAGATCCACTAATTATATTAATTAGTTGTAACCCGTGAACAATATTATGTATATACATAGATTTATGGTATGGTCCTTACATATGATACCATCGGTTGTCATGTTCTAATAGGTAGCATGTTTCAAAGTAAATTTTGTAGCATCTAGGTATATGAAAATCAACGGTGGTGCATTAAACCTTATGTAATGAAAACCTGAGATTTATTTGCATATAAAAGAAACCATTAGAGGTAATTTCAGTAACAACAATTATCTCCTTTACAACACTCCAATGTTCCTCATAATAGCACACAATGCAACTAGGTAATAAGGATGATGTAATAGACTAAACTGCTATGTAGGTGTTATGCCAAAGCCCTTAAAGCACCATACCATTTTTGTAACTTTAAGCTCTAAGTGTAAAATGGAATATAGTTTGTTAGGTCCCTATAATACTAGTGTAGCCCCCTATTGTTATTTTTGTTCCCGTGTTGCCCCTATATTGTTATTGTTGTGCCCCACGGAAGCCCACTATTATTATTATTTTTCCCTTACATTATTATTGTTATGTAGGCTTTGATTATATTGTGACCCCTTAGACTTTTATATATATCAAGGAAGTCTTATCATTTGTATAAACCAATAATTGTTCATTTATGTGATGTAAAGGAGGTTTTCCCATCAAAGAGTATATTTCTCAAGTCATTGATCTATATTTTATTCTTTTTTGTGAGATGGTTTATAACATTTAGTATCAAAGTTTTGGATTCTAGGATTTTGCTTCTTCAAACAAGTCATCTTGGAATTTTCACTATAATTTTTTTCTACGAGGTTTCAAAAGTTGATATTGCAACCACATGGACATGAAATCTTGGTGAAATCTATGTACAAATTTCATATCTTGGTTCACTATAGTTTATGAGATATGATTCAAGGAAGTTGGGGTTTTGCAGGGTCTAGAATTCATTCTAAAACAGGTGACCTAGGGAAATTTGTCATAACTTTCTCTACGAGCATCGAATTTGAATTTCAAAAAAACTGAGTGAAATTTCACGAACTGTAGTTTTTCTTGTATCATTTTCAAGTTTGAAGGTTGTAACAATGACACATGGAATTACCTACAGTTCAATATACCGAACAAGTCCATAATCAGGCCATCGTGGGATATTGGGGATAACTTTATCTTGAATAATCCAATATCATTATGACTTACGGAATTGGAAAGAAGACTCAAAGGGAAACCATAGGAAGAAATTTCAAACCTTGTAGAGCCGAAATTATAAAGATACAATAGTTTCAATATAGAGCTCCTAAAAAGCAAGAAAAATGCGTGTATTTTTTAAAATTTTGCATAACTTTGGTTTGAAAAGTCAGTTTGAAGTGATTAAAAGGGCATAGTGAATCATATGTATCATTGTTTGATTCAAAAATTCCTCAAAGAAAAAGAATGGAGACACCTACTAAGAAATCAGAAAGCTCAACTATGACACATGAAGAATAGGAAGAAATTCAACATGATATATCAAAATTACGAGACCAAGTGCAACAGATTTCTCTCCCTTAAAGAGTAACCAAAAATGAATTGGAAGTGATGATGAATTTCAAGGTGGATGGTTTAGACGTAAGAATAAAAAGGGACATGGAAGGTTTGAAGGATGGTTTAAAAGACGACATGGATAAAGTAAAAAAAGTTAATATAATAATATGTATAACAAACACTACCAAAAACAATATGTTATATTTAAAAGAAAATTATAATCTAGAAATAAGTAAAATTAATTCAACAAAATTACTTTTGAAATTCCTCAGACATTTCTTCCAATGATAATTCCCCTGACCTCACACGAGATAATATTTCTTTGACAAGTTTTTCATCCTTCACTCCTTGCAATTCTCTCCAAGGTGTGATAGTCATGTTTTCTGGAAACTGCTTCATTTCAAGACTTGATTTATTGTTGCTACATATTAACGGTTTAGACCTTTTTACCTTCTTATTTTTAATGCCATTGTTCTCCCACATGATAAAAATATCATTAATCAATTCCCATATATCTTCAATTCTAAATGCCAACTGGAAAATGTTGTCAATACCTCTGAATAAATCAGTATTTACTCTGTCACCTTTTGAACTGATTTTCTCCTTAATTTGATGGCATATTTCCATACAACATTCCTTTCAGAAATCTACAGTAAGATTATCTTATCCCCGCCACATTTTCTTCAAATTCACTATGAATAAATATAATCCTTTGGATGAAAGTCATAGACATCCTATATTCATTATCTGAATTATGATCTCATGCCACTAACTTTGCTTCTGTATCTGATAAACCAGCATTAATGATACATTTCATTATTTCAAAACATGGGTTATTAGGATATTCCTCCATAAATTGTCTTTGAGCTTCTATAGAATGGTTCCCCCCAAGCACATAATAAATGTATTCAAAACATTTTGACTTATCAAATGCTTCTTTGTTGGGAATTTAAATTGGATCAACAAGAAGCACATAATTAACCACATGAGCATATGGATTGTACCTCATCAATGTTTTCAAGTTGTGAACGTTCAAGTGATGTGGCCTTCTGATTTGATATTTACATTGTCCTTCACTTGCCTTATATATTTGTCTCACATTAAGTTGAAATATACGACCACCCTCAATTAAGTTTCTCTTTGTAAAGTTTTGTTAAATGGTTTTTTTTTTTTGTTTTAATAATGCCATCCTCTAAATCAACTCTTGGTGTAATGATTTCTCTGCTTTCTTTTGAAGTTTCACTAGGATCTTCACTCTTGGTAATGATTACTTGAGAATGTTCAACTTTACTTTTCTTCCTCATAACATTCTCATCATTAGATAGAACTGGTTTATTCTTGGGCATTGTTACTTTTGGTCTTTTAGGGCTCTTCTCCTTTCTAACATCAGTTCTAATGTCATCCTCAGTAATGAAAACATATTCTTCAGTGTCAGTTTCAACTTCCTTATCTTCAAAAGTAATTAGTCTACCTTTGCTAGATTTATCCACTAGAGGCATATTTTTTGATCCCTTGGATGTAGTTTTGTAGCATCATGAATTACTACCTTTTGCTTGTTTGCCTATCTTCTTCTGACACTGATTAAAAAGTGCTGAAAACTTTCATAATATCATGCTATATGAAATGAATGTCTCCCAACATAATTGAAACACTTTCAACAAAATTATGCCAAACAAAATATCATATGTCAATAAAGACAAAGTTGTAAAAATATAATGAGACATTTACAAGAATGAAAAACACAATAATAAATAACAATACTTATGATATTTTGTGTCATATCATTTACGATTTGTTTACACAACCTTGTAGATACCTCTCTCGTGTCATACACTAAATATAATAACTGATATTTAATCCTTTCATGTGATTTGAGCAGTTTTGTAAGTATGTAAACAACTTCATTTTCCGTACCGAACACTTGTCTCTGACCTTTCCCAGCACCTCATAAATTCCATTATCATTAGGTATATCGACATATAGATATATCTACACATCTTAGATTTCTCTTTCTTTCACATACCAGACATTTGTTGGAAGTTTCACTTCTTTTGATTTCTTCCAGTATGAAATCTTCTTATCGTTTGAGGCACTTGAAAGATTTGTAGCTATCAGCTTAGGTTTGGTATGTTCAATAGTGTTTTTGAAGATCCACCTTTAATAGTATTTGGTCCAAAAAGATTCACAAAAATATTTTTTGATGCCATTTTCCTGGGGAAAATGACAAATATGTAAATCAGTAAATTACAAAAAAATTATAGCTTAAATTAACAAACAAAATGATAAATATAATTATTTTTGTAAAACATAACAATTAAAAAATAAAAATAAATAAGAAATTTAAGAATTACACTGCGCTGTCACCCCACCCCGGAAATCAGTCGGCCATCGGGCTAGCAATTGGGCCCAACCCCCTACCCCAACCTAGCAGCCCAACAACCGCCCCCTACCAATCCCCAGCCCCGCCCGACCCCCCACCCAAGCCCGGAAGCCCAACAGGCCCGCCTCCCTAGTCGGTTGCTGGGTCACCCGGGTGAGGCGGGGGCTAGGCGCCAGCCCGCCTGCCCTAGCCCGATGGCCCAACGACTCACCGCCCCAATCAGCCGTTGGGTTTTCGGGGTGGGGCGGGGTGCTGGGCATCTGGCCTCCCCTCCCCTCACCCACATGCCAATTGGGCAGTGGAGAGCATGATCGGGCCCACCACGCCCACTGCGGACGTAGTGGGTAAATTTGTCCCACAAAAAATTTTAATTTAAAAAAAATAATAAAAAATCAATAAACTTATTTAATTTTAAAACTTGCACAACAGAAAAGTTAACTAACCTTTCAAATGGGATAATCCTCCATTGCATATGATGTTGATAGCAATGTAGTTGCTCCATAAATTCGCTACAAGTCTTTTAACGAATCTTGGAAACCCTGATGTGAGGAATAGTGATAATGAAATTTATTATGTAGGGGAAATTACAAATTTGTTTTACTATATGGTTAATGTGGGATTAATTTGTTTTATAAATTTTAACATGTAAATTTTTCTATGGCGGTATAGGAAATTATGATAAAGCGAACATTACGGAATTGTTTTATAGCACGGTGAATGTGGGATTAATTTGTTTTAGAAGGTATAATAAAAATTAAAAAAGAAAAATAGATTGTCTAGTAATATTATATAGTTTAAGTAATAAATTAATTTAGGTAAAAGATTTAGTTTACAATTTTAATTTAAAAGGTTTATTTCATAAGAAAATTTTAGTTAAAATTTTTCAATAAATTGTAGAACAAAATAATGGAGGGAAATACATGAAACAAAATTTTTGGAGGGAAAACTTTTGGCGAAATTTATTTGAGGGAAATTTGCATTCTTTAAGCTATATATTATTATTAGGAGAGTCTTCATTTGTATCATTTAACCTCTTCTATTTGAAAGGCATGGATGCTTCTGATAGTGAAATTTTTCTTTGTGAAGCATCAACATCTTCATCGCGTAACAACTCTATTCATATTGATGAATATAATGGAAATTCTTCCACCAAGGATAATTTTAGGGGCGAATGTTCCCCTTTGGCGAAATTAAGGGGTTTTAAATTTTTAGTGGGCGAATATTTTGTGTCATAGTACATTTTTACAAATCACCTCAAATAGCCCACCTTATTTTAAGGGAGAGGGTAAAAAAGGTAAATTTAGCCCTTGAAATTAGGACTTACAACCTTCCATTCGCCCATTTTCAAGGATAGGTTTCATTTAAGTGAATCCATTCGCCCATTTTCAAGAATAGGTTTTATTTAAGTGAATCCTATGGGCCAAATACCATATTTATAAAAGAGATATGGTAAATTAATAAAAATATAAATAAATGAGAGGTATGGTAAATAAATAAAACATTTTTTATATTTACTCCATAAGTCACCTTATATACATGTAAGGGTGTAAACAAATAAAAATATAAGTAAAGTGGAGGTATGGTAAATAAATAAATCGTCTTTTTATACTTACTCAAAAGGTATGGTAAATAAATAAAAATATAAATAAACTAGACGTATCGTAAATAAATAAAACCTCTTTTTATATTTAGTTCATAACCCTCATTCTTCTTATGAAGGCTCAAGAAAGAGGTTTTATTTAAGTGAATCCTATGGGCCAAATACCATATTTGTAAAAGAGGTATCGTAAATTAATAAAAATATAAATAAACGAGAGTATGGTAAACAAATAAAACATTTTTTTACATTTACTCCATAAGTCACCTTATATTTACGAACACTCAAAAAATTGGTTATATTTAGGTGAAACCTATGGCCAAAATAATATGGGACAAATACCATGGACTAGATTGTTATTAATACCATGCAAAAAACCATTATTAACCCTAATATTAGAATTAATAAAAATAAAACTGGCACATGGTATTGACCCATGGTATTCACCAAAATGACCCATGGTATTGACCCATGGTATTCACCTGGAATGTAGCCTATTTAAATGGGGGAATTAAACCAGCATGTAGCCTATGCTAAGATTCACTAGGACTTTACAAAGTTTTATTATTTAGTGAAAGACTCGCCAAGATCTTACAAGATTTTATAATTGAGTAAAATATTCGCCATGCCTGGTGAGAGATTCGCCAAAAAATTATATATACATATTATATTATTGATAAAATCACCTTCCATTTTTCCTATATACCATGGAGATTCGCCCATTTATTATATTTATAAATTTAGGGGGGGTTCTTAAAATTTTCCCTGTCTTCCACTATGAATAGAGAGTCAATTCTTCCACTTAGCCCTAATTCTAAGGACTATGAGAGCAGCACTGATGAAAGATGAGATGAATAATTTCAAATAAATAAAGAGTCACGGTTTCCACTTTGTCCTAATCCTATGGATTATGAGAGCAACAGTGATGAAGAGCATGATGAAGAATTTCAAAGAATGAAGTGTCACGGTGTCGTCTTAGTCCTAATCCTATGCACTATGAGAGTAGCAATTATGAAGAGCATGATGACAAATTTCAAAAGAATGGAGTGTCACGGTGTCCACTTAGTCCTAATCCTATGAACTATGAGAGCAATAGTGATGAAGAGCATAATGATGAATTTCAAAAGAATGGAGTGTCATAGTTTCCACTTGGTCCTAATCCTATGGAATATGAGAGTAACAGTGATGAAGGGCATGATGAAGAATTTAAAAAGAATGAAGTGTCATGGTGTCCACTTAGTCCTAATCCTATGGACTATGAGAGCAGGATTGATGAAGAGCATGATGAAGAATTTCAACTGAATAGAGTGCTACAATGTCCAATTAGTCATAATCCTATGGACATTGAAAGTAGTAGAGATGAAGAACATGATGAATAATTTCAAAAAAATGAAGTGTCACGTGTCCACTTAGTCCTAATCCTATGGACTATGAAAGCAGCAGTGATGAAGAATATGATGAATAATTTCAAATGAATAGATTGTCACAGTGTCCACTTAGTCCTAATCCTATGGACTATGAGAGAAGCAGTGATGAAGAACATGATAAATATTTTCAAATAAATAAAGAGCCACAGTTTCCACTTAGTCCTAATCCTAAGGACTATGAGAGCAGTAGTGACGAAGGATAGGATGAAGCACTTAGTCCTAATCCTAAGGACTATGAGAGCAGTAGTGACGAAGGATAGGATGAAGCACTTAGTCCTAATCCTAAGGACTATGAGAGTAGGAGTGACAAAGGATAGGATGTAGAATTTTCAGTAAGTAAACAGTCACATTTTAGACATAGTCCTAATCCTATGGACAATGAGAGCAACATTGACAATGCACATGAGGAAGAATATCCAATAAACATCAAGTCAAATTTTCCATTTACTCCTAATTCTAAGGACTATGATAATAGCACTGAAGAAGGGGAAGATGAAGAATATCCTCCAAGTCAGTATTTCAAAAGCATAACTCATCATAGTGAGGATAACAGTCCTCAAAATAATGATGAAAATGCTTATACAAATGATGATCCAATGATGGAGATGTTGCAAGGAAATATTGTATCGTGGAGTAGGAGTAGACCTTTTCGTATCAATCAAAGATGTTCTAGTTATACAACGGGTAGAGCAGAATATCTAATGAGAAAAAGTTTTATCGACACTCTCATTTCAAGTGAATGTTGTCAAAAAGATTACTTGAAACATATGGATTTCAAGTTTGCATTAGAGAAAAGGAAGAGATATTTGTCAATGAATAAAAGCATGAAATTTTTATATTTAGTTGGGTGCATGCAATCTACATTGTTAGGTTATGATTATCATATTGGGTCTTTATTTATTTGTAGAAAGGCTTTCAAAATGTTTCATTCGATGGGTAATTTTTGTCTCTCAAGAATCCAAGAAAATTTGGAAAAGCCTCCCACATTTTATTCAACAGTACATCATAAATGACGGTTTGGGCCATTATCAAATACTGCAATGTCATGGATGAAAGATTTCTTTTCAAAGCATGGAGATTGTATTCCAAATAGAGAGATAATACATATTCCAGATAAATTTTCAAGACGAGAAATCTACAACTTATACAAAGAATATGCAGAAGGTTCTAAGGGACATGGTTGATTTATTAAATATCAATATTTTGTGAAGGTATGGAAGAAAGAATTCAAAAATGTCTGTATTCATAAGACAAGGATGGGGATTTGTAGTACATGTGCTTCTCTTAAATCAAAAAGGGATAAATGTGAAGGGTCAAAAAGAGGTAAGCATTCATAACTTTAACTTTTAAAATTGTATAGTCATCAACTGTGAAAATTTATTTATTAATGACTTTCTTTTATGTTGTGTAGATTCCATTGTCAAAGAACTTCAGGAGCATCATGAACAACAAAAAAAGTGAAAGGATAAAGTTGTTCAAGCATTGAAAGAAGTGTTATGATAATCTGAATAAATATTTGGGTTTGATAATTGATGGTATGGACCAGAAGAAAACACTTTTACCACATTTTGTTCACACACCCAAAAATTTACAGGAGGAAAACTTTATCCAATATCACTTGGTTAGTCGTATGGTATTCAATGGAAAAATGTTGCCAAGGGTGTACTTCACAGCTCCAAATATTCAAAATGATGCAAATTTGACAATAACCATAATTCATGATGTTCTTTATCATTGGTCTGGTAATCTTCCTGAAGTTTTGTATCTACAATTGAACAACACTTGCCATGAAACAAAAATCAGGTTGTTTTTGGATATCTAAACATGCTTGTTGAATTGAGAATTTTTCAGAAGGTAAAGGTTGGTTTCCTTCTTGTTGAGCACACTCATGACCATATTGATCAAATGTTCAGTCGTTTTTCAGCCACATTAAGGAGGAAGGAAGTTGGGAGCTTGCCATCATTAATTGTGTGTATTAATAAATCATACATGCTAGAGCCTACTTGTGCTGTGTTGGAAGAAATTGTTGACATGCAAAGGTTTATTCTGGGATCGCATGGTGAGGAGAAATGCATTTAGAAACTTAATGACATTAGCTTCCAACATCAATTTCGTATCAAAAAACTTGATGGGAAAACACTAATATGGGGAAATAAGTATTCAACTACTACAGAATGGGGCACCATCATCAGGTTTAGAATTTTTGAAGTTCATTCCAGATCATCCAATATTTGCATCAAATATATTGTTATTACAATCAGTTGGTGAAGTTCATAATCCATGCACACAAAATAGAGATTCCATTATTGAATTGAGGCTTTTGTGATCCATATTAAGTTTATGAGAGATTTTTTGGCGTAAATCACATGATAATTCATGTCGGCGTGTTTCGAACCAACCAGTGTGGTTCATCATCACGACGATGAACCACACTGGATGGTTCGAAACAAATCAACATGAAATATCATGTGATTTACGCCAAAAAATCTCTCATAAAAATAGAGATACAAATTATTTTGATTGCCTAGAAGAAATTAAAAAATGCATTAGATATACATATGAGTACTTTGACATTTTTGATTCAGTTTGGTGGGTGTCATTTTTCAATAATCAAAGTGATATCATTTCAAGAAAAACAAATGAAGATATACCTTTGAAAAATCCAGGACGATGAACCACATTGGTTGGTTCGAAATGTGTCGACATGAAATATCATGTGATTTACGCCAAAAAATCTCTCATAAAAATAGAGATATAAATTATTTTGATTGCCTAGAAGAAATTAAAAAATGTATTAGATATACATATGAGTACTTTGACATTTTTGATTCAGTTTGGTGGGTGTCATTTTTCAATAATCAAAGTGATATCATTTCAAGAAAAACAAATGAAGATATACCTTTGAAAAATACATTTATTTGGCCACAAAATGTGTCAAATGAACATGAGGAAAGAAACATTCTTGAACAGCAACAATCTCAAGGTATTATTAATTCTTCACAAACAGAGGAAAGAGAGTGTATATTAGTTCCAGAAGATCTTGTGCACAATGTGAAGCCATGGAAGACCTTTTTAGGGGTTTAGTATAGGATATTAAGGAGGGTTGCATGATCGCAGTGCTAGCAGATGGAGATCCTAATGGCTATCCATTTTGGGTTGCTAAGGTTATAAAGGTCTTTATAGAAAATGAAGATGTTACATGTGTTGATGTACATTGGTATGCCACAAATACACACCCATTCAATGGTATGTATAAGCCATAGATGGTATATGATAAAAATTGGTGGCAAGAGAAAAAGAAAGGGTACAAATATAAATCGTCACCGCACAAACCTCTTAAAATTGGAGGATGTTGACATACTTGTTTATGACTTCAATTTAACAAAGAGAGGAACTCTTTGCTTCAAGACGATAGAGATTCTGAAAAGGTTGTTACCAAAAGGAACAATGTTGAGATGGGAGTGTGCTGAAACCAATCGTAGATCCAGAAGAATTTTAAATCCTGAAATGGTGGGCATGCATGTGAACTCAGAATGAACACTGGTTGATGAAAGAGAAAAATATGGAACATCTTCGTCTGCATCGAGTCGTTCATTTGAAGATATGAATTTTGATGGTATGCAAGAAAATATGAGTGATTTTTAATAATTGTCTAAGACAATGTATATAATTGATGTTTTCTTCATATCTTGAAATAAAAATTTTGATTCCATATGGTGTTAAATCAAAAGCTATGAGTCATTTTTATGTTATTGGATTATATGTTTTAATTATGATGATTTTTGTTGTTTATAATATCTACAATGCAACAATAAATTAAAGATATAATGTATGTTTCATTCAATCTACAAATAATGACATTTTGATTAATTTATTCATGTAATTTGTTCATAATGTCATGGTTATTGGACACCTAATCCTCTAAGGGTTGGTGTGGAAACTGAATAGACTAAGGAAGTCCAAGAGACCTTGGGATGTGGAACCCAACGGTCACACGAATGTACTATAAATGTATATCATTGTCAAATAATAGATGTACTCTCCTGCTTATATTTAATATTTTGTTGCTGCCATGTGTGTGTTTGACATGGTATCAGAGCACGCGATCTCCTTCCTTGCTCAATTGTGAGCCACTTGTTTTTGTGGCCCTTTTGTGCATGCTTGTTCTGTAGCTTTTCCCATTTTCCTGATATAGAAAAATTGACATCTTTCCCTCATACCCAGGTGCGTAGGTCTCAAATTAATTTTTTGTACTGTAACTCCTATCAGATTTGTCCCTCTATTGTGCATCTTTTGCAAACTAAAACCTCTCTCAGCCAAGCATTATTCCCATGACGGTTTTCTCTGCTCGACTACTACCTTGTCCGAATTTTCACACTTAATGTTTTGCTGGTATGGACCTCGAACCTCAAAAACATTACTGTCGCCTTTCCCTGCATATTAGTTCTGTCCTCCACCCATTGAAATTGCTATCATACCTTGTTTTCTCGTCATAATTGCTACCACAACCATTTATATTTTGGATTCTGCCTTGAAGAGTGATTTGTGGTATGTGTTGTTTTTCTGTGATGAATGTTGAATGATTTGAGTTTAGGAAATCTTCTACACAGAGAAATTCTCAACTTTAAAGCAACTCTCCAATATGGATCATTAGATTCTATCCAGTAGCACTGTATTCTTCTCCTAGGGGGTGTTGGATGGTCAGGAAACATCTCAGCTATTTTTGTTGTGGCCCTAATTGGTCTCGGCATACCTACAATCATGAATGCGTTGTAATTGATCTCTCTCACTGTTTCCTGAGCCTGACGCTCATTTTGCATTTCCAAGAAGGCACTCACAACAAGCATTCTTTGGATCTAGATAATCCAAGTGCTGTCTTTAGGATTGGTATTGTGACCAATGCTGAAAGGCTGGCAAGATAAATCGTGTGTTTCAACTTCTCTTCAAAATCAACATACTCTTTTTTATATGTAGTGGTTGAAGAGTGTCCTCTATTAATATGTCAGATCTTATCTTGGCGACTTCCAAAATGCCTCTTGGTGGCAACTAGCAAATCATTGGTGGGAGATAGATTGTCTACCAAGCCCATAGATGTCCATTGATGATAAGGATAATCCTCATTTGAAGTAACTGGAGTAGTGTTTGACACTGAAGAAACCAGTATTATTTGCTTAATTTGGAAAATCATACAAAGACCCAAGATATAGCACAGCTCAAAGGAACAGGTTTTTCTCAAAGGTCTATGAAAACATTTATGCTGCTACATGCAATGGAATAACAGGAGGAGGTGGTTTATTCCGGCAACTAATGGCAAAAGGAATGGATTCATTCATAGATGGGTATGATATTGTCTTGTCTGAAAGTCCATCTACAGCAGCAATTATTTCTTCACAGTCCAATCGGTTTTTTGCGCTAAGTCATCGTGAGTTTAGCTTTGATAGAGAAAGATGCGTGCATCAACAATGAGAATCAAAGCAAATTGTTGTAATTTCCACAGAAATAACTATTCTAAATTGCAACTAATGTTCAATTGAGAATGATTGCTTGCCAAAATTTGTTTGATTGCTTGCCAAAATTTGCTTGATTTTGAGTATGGCCAGACATCGTCAGTTTCTTCCGTAGAAGTTGTTGCTAGTGTAGGACTGAGCTCTCTTTTTGGATTTCAAACTTCAAGGCATTTGAAAATCCATTTGACAGGCACTCTTGCGCTATTGGTATCTCTAAAAGATGGTTTGGGCTATTGGTATCGTAGACTTCTTCCACAATTGAGTTGTCAAACAAAGCTGGGAAATTGGTGTGGTTGGAATAACTCGGCTAGACAGAAGCAAAGAACTCTTTGGGGCACCACACCAAGAAGTGTTAAGACATATATTAATAAAAAAATGTGTTTGACATTCTTGTACTTTCAGTCATAATATTCAGTTTTTTAGTAATTTGAAGCTTTTGGGATTATTGCTTAGTGCTTTAGGCCCACACCCAATTCAATCGTATGTGATTTTAAGTCATTGGTTGCTTAATGCCAATAAATGTAGGTGGACCTTGATTGAGGTTTGTGCATTACAGTTTAGCTTGTGGGGTTTCTGAAGATTTGAATTAGTTTAGACATTGGAGGTCATTAAGAGTTGCTTTGTTTTGGCATATTGAGAAAAATATCAACACAGAGCGATAAAGCATTTGATCTGGGTTGTTCAATAATTGATCCTATTAGGCTACTTGGATCAAGGCGTTCCCTCGCTTATTCTTATGATTTTTCATTTCACATGATTGGAGATGAGATACTGAGGGATAATATGACACCAAGGCATATAGAATTGAAACAAAATCGTTTTGAACATCATCAAAGCAGTCTTTTGTGGAGGAAATTCATTCTTGTTTACTGGTCGCACATTGGCTATTTGGTGCAAATTTACAGAGGATTTTGTTGTGTCTTTGTACTACGAGTGGGTGTTACTTTTACTCCTTGGGTCATAGTTGTGATCAATTTTTTAAAAAGGTGTAATTTTGACAATGGAGAATATGGCTCGAATTACTGAAATATTAGGGTTCTTAAAAACTCTGATACATTCCTCTAATCATGATAAAGTAAGAATCAACAAAGTTTCTCTTGTTGACATTAGGACTTG